>CM020505.1:16348128-16653128 GCA_009823395.1 Thamnaconus septentrionalis | reverse complement strand
AGCGCAGATTTCTCCTTCCTCTCCCTTTATGGAGGTGGATTTTGGTTATTGCATCGCTGCCTTCTGCCGAGGACCGAATGGCTTTGTGTTGATAAAGCTTAAAAAGCCCTGCTGTCAAACACAACTAAGCAGCACCATCGCTACAAGTCTCACCTCTAATCTGACCTCAAACTCATCCCATGCAAAAATCAAGAGTTCGCCAAAGGCACACAGTGGGAAGTGGTGGAAGCCTCCACGGCTCAAGGCCGGCTTAGCGGCCTCCAGCTGAACCGGTCGGTGTGAAGAATCACGCAGGTGGGAATCAGGCCGCAGGAAAAAAAACTAACCCAATGCATGTTATGTGGCTCCAGCGAACTGGTGAACGACTTACCGATGGAGGCTTTGGGCGACGCGCTCAGGCCGTCGATGCTGGGTCCATCCTCCGGTTCTGGAGAAGAGAGCATGAAAAAACAGTTTGGACCAAAATGGAACTCTGGCAAAGGTTTGATTGTGGGCCTCTGGAACTTCAGCCTTCGTTCCAGGCGTGACCTTTTACTGAAGGCCGGAAAATAAGCAACTTGTGCGGCCAGAGGGGTTCTTCCAGTGTGAGGATGGAGCGACCCGTTGACACTGAGCTAATTTAGCAGAAACCAGCAAAAGCAGCAACAGTTTTGTGTCTAGCCAGAAAGAACTGAAGGAATCAGAGCGCCACCATGAGGAAGATGGCAGTGGTTTTCAATTGGTGGAAAGTAAAAACTCCAGCCCACTTTCTATCATGTGTAGTAAATAAATTATTGAAACTATTGAATTGAATTTTGCGTTCTGCAAAATAAATTCCCAACATTTTCTGTATATATCTTCTTTTCTTTTTAAATTCCTTCAAAAAAAACAAAAGGCATTGCCCAATCAAAACAGCTCCGCCACCCACTGTTATATATTCAGATCATGTGACCTGGTCCGACGGCGCAGAATCTCATAATCGCGCGCAGATGAAGAAGACGACAGCTGCGGCAGAGGGAATTTTAATTAGTGTGTGTCAGGAGGCAGAACCAGATCTCTCACTGATGAGTCCAGTCATTTTCTCTAAAATGAGGAAGTGGCAGCGTCACAGCACAAACACAATTAAGCCGACAGAAACAGAGACGACAGGGAGCAACACCGAGCCGTCTGCAAAAACCGCAACATTTCTCACATCAGCGCCACCACTTCAAAACTACCAAGACTTTCAACTCATACCGACTCTCAGAGCAACACCATAAACCAATATTATTGTTCAAAATATTCTTTAAAAAAAAACAATTAAAGAGCTGCGATGACCAGACGGTGATGTTTTTGAACAATGTGAGCAGCCACTGAGGCAGCAGCGAAGCTGGAAAGCTGCTGCACAGCAGCTCCAGTGAGACGGCGGGTTTGTCTGCTCAACTCACGGTTGTCATCCAGGCCTTTAGCCGCCGCGTCCTGCAGCTGCGGAGTGATAGCGCCGCCGTTCTGCTGCGGCTCTGACGGTGGCGCCATGCTCCATTCGTTGGCGGGCTAAAGAGATGGCGAGAAAAATCGGATCATCAGAGAACCGTCCACGCGTGTGTGACGCCATTCATGAATCCTACATCATTTGGAGCTCCAGCAGCAGCACTATTTTGCATTTTGTTAGATATTTTTTCCAAACTCTGGACTTTTTATGTACTTTTTATGTTCATTATTTCATGCAAATTGCATTATTATTTAATGCAAAAGTCACCATTACTTCTTTAACTTTGCCAGACACCTGCCTTGGTTTGTTTTCCTTCCAAACATGAGGAGAGTCCGACCAGGTATCACCGTTAGCAACAAGCTAAAACCAAGTGTTTCATTACATTTTTGCATCAGGAGCCAATAAACAGAGGGCTACATTTCTGTTTTCCTGGAGATCCAAACTGTTTACTGGATAATCAATCATGCAAAGCTGCTGCACCGGAGTCAAGGAAGAAACTAAGAGTTATAATGAGCATAATTGGGGTTGTTTTGCAATACAGGCTACGAGACGAACCGCCTACCTGTGTGTGCTCGGCAAAGAAGTCCGTTTCTTTCTTCTCTGCAGCTGCAGGAGTTCCTCCAGTGGAGGAGTCGACATGGAGCTGCGCAAGGAGACAACGGTTTTAATCACCATCAACGGCTGCCAAGTTCACCGCAAAGTGTGATCGAGCGTCGTCCTGCTGGACTCTGAGCTGAGGCTGCTGATAATCACTGCACATTACTCTCTGTTATCTAACACTTTACAGACCCAGTGTTTTCGACTGCGAGTTAAAGGGAAATTGATTTAAAATAACTCCTGTGGCCATGAAACTGAAACCTCTTCACATTAAACACTGGCTGGGATGACTTTTTTGTTGTACTGACGGAAATTCAAACCACTTTAGAGTTGGGATGCAGACAGGAGTTCTTGATTTGTTCGTAATCAGTTCATCTAAATAGACCTGATATGAGCAGGTTGACAGTGTTGACTACAACTGCAGCATTCCTCAGACTGCCACGTAGTTTAACCGATTACATATTATACAAGGAAGACCAAATGAAACCTGATTAATA
The DNA here is from genome assembly GCA_009823395.1 of Thamnaconus septentrionalis. Taxonomy (NCBI): domain Eukaryota; kingdom Metazoa; phylum Chordata; class Actinopteri; order Tetraodontiformes; family Monacanthidae; genus Thamnaconus; species Thamnaconus septentrionalis. The sequence continues at coordinate 16,650,584 of CM020505.1, read as the reverse complement.
AAACAGGGAAAAATGATAAAAGTTTACACTATTTTTTTTTTTTTTTTTTGTCTTTTATCTTTTAATTTTGTTAGTCAAGCCACATACACTCTGCATGGACACCTACAGCTACTGCTGCTGCTGCTGCTGATTCACCCACCGCTCTGTTCCACTCGGTCTATACTCACATCGGTGCCGTACTTGGCCAGCGCAGCGTTCGCCTGCTGGCGGATCTTCTCTCTGTACATCTGGGCCGCGCGGCTGTTGTACTTGGCGTTGGTGTCGTTAGTGGAGCAGCCATGCTGGCGGAAGAAGGCCGTCTTCAGGGCAGAGGGAGACGCAATGTTATTGATTCACGCGACAGCGCCCCCACAGTCGGAGAAAGAGCTTGTTTACTGGCGTTTACAGGCTAAACTTTATTATTATTATTATTATTATCATTGTCATTATCATTGTTAGTTTTTGGGCGTTGAGGTCAATTCTGACTTACGGCATTGGCATTGCCTCCGATCTGCATACATCTGAGCTGAAACCAGTTCCAGTTGGAGTCCAACTCAGTGGATCTGTGGGACGGCGATGGCATCAAGTCACAAATATTATTGTCATCAAAAGGTCCCGGATTAACAATTGACAAATAAAATTAAAAACTCAAATAAATTCACCAGAGCCGACAGCCACCAAGCGGTTTGCAAATTTAAGTCTCGGGTGACTTTTCGATTTAACACATAAATAATACTAGCCGAGACAATTTATTATTAGAACTCAAATGGCAGGCAGCGTACCGGATGAAGCTGAGATGCACTCCCAGCGAGCGGTGGATGCCCGAGCAGTCGATGCACAGGAACACACCGTAGGAGATGCTGGCCCAGCTGGGATTCTTGGCGGCACAGTCAAAGCACACCTGTCCAAAAGCCAAAGCAAACACCTGATGAGCAGAGCTGTGAGGCTAAGGCAAGGCAGAGAAATAAACAACGAGGCCGTGTGGGGAAACACGTGTGGTGGCTGATGATGAACCGAGCACCCGAACCGAACTGCTTTTATTGATGAGCAACATGGAAGGAATGCGACTGCAAAGTTTCAAGCACCCTGACTCTATCCAACGCGACCGTGAGTCTCCCTCGCCAACACTAAGTGCGTGCCTACTTCACCTGCTTCACCTTTTTGTTTCTGCAGAAACACATTTCAGAAATAACGGCGTGAAAATACTCTTAACTTTTCACATTCTGCCGAGGCTGCCACAACTTCCCGCTGGATTTGTAGACAAGACAGAAAACAAGTAGACATGATTCCCATTCTGACGGTTGATTCATTTATTTGTAAAAGAACGAATCCAAAACAATTGCCAGGTTTACACTCGGAAACTGGTGACTCTGACCAACATCACCATGTGGCGATGTCTGGGGAAGTTGTATCGTGTTTGAACCGCATATGCAAAAATATTGTGGTAATATGAATCAATATCCAAATGTCTGTTTCCAAGTTACAACAGAGCACTTTGGGTGAGAATAGAATTCATAAAATAAAAAACTGAATCAGATTGGGGTTGACAGATTAAAAGAAAAAGTCATTTAACAACAAGAAAGCGGATGTATTGCGTCAGACTGGAATTTTAACTCGAATACATGAGGTAATCAGACAGTAATCAGAAAAACCGTCCGACTAAAATGACACACACTTTTACTAGTAAACAAAACGCAACCCCCCCAAACAGCTACAAACAATAATGCAACCATCTAACGTAAGGTTTCACCCAAGTCCTTGAATGTCATTATTAGAATCACCCGCGATTGACTTTTATTTGGTATTCGGCTAACCATATGTCGTTCCTGGGTAGAGCAGCAGAACTGCCACATATACACTTAAGTACTGTACGTCCGACGCTGCTAGCATCAACGACATGTTTGAATACATGAGAACGCCTCAACTTCAACGACTCCAATGACTCCAGTGAACAGGGCGTCATTTCTTTAAATTGTTTTTTTTTAAAGACAGTTTACAAAGGTGTTATCACTTGGCGTTCGAAATGTAAAAGGGCACTGTGCGTGTCTTCATCGGTACATGGGAATCGCATACGTGGCCTTTATGTTCAGCTGGCTCACCGGTGAGCGAGCAGACTTTTAGCCCCGCATGCTAACAGCTAGCAGGCGGCAGGCCCGGCCGGAGAAGCGACTCGTCGGGAAAACCGCTAACCGGCGCGACGTCTCCGGTAGAAGGCTGACCAACGTGCCCGTAACATTAGCTACATTGACGGGAAGACACACTCATAACCCCATGTAGTCGTCCCCTTACCTTGTTTGTCGGCAAAGATCGTAATCTTTTGAAAATGGTCAGGATTTCAGTCTTATTTGGTTCCGTAGCCATCTTGCCGCTATGGCACTCTCCACGGAATGACGTCACTACGGAGACGCGTTTCTCCCAAACCGAAAAAGCGCAACAATCGCTGACCTTGTCCTTTCCCCGATTCACTTAATTAGCCTACAGAAAAAGTGTTTTGTTTTGTTTTTTAGTTTACAAACTATCTAGGTCCCACTCGGAATAAAAACATGTGCTTACACAACAGACCACCTTTATAACGGCTCATTTCAGCAACTCAACACATCAACATTAAGCCATTTAAAGGATTAAAAAGTTCAATATCCAGTTGGTTTTGATGGTGAGGCTCAGCTTTGAGTTCTCCTCTTTGAAACGTCTTTGCACTACTTATGTTATTTTCAATCCTACTGTGTATTTACATCTTACAAGCAACAAACCGTTTGGCAACATGCCATTTTTGGATTATTTATTTATTTATTTATTTATTTATTTATTTATTTATTTATTTTTTTTACCATGTTTAATATTTAGCAAGAGTTAGTAGTATGATACTCTTAAATTATGTTTAATGGCAATCCAATGTACATTCTGTTGCTCCTCAGCTAATGCTATCTTTCTGTCTGTCAAGCCTGGCTAAATGCAGAAGGTTGCATCAGGAAGGAATCAGATGCATGTATGTATGTATGTGATGTATGAAGTGATGCAGATTTTCTCCACAACAGTGATTGGAGCAGACGTCAAAGAGACACTGAGAGGATTGAGTCGAGAGTACAAGAGAGTACACAACATAACAGGAGATCACATGACCTCCAGTGACCTCAGGTACATGACTGGAAATTAGTCCAGGTTGCATCTTGTGGTATATGGAAGAATGTTCTGTATGAATGTGAACTTTAATTGTCACTCTCCAACCCTTCAAAAGTCCTGAGCAAGGATAGCTGGATCACTCCAGAGCAGTCAGAGTTGCCAGTGACACATTTCTGTTTCTCAGCCAGTTCGTCTATTTTTTATCACGTGGACAGAGCCTTCCTGGTTGCAGTGAAGGAACTGCAGTCATCTAGTCTAGTAGAAACAAAGCCACTTGAAATGACTTGAATACTTTCAATTTGGATGTTTTGCATTATTTCTTAAAAACAAAAAAGCTGTCCTGAAGATAATAGTAAAATGACAGATTCTAATCAAATAAAATAAAAGTCTGTGAAAAGCATTCTGTGTAAGCAAGAACTGGATGTCTTGCCTTAACTTTTCACATTTATTGCACCTTGCTGTGTGTATATCCCTAATCTGTGTTCAACTGGTTTTAACGTAGAGGTTTTGAATTTGTTGCGTGTGTTTTGTATAATGGTTTGCATCTTCATTTTGTTTGCCGTTGCTTTCGGGAGGTCCTCCCGACAAGCCCATCACGGGTCTTTTTGGACTTCCTAGCATGTCTGCTTTGTATAATTTTGGTTTTGTTTTGTTCTGTTTTTCTTACTTATTTTTGTATTGTATAATTCTTGACTATGTGCTAAATAAATAAAAGAAAGAAAGAAAGGAAAAGAATCTGGTCTTTCCTGTTGGGCACAAAGATGGAGCCGCCTCTTTCACTTTTGACGTTGCGTGTGACTGAACAACATTTCGCACTGACATTTTCCCCAAGACATGATGGAGGCAGGTGCAGTGCTAGCGCTGCTGCTGGCGCTGGGGTCGACCGCCACCGCCACCTTTTACGGCGATAGTATCACTTTCATGCCACTAAAGAGGGTCAGCAATGGGACCTTTGAGGTATGGCTAACATTTTTAATTGTTATCCTTGTGTTTTTGTAATTGATTTCGCAGGCACCCAACACCCAACCAGACAACACTGAAGGAATGCCAAAACTAGTCTGAGAAGTCAACCGGGAAGGAAAGAACTCTGTTTTCTTTTTATTTGTTTAAATATTTTACTTTTATACAAAATTTTAACTTTTTGTAAAAAAAGTTAACCAACATTAAATTTAGTGCGGGATGTATTTTACTTATTTATGTTTCGTCCTGCAACTCAGAGAAACATACCACAAATAAGTGGAATGCAAGGGGATATTTTTTTAGAAAACAAACGCATATGGTGAGGTTCATAAAGTATTTGATGTTGGACTTAAAAAAAAAAAAAAAGTAAAACGAATGGGGGGAAAGCAAAAGCATATCACAGCTGGCTAAGGTCTGACACTAAACACCAGTACCAGCTGTCAACTGACAACTTAATTGAATTGAATAAATTATTTATAATCAAATCCAACTTAATCGACTTGAATAAATCATTTATAATCAAATCCAACTTAATCGACTTGAATAAATCATTTATAATCATCTCTCTCTCTCTCTCTCCCCATTAAATCATATCTGTCACAGCTAACTGTGGCTGATATACTGCCACCAAAACAAGGTGAAACACATCACATTTCACCAAAGCCGGCTGGTGCTAGCTAACTCCCGTCCGTATCAGTTTGATTCTCCTAGTTCTAGCTGACATCCGACACTCTGACTTCTGAAAGGGTTGGTCTTCAGCCTTAATGAAACAGGCCTATGTGTAAATAAATCCCTTCTACTGGTGTCCAGGTGGAATTTTATCACAGACAGAATGGCAGAACCAGCTGCGTACCCCGGTATACCTTCACCTGTAACGGCGTCCCGTGCACCACCCCAGTCACCGCTATGCCCGGCTTCTCGCCAACAGACCAGGATGGCACAGGCCAAGGCAGATGGTGCCAGTCAGAGGTCCACACCCAGACCACCATCGAGACCAACGGCACTTTTTCTCTGAGGTAGTCCCATCCGACTGTTTTCGGTTATCTGATGTATGCTGATAAAAACTAAACGGTGTTATCAAGTTCTGTTGCACAAGCACAGGTTATAGACATGGAACAGAGGAGAAATGCATCAAGTCAGCTGGTCAGACAGTTTTGTCTAGCATTCCTCAGATGGGTGGTTTGGTGACATTAATAGGTTTGTGGTTTGATGGAAGAAAATGATGCTTATCTCTGTGACGCCTGCGCTTCACCGCGATCCACCCACAACAAGAGCGGAACGTCTGACTTGTTCCTCAAGTAATCTGACATGTTGTCCTTTGAAACTAAGCTGTAAATTGCAATGTTGTCACTTTGGCGTGACAGCTGTAGTCTTACAGTTCGTCTTGTTCTTTTCTCAGAAACACTGACTTTTGCCTTGTTTGTTTGTTGGTTTAGTTCATACTTTTTTTCTGAGCAACTGTCCTGCGGATTGGTGCGAATTCTGCGTTGCTGATCCATGTTCTTTAATTGTTGGCATTTCCGGCATGTTTTGTCTTCTTCATTCTTGCAGGGACTCGGGCTGCTGCTGGTTGTCAAACGTGGAAGGGAAAACAAACTGGACTTCTCACGCACACTTGAACCTGTGCAGTCGATCGGATTCTATGTCCTTGAACAATTGTCCTGTAACGGCAACTGTGTCATCGCTACGGTAATGTCTTCCGATGCGTCGTCTAGAGACTAAAGACTCCAATTAATTCAACAATAAGTTCCTGAACCTGAATTCAGCTGAACCAAAGCTTACATTTACAGGATTTATTTTACCAAATAATTTACAGGCAACCCGAGTTTAAAAATAAAAAGTGTTCTCTTTCTCTGCAGGGTACCTCAGAACTGTTTCAGCAGGGTACATCTTCTGGCCTACGATCCAGATGGAGATCGCGTGAAATGCAGATTTGTTTCCAGCGGCACAGTTCCAGCCAACATTTCCCTTGATGAGGTAAAAATAGCAGCATGTGAACCTAACTCATTGCACGCAGCTATAGGCAAGAGGAAGAAGAAGAAGAAGAAAAAGAAGAAGAAGAAGAAGAAGGGGGTTAGCTAATGTGACATTTCTTAATCCATGTGACCTTTCTTGGGAAGAGAATTCCACCCAATAGACGTCTGTGTGTCCAAGTGAGGCCAAGGATGCAGACACAAAATAAGTACTTATGTTGCTCATGTTGCTTCACCAAAGTGCCTCGAAGAGAAAACAGTCCAGTTTAATCTAAAGCAGTGAAGTTACCCTAATGTTTTAACCATATTTCAGTATGTTGCCCACGGACCTTGGCAGGTGTACCACAACGGGTCTTACTCATCAAAGTCTTCTGGACTCTTGGGGGACAGCACAGGAGTAGTTTGAAGACACTGGAGTGCACCGCCACCATAGCTTCCCACTGTGTTTGCACTGGTTGGAATTCTTTCCCTCTGTGAAACTCCAGAATGGTTCTGTGGGTTAGAAAGATACCACTGGAGCCTCTATCAACATGGTGGCCAGTACAAAATGGGAGAATTTCTAATCTGGGGCATATTGTTCCTTGAAAGGAATGTGCCGAGCTTAGCGAACCTTGCGTGCCACACTCTTAAAAGACCGTTGTTTTCTTTTGAAGTCACTGAAGTGGAGAGGTTCTCTGCCCCCAACCTCTGCTGTATCCTCAGGCTGCCTGCACACTGAAGTCCACCGGCCAGGTCGCAGTTGGCGTCCACGTCTTTGAGCTGATGCTGGAGGACTTTCCCGCCAGGAACATAACTCTAACATATGCTGATGGAACGACGGAACAGCGGGAGGCCTTAGACATGACGTCGCCCCCTCTCTGCAGTGTCACCGTGCAGTTCTCTCTAGAGGGTAAAACTACGGGAACTCCCCCCAAAAAAACATGCATAAAAATCAATGCAATTTTACACAGTGCAGCGAACTGGGTTGCAAACTGGTTGGGATTTTTCTTTTTCTTTATGTATTCTTTTGGTGTCCCGCTAATATTCTGTGTCCTTGTTTAAGTCCTTCCTGCCATACCTTCATGCGAGGCCGGACACGTGCAGCCAGTCTTCCTGTCCCCGACTCCCATGCAAGGCCAGGTCTTCCACGTGCCGGTGGGTGAAAACTTCAAGCTTGAGGCCCAGTCACAGGCGCACCACTCCAGGTGCGCTTCAATTCACCTCCTCCAAACAGGAACTAATGTGACACAGTGAAGTGAGCGAAATGACGATCATGTCCTTGTGATATTTGTCTTGAAAAGCATTCACGACTTCCAAGTGAGTGGCCCCGACGGCATGACCAAGCAGTTTGCCGACAAAGCGAATGGAATGGCGGAACTCACGCTGAGCTGGACGCCGCAAGGCAGGGACCTGCACAGAGCCACTCCGGTGTGCTTCACTGCCGAGACCAATGAAACGTGAGGGCTTCGCAGTCGTGCCACAGGAAGACGTGGCAAGGAACTGCAGCGCTGTTGTTTTTTTCACTGCGTGTACCGTCCTGCACTAAAATGTCATTTTTGTCTCTCTGTCCAGTCAGTCGGACATGAGGTGTGTCATAGTAGTGGTGGTGCCTGAGTCGTCTCTTGTTCAAGGTCAGTTAATCTGCCGTGATCCACAAAAAGTAAGGTAGATGCCTACTGCCAATAGAAAGTCAAATTTGAACTTACGATCCAAAGTGACCCATCGGAATCGTTTTGCTGTGACCCGGCCACTTTTTCTCGTGAGTCAATTTGTTTTGCTTGTGGTTACCAGGAAACGCCAGCATTCATTGCGCCCCCAACAAGATCGAGGTGGCGCTAGAAAAGGCCTCCATGCCAGGCATCGACATGAACTACCTGAAGCTCATGGATGACACCTGCTCCCTCACCTCCAACAGCACTCACATCATCGGCACCATGTCTTTCACCACCTGTGGCACCCGAATCGAGGTAACCCGGATAAAAACTCAGTGATGAAAATGCACAGGACTGTGTGTGTGTGTGTGGGGGGGGGACGGGGACGCACAAAAACGTACTCAAACCATCACTTTCTTTTGTCTTAAAACAGGACACTGGCGACTACATTGTTTTCAGGAACGAGATTAACTCATTTGAGCTGCCGAGTGAGGTGATCACCCGCCGGAGGACGGTCAAGATTGACTTCTACTGCCGCTTTCCAAAAATCCTGAGCATCTCCAGCTTCTACACACTCCACAAGTCCGACTACATTTTCACAGAGTCCAATTTTGGCAGCTTTGCCTTTTCCTTTGAGATCTTCCGCAACAGCAACTTCACCAACAAGGTGGATGCCAGCAGCTATCCGGTGCAGGTCAAGCTGATGGATCCGATTTATATGGGCATCCGGGCTCAGTCCGAGATGCCGAATGTCAAGTTGTTTGTGGAATCATGCAAAGGAACCCCGGACGACAACTCCAACAACCCTCTTTCTTACGACCTTGTCAAGAATGGGTTAGTTAGTTTTTCTCTCATTTTTTCGCCTTTCCCCTCAAACATTGTTTGCTGAATATGATTCCTTGAAAATATTTTTGGTCACATGTTGCTTTCTCATATCCTTCATCAGGTGTTTGTTGGATGAGACAATGAAGGTCTACCCATCCAATGACACCACCTACAACTTTGAGATTCAGTCGTTTAAGTTCAGCGGAAACTTTGACCAGGTAAAGATACCTGAGCAGCAATGGAAGAAAGCAGAAAAAAAGTTCAAGAGACACATTCATTTCTTTTTTTTCTAAAAGATGAAATTTGAAAATCATATGAAGCACGTTATATATATTTTTACATTATTTCAAGGGTTGCTTGAAAGATAAGTATAGGGAACTTTACTGGTTTTTGGTAGGTGTTTTGTTCTGCTAATAGGGCTTACTTTCAAAGAGCTCTTGTGCCATTAAAACTTTTTTTTTTTTTTAATTCTGAACCCCGTTCAACCCCAGTGTTGTTTGTCCCAAAACAAAAATAATCGAATTTATTAATATAAATAATTTGAGATTTGAAATTTGTTGATGAATTTGAAATTTCTGTTGATTGCTTGATACTGTTTGTCTGAAGATTTTACCATTGAGTCTGAAACACAAACAGTCAGGTTTCAGACAGGAAACATCATGGATTTTACCTGAAAAATGCCACAAATGCAAACTTGCACCATGACCATCTGGCGTTGGCTGAATCCCACAGGTTTACATCAGCTGCACCGTCATCCTGTGCGACTCCAACAGCCTCTTCTCCAGGTGTGCACAGGGTTGTCTGAACAGCCCGGGACGACGCAGACGACGCCGGGTTCTCAGCACGGAGACCATCCGCCGTTCTATCACCCAGGGTCCTCTGCAGTTCATTGGCCAAGAGGTGCCCATGGAGGTCAAGGATGGCGAGGTCAACAGTGTGAGGGTCAAACAGAGGACTGAAACTGCTGGAGGTTAGTGTTCTATCTATCCATCTATCTATTAATCTCTATATGAATGACTGTATTGCCTCGTTCCCCCGCTCCCCTACTTGCTTCTGATTGGCCTAAACTTTCTTCTAATTGGTCAGTACTTCTTGCCTCTGCCCCTCACGCAATCCCTTAACCCCATAAAAACAAAGGTTTGGAGGTTGTTAGCTAACAATGCAAACAATAGTTGGCTGTGGCGGATGTTAACTAGCTGTAATATATCAAGTTAGTAGTACGATTTAATGCAATAAGTTAATGTTGGAAATAGTTGTAAAGCTAGCTTTCACAGATAGTAAACTTCACTACTGTAAAAATAAGCTAAACATGGTAAATGTTAGCTAGCAGTAGGAAATGTAAAACATCACAGATACTTTCACAGAGCTCTGTTGTTGTTGCAGAAATAAGTGGTGGCGAGCAGTTTAATTCTTAAAAATGTACTTCTACTTACTCATATTAAAATAAATATATTTAAAGTATTCAGGAGAGTTAGGCTAAGCAGACTTAGCTAGTGCTGGCAAGTTTTCCTGTCGGTCAGTCTAAAAGGCTGTTTTTATCATTTGCTTGTCTTTTTTTTCTTCTTCTTACAGTGATTCCTTCACAAGCTTCACCTGCTCAGCCAGACACCAAAGCCAGCCTGTGGAGTATTACAACTCTCCGGAGGCTGGGCAGCGATAGCAGCACTGCCATCTTTGCCGTTCTGTTCCTGGCCTCCTTGTTGACCTTGGCCATCGTTGTCATTTACTTCACCAGGAAGAGGAAGATGGAAGATTCCAAGCATTTGATTAGCGCCGCCTGGGACTAATAAACTCAATTATTCTTTGCTTCTCACATATTACATTAATCATCTATTGTCTGTCCTTAAAAAAACATGTGTTCAAGTTGAAGTTGGTTGAAGAAACACAGCTGTGTCCAAAATCACCCAATTGTTCCCTCCTCACTATACAGGAAGTTCTATGGAGCCAACTGTATAGTCACTCATTAACCAAAGTAGACAAAATGGCGTAGCCCCTGCAGAGTGACTGTATAGTCAGTAGGGGCTAGTATAGTATTGAACACAGCCAAAGACTTGTCCTAATGGATCACATGCTACGTTAATCCAGTTAAACTCCTGTTTCCTGTCTGTCTAAATCATATTCTGTAACTGAAACATAAAAAAACTGATGACCTGTTAGTATACAAGTCTGACTGTTTTGTGTGTTTTTGTTTATGTATCAGACACACCCCACAGTACTCAACCGGTTTTTGAAAGTTACAAGAACACTCGTCTGGTTCAGCTGCATTCTCAAAATGCAGAAGACACTGCTGCCATTGGAGAAGCGCCCAAGTGCAAAAACACAGGTGTCCCGTACTATAATACATTTACTAAAAATGAGGTGTTGTTTTGGATTCAGTGCAGTTCCAGAGTTTAGGGATTAAGTGAAGAACAACACTGTATGGTGGAACCCAACTAAAACTATTATCAGAACAACCATGAAAAAAATGTGCATGTGTTGATGGTCAACAACATAGGAACCAAGACTGACCCCAGAGCAACACAGAAACAAGAGGATAAGAGGAAGACAAAGCACTTCCGATTTGGCTGAGAAAGCTTAAACAACAAGACCAGTCATCCCAACCAGGTCTTTCATTCCTAGATTCAGCAGCAAGGAAAAGAAAAGGTCACACATGATAGAGGGAAGAAGAAGAAGAAGAAGAAGAAGAAGAAGAAGAAGAAGAAGAAGAAGAAGAAGAAGAAGAAGAAACTTTAGTATCGGTGTGCCTGGACATCACTGGCACATATGCATCTTTTACACTTGTGCACAGCTGCAGTTCCTCCTCCTTCCACCAGGGAGGGACAGCAACTTCCAACTCTAGCTTTACAATATAAGTAGCCAAGGTATTTCTTCCCAAATGGCATATTTATTATAAATGTACATTCGTATGATACAAAATATCTTTAATCTTTTAGACATGAACAAACAAATGGTACATCTTTTCCACTTCGCTGCGTCCTGACATCAGGAAAAGACCCGGTTGAGAGTTCAGGGTCTGGTTTAGTGGGGTTTGTTCTTCAGCTCTTCACTTTGCTCTTCCACTCCCAAGGTGTGCTCCATCAAACTCCAATAAATAAATAAAGTGCTCCTCGAACAGCTGGATTATTTATCAGTTAATAATGCTCTCTAGTCTTGGTTATATTAAGTACCTTTTTAAAATATACAATTTATTTGAGACTTTCTGCGTAGGAACTCTAAGAATTTAATATCCCATTCACCATTTGTTACCTTTTATGGTGAGATTATTTACCAAAAGGGAGGCATGAAGGATTCTGCACACAGTTTCTACACAACTGTGACGACTACATTTACTGTTTGTTGCAACCACTTTTAAAATCTTAATGATTTTAAAATACATTAAATACAATTATCATTAAAATACAATAATAATTGTATTTAGGGTCCAGGGAGGGATGGACTGTTCACACTTGTTTTAATGAGTGAAGAGAGTGTCTGCAGGCGGGAAGGATGCAATCAATATGGTTTTTTTTTGGTATCAGTTCATCACACACACACACACACTGCAAAAAGTTAAGGGCGAAAAATTAGTCAGTTTAGTTTTAAGTAGTAAAAGATGTCGGACTACATTATGCATAACAACAGATTTTTTTTGGTATAGAGTTGAAGGTGAAGACGTGTCTTTTTTGTTAAATACAAAATTACATTTCTGACTCTTTGCCGAAGTAAATTCCACAGGTCAAGGGGTGAGCAAGGGCGTCCTGCGGACATTCTCCGCTTAGCTTCGCTGCAGTACCGCCTCCCCGTCAGCAGAGGCTGCCCATAGGACGAGTAGCTAGCTAGTGTGTGCGCGCATGTGAGTGCGTCCCCATGCTCAGGACCACTGGCAGGAGCAGTCGGTGGGCTCCTGGATGGTGTAGCTGACCCAGGTGGCGTTGCTGCTGCAGTAGAGCTGCACGGAGCGCCGCTGCAGGCCCGTCTCCCGGCAGCACTTGCAGAAGCGGGCGTAGGTGTTGATGTTGTAGTTGTAGATGCTGGCTGACGGACACTTCCCATCACATGACACGATGTTCACCTAAGGGGGTCCACCCCCCCCCAAAGAAAGCAGTGTTCTGAGTGAAGAACACTCATTCACATTTGCATGCAATTGCCTTGTTTTTGTTTAACAAAAACAAACTTACCGGCCTGTTGCTGCGGCAGTCATTCTTCCTGATGGTCATCCTCACCGTCACCTTCTGACACGACTTCCCGTCTTCTTTGCCTGATCACATGATCGCAAATGAATCAGTGGGAGGCCAGCGTGAGAATTTAAAAAATAAATCATCATCATCATCATCATCATCATCATCACAGTCGATCCAAGGCAACATCACAGGCGTCTCGAAGGGAAGCAGGAGGTTGGTGCAGAGGAGGGAAGGAGGCTACAGCTGAATGAAAAGTCAGTAAAAACAGTAAGAAAGGAAAATATAGAGCCAAGAAAGTTTTAAGACTGAGTTGCACGCGGCAAAAAAAAAAAAAAAAAGAAAGAAAGACTGAAAGCAGAGATGAGGAGGGCTGACTCAGTGGTGGAATCACAAGAATCACTGGCTCTTATCACAGTGTTCAAGTTTACGTTTAACAAATATTCACACAAGTACGTATCACTGGCTGGGTTTCCATCACCCTTCAGCAATGCGCAAAACGTAAAAAATAATGAAGATAAAAAATATTTAACGGAGATGCCTGAATTTTGAAAAACCTTTCAAATATCACTACAACGTTTTTACGCTCTTACATTTTTACATAGAAATACATAGAACTATAGCAGAAGTCCAACGAAAAACTTCTCTTTCGCCTTTACACAAAAAACAAATAAATAAATCCTGAATCCATTGGCAAAGCCACGCACACAGACTTTGCTGATGAAGTCTCATCCGTTGCCTTTGTCTTTTATTCAATATTGTCAAGGCAATGAGCACCGTAATAACACGTGACAGGTTCTGGTGGTCTGTCTTTCTTCCCGCGGCGTCTTGCCAGATGAAATTTCATGAGAATTATAAAACTTGTGCTCAAAATGCAACCTTCAGTGGAAACAAGTTTCCACAGAAAATTCCGATAGAAATTTCAGAATTATTGCTTTTATTTTGCGAAAAACTGTCATGGAAACCCAGTAGTACTTATATATTCCAATATTATTTTTTAAGGGAGCAATCACTGAAATTCTTTCCACCACTGCAGCAGAAGTAAGGAGAAGACTCTTCATGTGTTAAAGGTCCATATTTAACAAGTATTAATGTCATCCATGTTGGTCCCAGACTCCAGTGGGAACCTCTCTGGATGTCCAGACAACAGCATATTTAGCCCTGTGTTTCCAGCCTCCTGCTAAAATTGATGCTTTCTTGGACTGGCCACATGTTTGGATGGAGACAAAAACGAGGCGGACTTACAGGGTGCAGCAAAAAGCTGGCTGGGGCTGTGGCCGCTAACCTGGGAGAGGATCAGTCCCTCTTTGACATCACAAAGGGCTGATTTCCAGAACTGTGTGTAGTAGAGCAATATAGATATATGTAAACTTTTCTCATTTGTGGGGAGTCGACAGGCAGGATGGAGATGCTGAGCTCTGACTGGTTAAATATCAGACCTTTAACTTGTGTAAAATGGCTTTAAAATATTTTTTTAGATTCTCAACTGAAACGCTAACAGAAAACAAACATACCCCCTCAACCACGTGTCAAAGAGTTAACAGGAAAGCTGCTCTGTGTGACATGATGATTAAAAAAATTTGAAATCAAATATTTTGTTAACATTTTTAAATGTAACATTTATTTTTCAATCAGTGCCTCAGTGCTTGACCAGCATCCATATTTTATTTTCATTTTTTTTAATGAAATAAATTAAAAGCACATCTGGCGACACAGTGTTGCAGTGGTTAGCGCTCACAGCCAGAAGGTTGCGGGTTCGCTCCCCGGACCTGGGAACTTTCCGTGCAGGGTCTGCATGTTCTCCCTGTGTCTGCCTGGGTGCACCAGGTTCTCTGGCTCCTCCCACAGTCCAAAAACATGCATGCGAGGCAAACAGGCAACTCTGAACTTTGACTTTCTATGTGGCCCTGCGATAAACTGGCAGGTGTAGCCCCGCCCTCACCCTATGACAGCTGTGATTGGCTCCAGCAGCCTCGCACGACACTGAGTGCAGGAGAGGCGGGTCTCAAAAAATCAATGGATGGAAAAAGCTCATTGTCCAAACGTTGTGAATGGCACATCTTGCTGGACAGTGAAGCCTGCCCCTAGTGGACAGAACTGGAAGAGTGATGGCTGAGTTATGTCAGTCCTCTCCATCCTTAAAGGAATGAACAGGTCTTCAACCAATTAACCTGAGCTTTTTAAATGTGAGTTTTTAGTAGAAACACACAACTACTGCCAACCGCAGACAAATGCTGTGTCTATACAAGCTAATAATTAGCAGCTAGTAATTATTCAAAGGATGCTGCGACAATTAAAAGACAAAAAAAAACTTCTCATGTGTTGACAAAGGCAATGAGAAAATACTCCACAGAGCAGCTTTAGTTCACTTCACACAGACAGCTTCCCCTAGTGGCAGGATGCAGTATCACATAGAAGACTCTACGGCAAACCCCCGACCCCCGAGCAAAAACGAAAGTTTCTCATCTACAGGTACATGCAGACATTTAAGCCCAACTACTGGGCCACTACCAACAGTACATTGTTGGCAATCAACAATGCACTGCCCAGACAGTGCTAATGGGGAAAAAGATGGTCCACAGGTGATGAAGGGCCGCCGGTTCAAAGTTATTGTTGTCCTCTTAAACATGACTTCATTTTTGGTATCTGTTTCCCCCAATTTCTATTTTAAGAAAATCAAGCGTAAACACAATAATTCAAAGAGTAAACAAAAATCATACGAAGCAAGATCAATGGCCCAAAGTTGCTCCAGAACAATAAATGATGTATTTAATTTGTATTATTTTTGGGGTCAATAGTTTTTTCCACAGAGACCTAAAATGAGGTACTAGTTGAGAAGACGATGCTGTAAACAAAACATTTCCTTTGTGTTTGGGCATTTTAGGTTTGTTTGGTTATTTATTATTTTTAGTTTTTGGAGGGAGTACATTGTTGAATATCAACAATGGCGCTGATGAGCCTTGTTGTTGTTGTTGTGTCACCGGTACCTCGTTCACAGTTTGTGCTAACTGTGGGAGTCAGGGGGCTAACAGGGAAGGGGAACAGAGGGAGTCCAGTACCTGGTGGGACACCATGGTGAGCTGCAGCACATGAACCAGAACAAACACCTACTTGCATGATCCTAAATCTGATGCTCTTCTGTCTGTTTGTGTGTGTGTGTGTGTGTGTGTGTGTGTGTGTGTGTGTGTGTGTGTGTGTGTGTTCATATTTTGGAAGCACTGGTCTCGGGGGCAGTGAAAAACAAGTCGGGGCGTGTCTCAGTTGTCAGCTGCGGCTAGCGCTACGCTAACTACTGCAAATGCTGCGACGCTGCCGCAGGCTACTCACACGTCTTGCAGCATCCGTCCATGTAACTCATGACTGTCCCGCCAATCTGACGGAGACAAGAGACAGAACGTCAAAAATCTCAGCTGCCGAGGCAGAAAGTGACGAGTCGGCCATCTCTGACAGCTAGCTGTGGCCGCACGGCGAAGATGAACCACACAGGAAAAGATCAAATACATAGAAAACCTTACATTCAACATCCTTTTTAGGTATCAACCCTTGAAGTCGCCCTGTAAAAAAGATTGTCTGTGTGTGTGTGTGTGTGTGTGTGTGTGAGACTGACCTTGACACACTCTGTTTCGTTGAACGGCGGGCAGCTGAAGGAGTAGGAGATGAGCGTGGGACCCGACAGAGTGTCAGTGCAGGCAAACTTCATGCAGTTGGAGACCCACGACTTCCCCGGCTGCAAACACAACAACTTTGTTGTTAAAATGGAATTTAGTTCAGTGACAACACTAATTTATCTGGCCGTCTAATTATCTATCTTTCTAACTCTTCCCAAGCGAAACATGTTTGACTGTGACTGAACCTTGTAGAGCATCGTCGTGCCGTTCTCGTGCTCGTGCAGGCAGGAAATATTCTTGCAGACGCCGCAGCATGTGGATTGGTCCTTCGGAGGGATGTAGATCTGGTTCTGGAAGAGACATTCGTAAACCAAGGCAATGGTGTTTGAACCGATTCTGGATCTGGCTTTAGAAACACGTCAAGAAAAAAAACAACAACTCAAGACTCTTTACAAATTGAAAACCCTCTGGTTAACAAAGAATGCAGTGCTCTCACTGGCTGGCAGTGGGCGGTGCAGTTGACGCTGCTGGTGTGCAGCAGGTGGAAGCCGCTGCTCGGGTCCAGGCTGCGGCTGCACTGCCGGCTGTGACACAAGCCGCCGTCGTCGTGCTCCACCAGCGTTTGGCCCGGCCGCAGAACGCTGCGCTCGCCCAGCACACACACCGCCTCGCGCACTGGAAACACACACACACACACACACACAAACACACACACAGAGGAAGTTCATGGATCAGAGTGGAGCGAGGCCTCTGATCCTTCCTGCCAAGAGCCATCAGGCTCCTGGCACTTTTTTTTTTATTTGACTATTTTTTTTAATCTCAAATTCTTTTTTTTATTTTTTTTTTTTTATTCATTACTTTAATTATTCTCTTACTCTCTGTGCACTATTAATTTATGAACTGATTTGTTGATGAACGATTGTGATTTGCTGATATCTGATATCTACCTATCTATCTATCTATCTATCTATCTATCTATCTATCTATCTATCTATCTATCTGCTTTGATTTCTACATCATGTGACTCCAAATATCCATCATGGGTTGACCAGAATTTCTGAACAGGTTTCCTTGAATTATGCAAACAAGATTTTTTTTTAAGTATTTGTGAGAGTAGTTGGAAACATATGCACTTCTTATCCCTCTGAATGAAATCATCAACACACTATGCACTGTATCCACTTTTTAATCGAAAATTGTTTGAATTGAGAGTCGTTTGGAATTGAGAATTGATTTAGAATTGAATCGTGAGACACCTGAAGATTCATGTTGCTACTCACCACACTTGTATCTTTTGCAGGCGCACTGGTTCAGTGGGTCAGTCAGGAAGGCCCGGTCCAACTGGGCAGCCTCTCCCTGCAGAACAGACAACAGAGACAGAACAAGGTTGATATTAATAGAGTGGAAAGTTTTTACTGTTCACTCCAAAAGTTGAAACAGTTTTTTGAAAATCACATTTACCAGCAAAAAAAAAAGGAAAATGTGATAACATACCAGGCCACATTTTGGTGAGGCAATCTTTTCACAAGAGCACTCTGAGGGGGGAAAAAGCCACATAGCATCGTTAAAAGGGAGAAATTCTTAAAACTTTACAGCAACAACTGAGCTACTTTACTAGATGGACCAGTACAGGCAATGGCAGTCATCAAAATACATTAAAGATCTCTTCTTCTGCAAAAGCCAATACACCAGCATTTCCCCGCCAGTATAAAAAAACAACTTCCCCTCCTTGTTCTGGTGATTTAATCTTTGTGATGTCACAAAGGGCACTGATGCCTCTGTCGGGTTAGAGACCATACCCTCAGCCATGTGTTGACACCGACCTCTAGCACCAATACTTTGTCATTCCCTTCCAAACATGTAGCAGGTCCAACAAAGCACCAATTTTTTAGCAGCAGGCTGTAAACAGAGGGCTACAAAAAAAAGCTGTTCTCTGGACAGAAATCTCCCTGTAGTGGCAGTTTAATGAGTCGTACCGCATGTCTGGTTGGGGCAGCAGCCGTCTGGACTGGACACAGACACCACAGACATCCCGGCAGGACAGCTGCGCTGAGGACACCTGGAGGCTTCACACACTAAACACACACAAATGTGGCAAAAACACACCTTTATTTTAGATTTTCATTATATCCCAAGTCACGGTGGGGGATGTGTGTGTGTGTGTGTGTGTGTGTGTGTGTGTTGTCTGACCACACTGGTAGGAGGGGCAGCATCGATCCGTAGTGTTGCCGTCCACTGTCAGCACCTCACCCTCCAGACAGACAGGGGGCGCCCTAGTACAGGAGGAGCACACTGCAGAGATCGGGCGTGCGCACACACACACACACACACACACACACACACACACACACACACACACACACACACATCCACAGTGAGAAAGGACTGAATCAGGCTGACGATGATGATGGAACATGAACTGGTTCGCTAACTGACTGCAGATGTGAGTGAGGCAGCAGCCGCCATCGGTTCTGCTGGCGATCCGTGTCTGGTCGTCCCTGCAGGAAGGAACGTCTGACTCACACAGGTCAGGGTCGCACTCTACAAAACACACACACAGACATATTAAAACAAAATTTGAATTTGTAACAGCTGTAATTCAAGCACTTCTTTTTGCATCCATTGAGTGGATCTAGAGCTCCAATGCTTCCATTGCCAACGTTAGTGACGCAACAAAACCCCATCAGGTCCAGCGCTACCCCAGTCAATGACGGATGCATTGGATAGAGGAACCTCACCGCACACATAGTCCGGACAGCAGGAGTCCTGCCTGTAGTACGACACCAGCTTCTCTCCGTATTTGCACTCGGGCGGCAGCAGGTCACACAAGCTCTGGTTGCACACTGCGGAGTCACAGGCGACATCGTCATCGCCACCGCTTACATTTCCAGCCAAACACAACCAAAGTGACCGCAGCCTCACCGCAGAGTTTACGCGGGCAGCAGCTGGTGTCGTCGGCCAGGCTAACGACGACCTCGCCGGCTCGCCCGCACACTGGCACGGCCACACTGGAGCAGTTGTACTCCACTGGCACGATGGAGTCCTTGTCGCAGCGGTACATGCAGCAGGCGTCCCTGGAAGCCTTCCACACCTCGCCGTGCGCACGAGGAACGCCGGCATGGTCAGTGCAGGCTGTCAACAAGAATCAAATCGAACAAGTCCAAAGCAACGTCGCTCATCTGCCGTCCCACCATAGGTTCTGAAGGGCTTACCGCACTTCTCCGGTGAGATGCAGAGGGCGGAGTAGGGTCGGTGGAGGAGCATCCCTTCAGGGCAAACGCAGCCCTCCGTCAAGCCCGAACACTGGTCGGGGTCAGAGTCGAAGTCATGGTCGGGGCAGGACTGGGCGGTGCAGCCCGACAGACAGGCCTGATACCGCAGAGTGCCAGGACACATAAAGGCTGCAGGACAGGAGACAAGTGGTGCTACAGGTATAGCTGAGTAGGTATTTTATACTCCTCTCTTTTGAGTCCTTCTTGTTTTTTGTTGTTTTGTTGTTTTGCGCTGGTCCACAGCTGTGGTGAAACTTTAAAAATATATATACTAGATAAGATGGATGAAAAAAAATGAACATTGTATTTATAAAATGTATCTACTATTGTTGCCAATCAGTCCAATTTGCTTCAATTGTTAAAAGGTATCAACAAACTTGTGCAATTATTGTGGGATTCAATTATTTAAATAAATATTTTACTGCCAATTTCAATTTGAGTCAACTAGGATTCTAAAACAGTAAGTGTTTGTATTCCATGAGTATAAGCTATATACAGAGATAAAAAAAGTACTTAGTTGAGTATAAATAAGATTAAGATTAAGGTTAGAATAAGATTAAGCATTCAGTGCAGAATAGCCCCATCATTTGTTTGTCCCTGTGATTTTATACACACACACAGGTATTTGCACAAAGTATTTGTATTTTTATCAGTAAAGCTGATACCAGCCTGAATTTTACTTAGTATCGGATGGGATAGAAAATTCTCAGGATCGAACATCACTCGTAATTACACCCACCTCAGCCCACCACGGCTGCCCTTGGACTGGTTTATCTTTGACGCTCACCAATGTGACAACAACATAATAATAAATCTTACGGCAGTAATCTGGGCTCCTCCACGCAATGCAGATGTTGAATTTGTGGCAGGACGCTACGTAGGCCGCCAATGCCACACACTGGTTGTTGACGTACTCTTCATCTCGCACCCAAAGCTCGCAGAATGTGCTCGGTGGGACCTGAAACCACAAAGACGATCAAACACAAGGAATCTATGCTTCAAAGTGAAAATATTTACGTGTACTTTAAATTGCTAGCCATTTCTTTGCTCCTAGCTTTAACGCTAGACAACAGATTTTCTGCTAAGTGTAAAATGTCATACAAGTGGTTGAGGGAAAAGGGTATGGGAGTTTTAAGGGTGTTGAAACGGTTTCACATACGAAGTCATAGCAGGGCGAAAAGGCAGCGTTTTGCAGCATGTCCAGACAGGCGGAGCAGTCGCTGGTGGAACAGTTGAGCTCTCTGCGGCGGCTTTGGCTAACGTAACTGGTGGTATTGGGAACCTGCCAGCTGTCGATAAACACCACTGGATCTTGGCTTGCACCTATGGTGGTGCCGTTTGGCAACATCAGGTCGTTTGTTGGGTCCCCGTCGCAAAAACCTAAGAGGAAGATCAGTTGCCTGTTGAAGTTAGAGGATGCGAATGAAAGCTTTTACGCTCTAGTTTGGTGGCCAGTGGTTCTTGGTCTTACCGCAGAGGCCCTTGATGGGGAGCTTGTTTCTGGAGCTGTCAGTGTTGATCACCATCATGCCGGTACTGTGGTACCACTGAAGTTTGAGTCCTGCAGGGCTGCGGATCAGGTACATGTTGCCCGTGTCATATATCTCAAAGCCAAACTTCTTGAATCGAGGCTTGGCATATCTGAAGTTGACATAGAGCTTAGAGGCAAAATGAAAAAATATGCATGTCAACCAGCAGATCTTGATGGTGCAAGACATCAGATTTTAGGAAACAAATAGTGATAAGAAGAGAGCATCCCACCCTCCTCTGCAGCCTATTGATAATAACGTTGTTGGAATTGTGTGTGATGTTGAGTGCGACCAGACACAAGTTGGTGAAATTCCAAAGGAGCTTGAAGGTAAAAAAAAAAAGGGAATCAGGTTAAAAACTGCAAACAAGTCACATAAGTACACTCAGCTGCCCACCCCCCAGGACTGACTTACTGGAGACTGAGAGTCGGCAGGACACTCCTGGATCAGGACACTGACGGTCTCGTTGGGCAGCTGGCTGACTATGTAAGAGGCAGCCTTGTAGATGGCAACACTGTTCCCATCAAATGTGATTACATTCAAGTCTGGAAACATGGAGCAGCGACCTGGTACACACAAGAGATGGCAGTGTGAGGAGACTAAAGACTACAAGTGTCTACAGTGCATTCACTGTAGTATTGCAATACAAGTTTGCAATTTGAAACACAGCAGGTAATCTACTTCCTGACTGTGCATCATAAAAAAGGAAGTGAAACTTCCTAGATTTCAAAATCTGGCCGAAGATCAACTTTGGTGCAATTGTTTTTCCCCTTACATGGACAGTCCCATTTTGGGCAGCATTTGTCACCATTGACCAGCACGGCAAAGCCAAGTAGGCCACAATTTGGAGGGTCAGAGGTGAAGGGGCAGCTCTGGGACTTGTTGAACAGGATGAGCTGGTTGTTGACACAGATGTACTTGGTGCACTCATCAACAATCTCTGCATACGGAGGCTGGAAAGGCAGACAATCAGAAATAAACATGAAAATAAAAAGTGAAGAGATATTTGGAAACTAAGCAGAAAAATGTCAGGTTAGCATTATATATATGAATAACATGTTTTCATCCAATTATTTGACCTTGGACCTTCAAGATACAAAACAATTTCACCTACAGTGCACATCCTGGTTGGTGTAACAGTCAGGGACGTTGTTTCTTCTGCTTGGTATGTGGTTGTCTCAGGTAGAGTGTAAGTCGAGACTGGAGTTGATGCTCTTGGACTGGTGTGGTTGACCCTGTCCCACTTAGTGGCCTGGGCCGATGAAGCAAGAGGTGGCGTGGTGACAGCAGTGGGTTTGTGGGTGATCAATGAATCGATGAACTGAGATGCAGATGCCTCCACAAAAGTCTCTTTGGTTGTTTTCTCTGATGTGACCGTTTGGCTGGTGGTAGATGATGGAAACAGTGTGGTCTCCGTGGCCAGTGTTAGGGCAGGAGCTGTTCCCAAAGCAGCTGTCGTGGTGGCACGGTACGCTTCAGTGGTTGTGTCCTCATGTTCGATTGCTTTCGCTGTAGTTCCCCTCTGAGTAGACGGGACTGTTGTAGTTGGTGTTTCTGGTGCATGCTTTGTGATTGGTGCAACTGTCGTTGGGCTGTGAGCAGCTGAGGAGCTGGTTTCTATTGGTGGCCTCGTTGCAATGGTGGTTTTTGCAGTAATTGGCCTTGTTGTGGACCTCTGAGTGGACGTGGGTCTCGAGGTTACTTTTGTTGTGGCAGGAATTCTGGGTGTTGTGCTGACGAAGGCCGTCCTCTTGATGGTGGTGCCTGTTGGCACAGGGGTTGCTCCTGTTGTTGAGACCAGTCCTGTGGTAACTGTGTCCAGGCTTGTCGGCCTTGTAGCTGTAGTGGAGATAGTTGTATGTGGAGGGAACTGAGACAGAGGCGTTGTGGTTGTACTCGTTGAGACTTCAAGTCTGCCAGTCACAGGATGCATTGTCTCAGTTGTTGCCTCAAGGACGATAGGACTGAGGGTGGTGGTAGCCACTTCTTGTGGAGTTTCTGCGGAGACAGTGGTGTGAGTTGTTTCAGTGATACCTTCCACAGGAGAATGCGTGACCAGTTTTCGAGTTGTGGTCGGCTCCATTTCCACTCTAGACATATCTGTTGTAGTTTTGGCTGTCGTGGTTGTGACAGAGGTGGCAGCTGGTTTTAACGTGACACGAAGGAGAGGCATTGCAGTAGTTGCAGTCGTAGGAACCTCGTCGAGAAGAGTTTCTGGAGTTAGCTTTGGTGAAGTCTTTGCTGGAGTGGTCTGAAGAAGCTTGGTGGAAGTCTCCCAATGGGAAAGACTCCACATTTCAGGGGTCTGCGTCGTGGATATAGGCTGGGTGGAGGTTTCTGTCGTTGGTAATAGAGGTCCAGTGGTAGTTTCTGGTGAGACACTTGGCTTTGTTGTGACTGTAGGATCCATCAACGAAGGCGATGTCCCTCCAGTCTCTGCTGGTCTGGATGATGTTGTTCTCTCTGTGTATGGTACAACGGCAGACCAGGAGGTTGTCTCAGAGTGGGAAACTAAAGGAGTGGTGGTATCTGTGACCTTCAGAGGTGGAGCGGAGGTTGTGGTGGTGGCAGCCTCGGTTAGCTTAGATGTGCTGGTCTCAGTTGTAGTCACCTTAGTTGTTGCTGTTCTCCAGTCTGACGTAGAGGAAGTTGGAGCATGGGTTGTAGTTGTGGCAGTGGAGTACAGGACTGATGCTGGCAGCTGCGACGCAGTTGTTGAAGAGGTTGTTAGTTTGGATGAAGTGATGGGTAAGGTTCTGGGCGTGGTAACATCTACAGATGTTGTTTCTAGCCTTGGGACAGATGTTGTTTTACGGGTGACCAATGGTTCAAATGATGTGACAGATTTTGTTGTTCTGGTTGCACTGACTGTTGATGGAGATACCTTTCCCATTTCAGCATCTGGCAAAGTCTTGTGAGGCAAAGGCATGCTTGTCGCTGCACTTGGTGACCCTGCTGGTATGGCGGTAGTAGTTGTTGGAGCAAGAACTTCCATTGTTCCTATCTTTGTGGTAGATACGGTCGATGTTGTGGTAGAGGAGAGAATGGTGGTCCTGCCTATATCTATAGATGTCTCTGAGATTAGTGAATGTCTTGTGGAAGTCCCAGATGGAGTAACTGCAGATAAAGAAGATGTAGCCTCTGTAGTCTTACTTGTTTGACCAACAACAGGTAAAGGACTACTGGTAGCGACTGGCCCTTCAGCAGAGCTGGTAGTCGGTGCAGCAGTTGTAGACCTCCTCAAGGCCGGGGTGGTGGAGTTGAAGACCTGCTGGTGCCAGTCAATAGGCTTTGTGGAGGAGGTGATCCAAAACAGTGCAGTGATGGCGTAGGGGGCACTGCTCACTCTAGCCGTACTTTGACTGAACTCGGTGCTCATTGCCCCTGTCGTCCCTTCCACAAAAGACTCTTTGGCTGTGCCTGGCACAGCAGGGGGCGGAGCAAGAGTTACTTTGGCGGTAGGCACAGGCCCGCCCGGCTCTGGCTTGACAGCAGTGGTTGCTGTTGGAGAAGAAGGCGGTACCGCAGTGGCTTCAGGTGTTGCAGAAGAAGCGATGGAGGGTGAATGGGTTGGTGCTCTTGACAAGGTTGTCACCATGGTTTGAGCCGAAGTGGAGACAGTGACACTGGTTGTAGGGCTGGTGGGCGGCACAGTGGAGGATTCGATGGAGGTACTCGTAACAGTGGGGGCAAAGGCAGCAGTGAGTGAGCTTGTTGCTGATGTTACAGATGCAGAAGTCAGCTGAGTAGGTAACGACGTTACAGTTACTGCTGGTTTAATGCCTGAAAACACAAGAATATATGAGAAAAGTCCAGATGTAGAGTCCAAAATAATTGGATGTTGTTGGTCGAGGGACCCCATATCAGGGGAAACCAACTCTACCAATGTTTTGTCTGGCTGTGGCAGATGAACCCCCAATCTTAATCAGGGAGCCCTGATCTCTACAAAGTCTTTCCTCTACTGCCGTCACCTTCATATTGCTTGGGAGGGGATCCTCACCTAAATTGCTATACAAATGAATTTGTGTTAAACCGACTAAAAGATTTTTGTACCAAATTTCAGTCTCTGTCCTTCCATTGCAGTCCACAGAAATTGCAGGCACACACACGCGCACACACACACACACACACTACCAGTTTTTGGACATGCTTTCTTTCTTTTGGACATTTAATTCTTTTTTTAGTCCAGTTCTTCAATACTGGATTCCACAATGAAAAATTTAGATCAACTACCACAACAACATTGGAACCTCTCACCTCACAGTTTTCCTCCAATAATTGGATTTCAGCAACATCATGATTGTTTTGATCTAATCTGGCTGTTAGTTCCAACAAGAAATCTGCAGTAAACCGCAAGTTCAGTGAAGGAGGAGACACTCACAGTCTTCCACGTAGACGCACCGACGGGTCACTTGGTCCAGGACCATGTGTGGTGGGCAGACAGGAAGGCAGCCCTCCACCCTACACAGTGAACAACAGTCAGTGATGAGAACATCTCCAGACCCATCAAACCTCTCACCAAATCTTCAGCCTTTGGCAGTGGATGAACTACAGACACTGATTAAGTAAGGAACCTCAGTGTCACTGCAGGGACTCACTGTGGGATGGAGCTGCAGGATTCCGCTGACGGGTCGCTGCAGGTCCTGAAGCAGGGGACTACGCAGGAATCGTACTTCCACTGACACAGTGGAGCCGGCGGGACGTCCTGTTTGGCCCCTGGGTGAAAAAAAACAAACATCAAACACATGCTCTCAAATTCTCTTTTACTCAGAGCAGCTAGGTACGGCTGCAGCATCACTGCTGACCTGTCAGCCTGAACAACGTGGCCTTGCGGAAACTGTCTGTGCGCCTGTATCTGACCAGGGTGAGGCGGGGCGGCGTGGCATGCAGGAAGTAGCCAGGCTTGGCCTGGGACTCCAGCGAGTCGTAGCCCGGGATCCAAGTGTTCCTGCGTAGCACAAAGGTAGCGCGGTCCCAGAAGTCCTCGCTCTCCTCCCACTTGGCCAGTCGCAGCTGTCCAATGGGGCTGGCGTGCAGGAAGTAGTTTGGTCTGTCGGCCGCCTCAAATGACACTCGGGAAGTGTCTGTGGATTGGCAGAGGAGGAGCACATAGGAAGTACAGAGAGTCAGAGTTTGGACCAATTGCCAAAGGTTGTTTGGTCACAAAAATGACTCAAAAGCAGTTTATTTTAAAGGACAGAAAATCCAATTTTGTTCCAAGGGTGGGAACTGCCAGCCTACACACCAGGTTCAAAGAAATGTGTTTCCTTTAGGTTATAAATCAAGCGGAGACATGGAACATGGAGACACGGAAAAAATTTTGGAGAAAGGTTGGAAAAGATACTATGAAAGGTGACAGGACAAAGCTTCTGTCTAGTAAGTTTAAAGCAATCATATTTTTCAACCAGGCTGCAGAAGAAAACATTGAACTTTGAAGTGTGAGCCAGCAAAAGCTTCACACTCACTCTCACTGACATGAACCTGCCTGGAGGACAGAAAACCTTAACCAGTGTCCCATGTAGGACCCAAAGTCATTGCTGTTCAGATAAAGGTGAGAGACCCACCGTGTGGTCGGACTCTGCTGAGTCCCGGTGTCATCATGAACTGTGACAGAACTCCAGGCGAGGTGGTGGAGGAGGAGGAGGAGGAGGAGGAGGAGGAGGACCCGCTAGTGCCGCCGCCTCGCTGCAGGAACACGGAGCCGCTGGACCTGCTGGCTGCCACCAGCGCCGTCCTGTCCCTGTAGGTGATCAGCCTGAAGGGGCCTTTACCCAGAACTGTGGCAGCGACACACAAATCCAAACGGTTCACATCACTCAAGCCACTTTACTAATCCAGTCATTGGAATATTTGCTGTCTTTTTTGGACGGGTGAGTGCTCCATCACAACAGATTTGGACTGATTTGGAGAGATTTTAACCAAAACAGTTCCGGTTTAGAATTTGTGGCTTCAAATAAGAACAAACACAGTAATGATGCAATAAAATTTTTGTTCACATTACAGAGATTTTCTGACGAGGTGTCTCTATCACGTCAGTGACCTCGACACAAAGTCCATCCTTTTTGTATGTGTTGTAGTGTGTGCACAGTTCTGACAATCAGCCCTTTGTGATGTCATTTCCAGGTAAGCGATAACAGGAGTTAGCTCCGCCCCCTGAGACTACCTTCTATTTCTCCCCTTCCAAACATGTGGAAAGGGACAAATCTTAATTTTTGAAAATGTGAAGAATGTGGGACCTTTGAATTTCAGGAATTGCGACACATACCTTTATTGTAGAATTCACAGTCATAAGCTGCGGAGAGAATAATAGGGGAACTTAACAAACATCAAAAACAGATAAGGAGACATTTGACAGTGAATATTAAAAATAGAGTTTTGGAAAAAAACAAACAAAAACAACAACAACTCGTCCTTCCCCCTTGTTTGACTCACGGCACAGAGACGGTGAGCGCCAGTCGACCGGAACGCCCTGATGGCAGCAGCGCTGGGCGTACGCCGCCACGCTCGTGCAGAAACACTCGCAGTCGCCTCCGCGGTTGCAGGCGCACGTGTCGGCCAGGCAGTTCGTGTAGAACCAGGTGACATCCACCTGAAATTCAGAGAGAACACAATGAGTGGAAAACGAAAAAGGGATTTCATAATGCCTGTTAAAGTTATCAGTGAAAGACAGTCACATCTTGTTTTATATCCACCGGAACCTGCGGCGGTGAAAAAACTTAGCAGTGCCTTGAGTGTAACACGAAATCCGACTGCGAAGGAGCAGCAGCCAGGGTGAGTTTTCAAGCTTTTGGCAGGCGTAGTTCAATCACTCACCACAGGGTGGCAGGCCTGGAAGACCTCGCTGAGCAGGATGGCGCACCGTCGTTTTGCAAAGGGTTCTCTGAGTGGACTGAGGCTGCAGGGGTGTCTGATGTCTGGGCTGTTCACACACTGAGACACGCGCGCACACACACACACACACACACACACACAACAAAGTGCTCCTAATTCATTTTAAAGTGCCCTTTGATTTAAGGCGCAGAAGTAAATTCTAAGAATGCTTCTGCTGTGTAAATTGTCAGTGAATCTTCAGGTAGTTTCAGGTACTTTTTTATGACCTCTTGTTGACCTCGTTTCAGGCATGCCGTAACAATCCCAAACTGACGTCGATGGTTGTTCTTCTCACGCTTCTACTCGAGCCTGAACTCACCTCCACTGCCGTCCAGCTGTTCCCAAACTCCTGAGGAGTCGGTGAGTCCAGGTAGTCAGGCGTCCTCATCTCGTTGACCGTCTTTGCGTCAAAGTTCCCACACAGCCCACTCAGCCGTCCCTGAACCCATCACCATCACAGTTTGCGTTGTCAGTGAGCTCATTCAAATCTCAGAAATGTCTTAGCAGTTGCTAAGGTTTGGGAGGGAATGCTGTAGCTGATGCACTGACCTGCCAGGCAGGTCCGACCTGGATGTGGATGGTGGTCTTTCTGTCCCAGAGGATGGTGATGTCCTCCGCTGGGAAGTGAACCACTGTGAAGAGTCCTGCCGGCCAGATGAACACCCGGTGCTTCCTGTCCAACGTGCTGGAAAGGTTCTGTGGGCAGACAAACTTGTCAGAATATTTCCCATTCTGCCATTTTGCTTGAGGATTCAGTCCATTAAACCATGACGCCACACCGTAAATAAATAAAAACAGCTCACCGGTTCCCCGCTGTCATCGTCGAACACTACGAAGGATCTGCCCACGTTGATGTGGAGAGACTTCCTGCAGACGACTCCACTGTCGAAGCAGTCAGTGTTCTCGACCGCCACGCTGAACATCACGTCAGTGCTGCTCTGCAGGGGAGACAAAACACTGCTAATGCTAAATCTAGCTTTGTATTTAATGTCGCTAACGCTAAAACTAGCTTTATACCCAATGTAGCTAACGCTAAACCTAGTTTTGTACTTAATCAGGATAATGAGAATAAGAATACTTAAGAATTGAATTCCACACTGGGAAAATCTGCCTGATTATGGTGCTAATGTTATACCTAGCTTGAATCTTGCGCCACAAATCAATTCCAAAGACAATAGGTGACGATGGATAAAGGAATGAAATATACATGTATTTATTATATATATGTATATATTTATGTATATATGTACATATATATATATATACATATATATATATATATATATATATACACAAACATATATATATACATATATATATATATATATATATATATATACATATATATATATATATATATATACATATATAAAATAAATAACACCAAAATCAGCTGAATATTCTGCATTCTATTAACACAAAACACATCCAGCACCTTAACCAGATAGACTTTGCAGACGCCGACGTAGTCGTACAGCAGGCCATCGAAAGTCCAGTAGTGTCGGTCACCATAGGCTGTGCACATTGACGGACACGGCTGGAAGACACACTGGAACGAGCCATGTTGGCAGACGCTACAAAGAGAGAGGGAGACTTCAGTGATTTGCCGTCAACTTGTTCCCGCTTGATGTTTTTTCTAATGGCCTCGCTTTTGTCAGGAGCTTTGGGTTCACAGCCGGCAGAAAAGTGGCTGGTGAAAGGCCCAGAAGCCTTAATGGAAGCTCATCGCGCTATTAGTCTGTCATCCATGTCTTCTTTAGCGCCGGACTGAAGGAGAGACAGAGGCTCGGGAGAATCACTGAGACTTGGGAGAGCGTTTTCTAAAGAGAACACTCAGATCTCTTCACTCGGACCAACGCCGACCGATGATCTTGTCAAACAATGGATCCTTCTGTTCTCCCGGCCTCCTTCTGTCCTCCCATATCCCAGAATTATGGATATCGGGTTTACCCACTTTCCACTCTCATACCTCAACACTTTTCAGGACAGGTCTGACTCAGAGAAATTAGCATCTTTGTTGGAGATAAAGTCTTAACCATGACAGAAGCTGTTAGCAGATGACTGCTGGGAGGGGGTCAAATACCAATTTGTACAGCACGACAGTTGGAGCTCAGAGATGATGTGGCGGCAAGGGTGAATGGTCTCTGTGTGTTGTGTGTGTTGTGCAGAGGGCTCACCACTGATGGCAGGGGGAGGAGACCCTGTCTCCGGGATAGAACTCCTTTCCTTTCCACAGACACGGGCAGGATGCAGGTTCGAAGCACTCGTCTCCGTGTTTCAGCAGGCTGGAGTTAATCATGAGGACAAAACATTTTCAGTTTCTTACGTTTAGCGGCAGAGTTTCCCCGCTGTCTCTTAAGTCCCACAGTCCAATTTTTTTTTCCATGAGAGCAACAGCCACAATCAAAGGAACAAAAAAAGTCCAAGGTTGGCAAAGGTCGGCAGGTTGTCCCACACTTCCTTCTTCACTGTTGAAGCCCCTACCAAGAAATTCCAACAAGTTACCAAACCTCAGGAAGTAGAAAACCTCTCCTAAGAGCCCAGGCCAGCACCAGGCTGGAACACGTCTTAAAGAACTTTGATCAAGGCTACATTCACACGGACAAACAGTGTTTGCTAGCCAGTCGCTTTCTTGAGTGCTTCAAAAAGTGTACCAAAGACGACTGAAACCTCTGCCGTATGTATGCCAGGGCCTTCTGTTGCACTGTACTACCTGATGTTTTCGTCAGATGGGCTCCATACATTTTACCACTTGTTATTCTTTTTTTTTGTTCTTTGTTAGGATGCCCATCATCTTCCAAAAAATGGTCGCTTATCTTCCTGACTTTCTAACTAATACACAGTATTAGAAAGGTAAAAAATAATTAAAACACCAACTTTAGCTGTGTGGATTTTGTGCAATTCACACCTCGGCGGTGGTTTTAAGCAACTACGTACTCACGAAACATCCAGGTGCAGCCAACATCCCACAGACTGGCGAGGCACCGCTTTGGCAATGCACCATTAGGTCTGTGGGAGTGGCCACAGACCTGTGGATAAAAGCTGACCCATCTTACACTTAATTGTCTTGGCGAGCAATTGTTCAGGCATACAGAAGCTATGGGAAACAGAGAAAGGACCTATATTGGAACTCTGAAGTGGGTCTAGATAAAAAAAAAAAAAAGAACTCCATCATTTGTGTTTATTTGGCTCCCAATCATGACACTCTGGTAAGAACGGCTTAACTTTGACATGGACGTAAAAAAAAAAACTGTCTTTAAATGCAAAATAACAGAATAAAAAAAAAAAGTGAATCAAAATGCGATTAATCGCGATTAACGATGGAACATCAAAGGTTTATCTCAATTTTTTTTTAAAAGGTTTCATTTCCACTGAAAGCTGGTTTTATCTGGATGCTGCACTGGCCGGATCCCTGCAACATCTCCGCATCTGCTGTCAACAGGAAAGAGCAGTGCTCAACCCCCAAAGACTGCAATCCCACAACTTCTCCATCCTGCCGGGAAGCGTTGACATGAAGCCAGTGGGTCAAACATGTGATTTGACGCCTTGGTTTTGTTTCGCAGACCAGTGAAAGAGTCTCTAATCTCAAGCACAACGATGTGTGTAATCGCTCCATTACTCCACAGGTGCACGCTAACAGGACACTATCGTGTTCAAGCATTTGTCCGGGATCCAGACGTGAGGAAGCTCCGGTGCCAGCAGAGCGACAGAGGCCGAGCCAGAGCCGGTGGGCTCGCAGAGCCGCGGCGCCGCGCCAGCTGGAGGCGGAGAGCGCCAACCCTCACCGGCCCAATGAGAACAGCAGAGGAGAGGATTCTCAGAGTTGGAGATGGAGAGAAGTGGCATTTTTTTTTCCCAGACACCACAGAGTATCACATAAATATCTCGTAACATCCCATTATTTTGGGGGGTTTTCAATCATGCTGTGCAGATAAAACTGTGTTAACAGCCGCCTTTATCCGCCTGCCGGGCTGCCCTCTGCTTCACCCCATCAGCGCTCCTCAAATCTCTCACTGCCCCTGTGAATAATTTGCCAATAAATCATTGCAAACAAAGGACTTGTTCTGAACCCAGTTCCTGCAGACAGTGTGAAAACCCCCGTTTGGACAGCAGGTCTGTATTCACAATTCAGGTTCTTTTTGTAAGAAATGTGTGTGTGTGTGTGTGTGTGTGTGTGTGTGTGTGTGTGTGTATTTATTGGAATTACGACCACATATGAAAGTGGCCTGGATCGCTTTTAAAAATAAAAATAAAATAATAAAATAGAATCGCACTGTTCAAACTGTCTTTGGAAGATCGGACAACAGTCACACATGGGCAACAAAATCAGATTTGCCACAAATCCATACATACTCATACATACACATACATAATTCCATTAATAAGCTGCAGCTCATACAAAATTCTGCAGCACGAGTTCTCCCTCAGGCCAGAAGGAGAGCACACATTACGCTTTTAAAATCCTTACACTTGGCTGTTGTTAGTTTTCCTATTGATTTTAAAGTTCTTTTATTCATCTTTAAAGCCCTTAACGGTCTTGCACCAGACTATATTTCAGAGATGCTTTTATTGTATGAACCAGGTAGGCCCCTCAGATCCTCTGGTTCGTCTCTTTTAAATGTTCCACAGAGTAGAACAAAACCACTTGGCGATACTGCTTTCAGCCACTACGCTCCAAAACTGTGGAGCAGCCTGCCATTGGATCTGAGAAGGGTAAGAAACATCGATACTTTTAAGCGTATAGGCTAAAAACGCATCTCTTTAATCTGGCTTTCAAGTCATAGTGTGGTTGGTCTCCAGGGTTTTTTTTTCTTTGCTTTTTGCTGCCGGTTCTCCTTTTTATTTGTATATTTCTTAATCAGTATGTGAAGCACTTTGAACGACATTGAATTGTTTTGAAAGGTGCTATATGAATAAAATTTGATTTGATTTGATTTGATAGTACAAATTCAGTCCTCTGGCCTGCTGTTGCTTTTCATATTTTTCATCTGAGCCTAACATTCAAATATTTTTCATTGTTTTTGTCTTAGATTCAAATACAAATACCAAAATAATCAGATTCAGCTTTTTAAAAAAATATTTTGAACGAAAGACACACAAATTGTGTGGGAGGGGCTTAAGGCTGCACACAGCAACTTTTTTGGCTGTGCCAGTGAGCGGGAACCACAGGCATGTCAGCTCCGCCTCCAGATGTAATTTGAAAAAGCATCCAATCAGAAAGGATTCCTTTAATGAATGAGTGGGCCGATACGTTCCATCTGATTTTTACTTGAAGGTCACCCGTGTAAAGATGAGAACGATGACGCGCTCCTCGAAAGGTCAGACCTGGTGCTGAGACTGGTCCTGTCCTTTGTGTCCACGTTAGCTCCTGGTCAGGTTTCAGGGAGTTTTGAAACGTGTTCCAACCATCCTGGAGACTGAGGATCATCATGGTAAAGGTTGTGATGGGTAAAGGTCAGGAAGAGGCAAGTCAAAAGACAGTAGCCCCTTTCACACGGATGATCCGAGGCTGTTCTAGCGGGCTGCGGGTACGAGTTGATACGGTGCTGCTGGGCCATGTGGCTCTTCCGCCTCCTGACTGACTGTTGACTACATTTCCTAATGATTTAGAGAGCAGTTACTGCAGTAAATGGCCTCAGAATGGTCTGTTTTACTGTCATGGCGAGTGAATATTGTCATGAAAAGAACATGTCCACATTTTCCACGTCTTTAAGCGACGTACGACTTGAATTTCTTTTGCTTTACCCGCAGTGGCGCCACCCACTGACATGGAGGATGCACTTTTTATCTACAACTACAAACAATGTTCTGCTGCACTATGTTCCGCCACTCGCCGTTCTCAGGGTTGCGTACACTGAGAATTTGGGAAGATGGAAGTCATATCATCAAGCAGCGAACGGCTAGCAGCTCGCATACAAGGAACGCGGCTGTTCTTATGTGTCAATACAGGTGGCGCCGACGGTACAGGTGGTATTAGAGAACGTGATGGCCATGAGTCATCAGATATCAGTGTTGGAGCCTGGTCACTTGTCCAGCCGTGTCAGAAGATCACCTGTGTGTCCTGTGATCCCACTGACTCTCGGCTGATGCGGCAGATTGGAACCACTTAACCCTCCTTCCAGGCCCACTGCCAGACTTGGATTACATGGATCAGGTGACTGTAATCTGCTAGCCCTCCTCCTGTCTGTCCAGGATGGGCAGACTTTACAAAAAGCTCACAAATGTTTTCAACCATCTGTATGTGAACTCCGTGTGTGATCAGAGCACCACGGGAATAATTTTTCAAGGATATCTTATTAGCATTCTGATAAGCACAATGATGTGACTAGTGACGTGATTACCGTGTTTGTTGATTTGATGAAATGACAAATTGCAACAAAAAAAGCAAACGAAAATATCTCACTGAAGATTTTCTACCAACCAAGTCGCCTTGCAAAGTAGCGGGATTATTCTGGTTCAGGTTCATCATTAGTGTTTTCAGCTGCCCATGGAATGTCCAGACCAATCATTATCCTCTGATGAGATAAAGGCGGAGCCACAGCCGGCTTGGATGCTGCAGTTGGTCTGATCATAGCCGGACAACAGTTCCTCATTGGAAGAGCAAAGAACAGGAGGTACTGAAGTCTTTTCTCTTCTGCTGACAGACTCTGGAAGACACGCTGAAGTTAAACTCCGCCCACTGTTGCCATTTGCCACATCCGACCAACAGAAAGCCCAAAGCCTTGTACCAACTGGCTCCACTGGAAGAGCAGAAATTAGATTTGTCTGAGACAGGAGCGTCGCCCGGTGCAATTCAAAGTTGAGGCCCCGCCCCTGTTGGCACTTTAGGCTCTTTCCCTGATGGATGTGTGAACTCGGTCCCCTGGCACGTCAGATTAACCACAGATGAGCCGCCCCTCGCATACGAGAAAGGATTGAACTCCAACAACGATAAACACAAAAACGCAGGAGCTGGTTAAGCATGAGCACGTTGACCGTCAAGGCCTCCTGTGCCGCCAAGAGTCTGATTGGCTCAGCGGTAATCGCGATGAGATTAACTACAAGGAATAATTTGATAATTTTTTCAACCTAATTTTATTGGAAAACCTTTCGCCCATTCCATTCTCCCCTAGTCAGGTTTTGACATGGCATCCTTAACGTTAGCTGTGCTTCCTTGTGCAATTCACTCAGCGAATGGTTTCAGCCACCACCTACACCAGTGATCCTTAATAGGCGGCCCATCAGCCACCACTCTGAGGCCCCCAAGGTTCCTGAATGACCAATCTTTCTTTTTTTTTTTTTTTTGTCACCCCAATTTACTGGCTTGGTCTTGTGTCAGTACCAACGATAAACAGACAGCCAAGTACATTGATCTAAGAACAATTTTTTCACTTTCATTTTTGGAGCAGATCTCATAAAATGCTTGATTCAGCTAAGGACAGAAATACAGTTTTCCTTCTTCTATGTGGTTCTTTGTGTTTATATTTAAAAAAAAGAAAAGCATTCTTGACGCCCTCCCGACATATTAGTCTCAGATTCATGACAGGGGTCATGTTTTGTTACATTCAAAAAAATGGCTATGAAATAAGTGGGTCTACACCAGGGGTCACCAACTTTTTTGGCACTGAGAGCTACTTCATGGGTCCTGAGCCGTATGAAGGGCTACCAGTTTGCTAGATTCTCCTGAAATAACAAACTCTCTGAGTTATATATTATTATTAACGATGCTTATCTATGTGAAGACACTTATCAAGCTCATGAGTTCTCAGAATTCTAAACATACGAATCAAAGTGCAATTAATTGCGGTTAACAATGAACATAGCTTAATCGCACTTTAAAAAAAAAAAAAATTGTTTTATAGTCCTAATCAAAACACAAGTAAAGTTGAGTGATAGTGACTGCAAACGCTCAACGACACCATGCAGCGTCTCTTCACATACGCTCACCCGGGAGGACAGGCGCATCCGACCACGCAGGGCTCCTGAGTTGAGCAGGTGAGGTTGAGCAGGTAGGACTCGCAGGTGCGCTCACAGGCCACGCCCCTTCCAGGTTGGAGGCCGTCGTCGTCTCCCTGGGAGCAGCTCCGATAGATCTGACCCGCTGGACACGACCTGTCTGCGCGACAAAAGAAAGTCCGCCGGTGTGTTTTTTTTTGTCATCACTGGAGCCCTTGACATCGGTGCCAAGGAGTAAAAAGTCTCATGGAGTAAATACAGTAAATCCACTCACCAGCCTCAGCTGTTTGGGACACCAGTTTACCGTTTAGACACAGTCTGAGAGGAAGAAAGCAGAAGAGCCATGGTGCATTGACGGAGATTAGTTCACACCAGAAGAGCTACGGTGAAAGTGCCGGTTCGGACCACATTGAAGTCAGCTTTAAAAATAAATAAATATATAATAATAATTGACATTAATTAACAAAACGGAGCATAAATTCTCCAGAGACCTGATCAAAAAATAATTATTGAGAAGTGAATAATAACATGTTTTTCACTTCTTTCAAATCTTTTTGTTGTTTGATCTTCAATTTACCTTTTTCAATTCATTGTCACATTCATCCCATAACTAAACGCCACACACTGACACACATCTACTGTTCACATTGGTTCTTTCCCATTTCCTTTCCATTCATTTTGCTTTGTCTCTTTGAGAATAACTCCCTCTACAGTCTGGAAGTGTTTTACAATGTGAACTTAATCAAATACATACATTTCAGAACTTAAATTTGCTAAAAAAAAAAAAAAAAAAATGGATTAGAAGGGGACGCAAATTCAGCCTTGTTATGAAGTCAATACTACATATACTACAATAATAGATTATAATGTCTCTTTTTTGTCCTCCAAAAATACAATTTGTGTTAGTTTTAGTTAAGCACTAACGTAAGCATTTCCACACAGTGTGTAATGTAAGGATGAGTGAGTAAGAAATACAAAATAAAAATTGTAGATCCAAGATTTCCTCAATTTTGTAAAGTATTGCGATGGATTTTAATATTTTCATTCTTCATGTCGTTTCTGTGGGCTTCCTAAACGTGGAGGACAAACCAAATTGATCCATTTTCCAAAAAAAAAAAAAAAAAAAAAGGTTACAGCTGATTGACGCCCCAAACAACAGCTGCCAGCTGAGCCAGCAGCCACAGTGGACAGTTAACAGAAGTGGAGGATGTATGGAGGGAGGGAGATCTTACTGAACACCTGCCGAGGTCACCACCACGTCGCCCGGCTGGTGATCCGTTCCGTGGAAGCTGCAGGGACACTCGCTCCTGATGGAAAAGAGTCGGTAAGTAAGCCGGAGATGTTTTCCTAAGTAAAGGTCACCAGCAACAGTCTGACAACCTCAGCGGGTCTACTTTCCCTTTTAAGACAACAGTCCGTTTCATTGGACGGCTTCCGAAACGGGTTCACGCGGTGCAAATTGGGCCGCAAGCGAGCCGAGTCGCTCTCCCCGCAAGGAAGATCATCGGCCCTCCCTGCGGAACTCTGCCGATGAGCGCGAGGGAAAAAGAGGTGACGGTGGACAGCCGGGGCGCAAGAAAAATAAACACGTTTGTGCTTTTCAGGCGAGCTCAGAGGATGACGCTCGGATTGGAAGATATGAGCAGCGATACAATTGACTGCTATCTCTTGGACGTGATAAAAAATAAAAATCTCTTACATAGATGTAGTAGAAAACTTCTGGATCACACGCCTTGCCTCAAATCAAATTATCTAAATTGGACAATCGCCTATTATTTTGTCCATTTTCCAATTAAGAGCAAAGTAATGAATTGGAAAAAGGATTTTTTCATTCATTTTCATTTTGGTTGTCGAAACAGATACTGAAAAAAAGTCTTTACTGTATGCTTTTGGGTTTTGGTTTTAGCTGTTCAGCTAGAGGCTGTAAACAGAGGGCCAAAGGTTGTTATGCACGTCCAGAGATGGCGGTCTCGCTAGCCAGCAATGTGAGGCCGCTAAAAAGGTCGTGAGCACTCGACCATGGTTGAAAAAGTGGGAGAAAAACAAAAAGGGTTTTGGGCCAAATTTTGCCGGACTGAATGAGTAAACCTGCCGAAAGTCAGAGCCACAAATTCTTTCTCATTGGTTATCAGATACCAGCATCCAGGTGGGAATAACAGGAGGGGTTTCCCGCTAGATTCCTCCTCACTGTAACCTGATGAGCTAAGTACGGCCCTGGCGCTGCACTGGGCCAGAAAAAAAACTTGGAAAAAACCCTGGAAGTTGCAGGAGAAGGCGCGGCACGCCGTCTGTGTCGCAGCGCTCAGGTCCTGCTGGTGGCGCCGGTGGGGTCAGCTGACCTGTTCGCTGGAAGGGAAGCGGTCCTCGCCTCCAGGACATAATAGGCCCTATCGTCCGCCTGGCAGAAAGTGTAATTGCTATTTTAAGAGTGACGCAGCTGTCATTTTGCTGTCTTGCGCCCACGTTGTTAAAATAGCAATGGCAATTGTGCCCATCAAGCGCATCGGTCTTAAAGTGAGGTGTGTTCAGGCACATTGTCGACGCATTGCTGTGTTGAGGAAGAAGAGAGCAATTGTGCTATTGACCAACAAAATCCTGGTCAATTTGAGGGCACATTATCAAGACATTAGCATGCTCGCGTCCTCAAACCAACGAAGAAGAAGGTGGACGAGGTATGCAGGTTTGTGCTAGCAAGATACCGTAGCTCGCTGGCAAGCTTCACAGAGGGAGGGTGAGCTAACAACGCTGCAGTCTACCATTAAACCACTTGACGTCGCTTTTTCTTCTAAAAATCTCTAAATTTTCCGCACTTAACATGTAATGGGGGTGGGATATGACGCTGTGATTTATTTCATGTTGCGCCGAAAACACCCGTGATTAACGAGGAGTCTGAGGACGAGCCCTGTGCACCATTTTCCCGCTGCTAAAACAGCAGAAGTGGATCATTTTGGATACGCCCCTCAATGCAGTTGCGCCAGCCATACACTTGAGACCTTGCGCGTCTGATAGTACAACGCGTGGCTGCGGCGGCAGTACCTGTGCACGCAGGTGTGTGTGCGGTGGTTGTAGAAGGAGTCCTGAGGGCAGACGCAGCCCTCCTCACACTCGGCGCCGCAGCGCTGCGGGACGGAAAGGGCGGAGCAGCGGCGCTGGCACGACGAGACACAGGTGCCGTACTGCATGGTGTCCGGACAGGTGACGGCTGCGCACGCACACACACACACAGGGGAATTTGATTTTTTTCTCCGCGTTAGCGAATTCGCCACATGCTGTCACAAACGGGTAATTACTTACCGCAGTCGGGCACGCGCGAGAGCGAAGTCGACCACGACGGAGAGGCGGCGGCAGCGGCGAGCATAGTCGGCCAGCGCCGCGCACATGCACGGCATCCCGCACTTGCAGGTGTCCGAGCGGCAGCGCTGGTGGAAGGAGGCGGGGCTGAGGCGCTCGTGGCAGGCGGAGAACAGCTCCTGGTTCAGCAGGTCGCACATGGCCGAGGCGTAGGCCGCTGCGCAAGGAGTCAGGTCAAAGGTCAACACTCAACACACAGTTGGGTATAAACATTGGAGGCTGGGAAAAAATTCAATCGAAAGGCTTTTTTTTTTTTGGTTGCGCTGTGATAGTTCAAGTTTAGAATTTAGACGGCCCAAAACCTCAGAATGTTGGAAGGAATGTTGTGGGATTCAAAAGATCTGTCGGCACTTTCAGATCACTCCTCACATCATTTAATATCTAGAATTGTTTCTTTTTTTCCAAGTAAAAAATAAATAAAAACTCTCCACTCTCTACCACTTCATAAAACTGCATATTCAACCCTCTGTTTTCAGCCTCCTGCTCCAACTGACGCTTTGTCAGACCTCCCACATGTTAGGATGGGCAACAAAAACCAGGTGGGCTCAGAGGGGCGAAGCAGCTAGCAGTAGGCAAGGGGTGTGGCCTCTGATTGTGTGAGAGATGTCAGTGGGGTTATCATCTTCATCATCGTCATCATCATCCTCATTATTATCACTAGCATTGTTATTAGCATTTTGTGTTACTATTTTGGATGAAAGTTGTGCAAGTGAATTCCTCCCAGTGCTGGACTGACCAGCCTGCGGGTGCGTGTCGCAGGGGTCCGGCTGGGACGTGCTCAGGCTGGCGGCGCAGGACGACGACACTCGCCAGGCGCTTCCAAACAGCTGCGGGGTCGACTCGATCATGCCTGACGGAGACCTGCAGGGAAGAAAACAGTGTTTCTATTTTCAAATTGCGGTTTCCACATGATATATAAGCGACTTTGTTAATGCCCCCACTGTCACAGACAGGTGGCCAGGCACACTACTGGTTCCTAGTAGGAAAATTAAATGTAAAAAAAATTATATATATTAAAAATTATATATATATACACATACATACATACATACATATATATATATATATATATATGCCTTTATGCACCTTTATGAACTTCCTGGTGCATTTGTGCAGTTGATTTTTCATTATTTTCTCAATTTTCCCCCTATTCATTTTTCTTTTTTTGAAGAAATACTGTTTTCTTTTATTTAAATATGGCTGCTGCAGCTGCTACACATAGGACTGGACACTGGTCCTGCAGCCTCCAGTCGCCAACTGTGATGTAGATCCACTTACGGCTTTTAGACAACATCCGGCCTCTTTGATTGGCCATTAAAGTTGGGTACAGTACAGCCCCTATTTGGCAAACAGTAAATTCCTTGTTGCAGCGGTGTGTCCAGTCACCTGACCCGCCTCAGCGAGGCGATCAGACGAAGGCTCTTGACGGCAGTGTCCATTACAGACAGAGGAGGAAAAGACTTTCCACTTTCCCGTGAAACAGAACTCAGGTCCCATGGACGGATCATAAAAACTGGATACGAGAGTGGCAATATGGGGGCGTGGCCATTTTTCCAGTGGCCACTGGCGGTACTGCAGCCAAAAAAGCCATGCGGCCCCAAAAGCATTTTTCCCATAGACCCAAAACAAAAATAAACGGCTGCATCACACTTACAGGAAGTCGTCCTGGATGTTGCCGTTGAAGGTGCCGCACAGGCCGACCACGTCATCCTGCCACCGCCGCTCGGCCTGCAGGTAGAGGCGGAACTGCGTCCAGCCGTACTGCAGCCGCAGGCCAAAGGTCGTCGTCACCTGCAGGAACATGGACGACAGCTCCTGGACGTGGAGCTCGTCTGCAGGCGGGTTATATTTTATATTTTGTGGCATATATGTGTATAAACATATTTACATGGATTAGATGTAGCATGTGTATAATATACATGCAAAGATGTCAAAGCAGAATATATTTTTATGTGACCCATGAAAAACGGTAATCAGAGGTTTACATCTTCCCCAATCCTTTTCAGACGTGTAAAACTTTTTCATTCATTCATTCATTCATTCATTCATTCATAATTAAATTTTTTTTCCCCCTCCATTTCCTGGAGCAGGTGGAGGTGATAAATTACCATTGGAATATGGCAGAGTGACGCGGTACTGCCCGGCCACGAAGACCTCGCCGAGGTGACTCAGTGTGACCTCCGTCCTCGGATCCTCGTCGACCACCAGGCTGACCGACTGGATGCAGGTTCCGTCCAAATTCTGCAGACAAGACACGGTGAAATGCTTGAGGGGGCGAGCTACTGATCTGACAAACGGAGATTTATTTTTTTAATTCCCTGATTCCATTTCTAAGTTTTACCCAAACCTCAATGCCCTTGGAATTGGATCACTAGTGATGGAAATTTCACGTAATGAAATGTAACGAGACACCTCAGAAGTCCATTGTGTCTACTTGAACAGTTGGAAAACAGCATGAAAAATATGAAAGAAGCGGGTTTGTCATGCACAAATAAGCAATGACTGCTGGATCAAAGCTGAACTTAGAGGTGTGTTCAGCGGGACAGCAGCACAACAATAGACTTTGTAGTCACACCTAAATGTGAAAAAAGCCTTTAGTCATTCTATGAGCCGCATTTAATGCGCAACTGCTCAGCAGAAGTGGTAGGTAACAAACTGTACTTAATAAGTTTTCTTTAATGTATCTTTACTTGAGTATTACCTTTTCTGAAAACTTTGTACTTTTACTATTCAACATTTGTACTCAGGTGTCTGTACTTTCAGCTTCTTACATTGGAAAAAAAAATGCTGGTTAATTTTGTGCTTAAAAGATACAATGTGATTCACTAGTTAGTTATCCTAGTTGTTGTTTCTTGAAGTGGAGCTTCAAGACCTGT
Source organism: Thamnaconus septentrionalis (assembly GCA_009823395.1). NCBI lineage: Eukaryota > Metazoa > Chordata > Actinopteri > Tetraodontiformes > Monacanthidae > Thamnaconus > Thamnaconus septentrionalis. The sequence goes on along the minus strand of CM020505.1, from coordinate 16,608,498 downwards.
TATAAAAGCGGATGATATTTTAGAGGGAGATTCTTTTTTCCCTTGGCTTTGAGTCATTGTTCAGTGTTTCATTAATGACAAAAAAAGTCATTTTTACTTTTACTTTAGTACATTTTAGAACTTGTACTTTCTTACTTTTACTTGAATGAAGGAGTTATTTAGCAGAGTATTTTTTTAAACACAATTATCCACATTTGTACTTCAGTACAGAATGTGAACACTTTTTTCCACCCCTGCCAAGCGGACATGGCCACTGCTCACGAGCTAAACAACTGGCTGTCGCTCCGCTTCTTTCTCCTGATTACCCTGCTCAGGTTAATCAGTGGAGGGTGCTGCAGGCCAGGTATGATCAAAGAGATGCCTGATGTGAAAGGACGTGACTCACGGCTCCACAGGGTGCGTTTTGGACGGTGACTGTGAATTTCCCCGAGCTGCGGCTTTTGGCGAGGACATACTGGCAGGGTGCGGCGAAGGTGTAGACGCGACCGTCAAAAGAATGGAAGTACATGTCGCCGGTGACCGAACACTCGCCTGAGGAGAGACAGAGAAATTGTTCTCTTTTTTTACCATCAAAAAGTGGCTCCATAACTCCATAACTTGCTCCTCTTAGTGCTACCTGACCAAAGAGGCGACAATGCTGAGAACAGAGGAGCAACCAGAACAGATGACTGGTTAAAATAACCATACTGTCTAGTAATTTATCACTTTTCGCCAGAGTTCCTTTGAGCGGTACAAACCTGGGCAGTGCTGGTCGGTGCAGTTCCACACTCCACCAACACAAGTGCTGAAACAGTAAGCGAGAGCAGGTTAGGCTAATCTGCAGAATATGGACTTAATGGAACAGAAATTAAGTTTAATAATAAACAAGTAAAACCCAAAACTGGAAGTGGGGCTGGTTGAAAAGGATGTCAAAGGACGTTAGAGACCACTGAACACATCGCCCACCAGTTGTTACACTCCTCCTGCAGCGTTTCCCCAGATGGGTACAAGGAGCCGCGGTGCTCGCAAGGACAATCAGAGGGTGTCACACAGGCTCCATCCTCAAAGATCAGACCTGAGTGGACCGACACACAAGCAGAGCATCAGCGACATGGCAGAAACCAATCAAACTAAAATCAGCAGTTTGACAGGTTTCTGAAAGACTGGGGTCACCCTCGGGACAGTAGCATCCGTCCAGACATGCTAGCTTGCTGTCAATGCAGCTGCGCTCCAGGCTGCAGGTCGCCGGGCAGCAGCTGATGCATTCCTGGTGCTGCAGGCCGAGGGGACATCGCCTCGCTGCTCACAAGGTCAAACAGAGAAAAACTTTCAACAGCGAGTACGTCGAGCATTTGGGTACGTTAAAGGGAGATGAGAGTTAGCATGGGAGCAAGATTGGCTCATTCTCCTGACAGCCGTCTAAAAACCAAGAAAACTCACAATTCTTGGGAGACATTAATTCTGCTGTTTCTTTATCACACAAGCATTTGCATTTTGCAATTTTTTTCCTGAACATGATGGGCAACAATTAGCAAACATTTTCAAAACAATTTCTTAAGATTTGTTCGCAATTATTCACGCTTATTTCATTAGTTTTACTTTATTATTTCATTTACTTTAACTTCATTTAATTGAGATTATTTATAGTTCACTCTGAATTTCTAGAAGTTATGTTTGTTTTTTATATTAATCTACCTACGTGAATCTAAAATTTTAATAGAATTGCACAGTTTCATCCCTCCATCCACCCGCGCACCAACCCCCACACACACAAACGAGCAGACAAACAAGACAACGTACCACAGTGTGGAACGTGCAGCCTCCAGTCATGCAGTGGGTGGTCGGCGTGACCACAGGCTCGGGCATACTCGCTGAACACCTGGCATACCACATCGCCGCTGGGACCCGACCTTCAACACAGCAGCAAACAGTAAGCGACTACCTGAGCGGAACCGGCAGAGAGATTGGAGAGCACTGAACTGATCAGGCACTATGGCTGTAACTAAGGAAACACTACCATACATCTCCACCAGGGGAACCTGATGCGCCAGGTGCCAGATCGACTGCATTTTATTTTGTATTGTTCAGCTGGACAAGGACTCAAAGAAAACATGGACAGAGAAGAGGGGTTTTAGGATAAACTCTAAATTTAAACTAAATTACTTTGTCTGCCATGATCAGAAATGGCCAACCATATTTCTCCACTACCAGTAGAGCCAGCATAGGTGCGGGGTAATGGAAACTTTACAGGGTAAAATGACTATGAGAAATAGTTTTTCTTCTTCTGTTGTTTATTGGCAGTTGGCATTATGAAGGTAATATCACATTTAATCAAGATGCTTGTGCTTAATAATAGAATCACTTATGCATGTTACTAAAGATTCTTCTCCTAAGACTCGTCATTCATTCGTCGTCGGCACGACAGTAAAAAATAAGGCGTTTCAACAATTAGCACCAACTTCTACACTGGAGTATTTAGCAGGACAGTCTATTCATCTGTATCAAATTCTGTTGATAATCTTTGTATTTTCCAAAAAACTAAATATAGCCCAATTTTCAACCTCTGCATCTGGTGTGCTGTTTGAAGTGCTGTAGTGACTGTGTGTCTCTGTATTGACTAAATTGTGGACAAAATATATGTTCACCTGTTTCCTGTAACCCACAGTCTACACATTACTATGTAGTATGTTTTTTTAATAATGTAGAGTGAACTGTTCTTTGCCCTGTATAAACAAAGGGCAATGGCTTTAATGCTGGCAATCAAAGTTGTGGGAAAAAAAACAAAAAAAAACTTTCCATCCATGGGGGGAACCTGCTTTAATGTCCATTTTTTCAATCAACTTTTGAATTCTGTTTGGGGGACGCAGAGACAAAGACGACTTTAAAGGGCAAAACCATGGGAACTGACTTTAATGCGGGCAGTAACCAATCGTGCATCTTTGCAGCGGTTAAAAGAACATCTCGAGGGGTATGTCGAATTCAACAAGGAGAGGTGGGCCGCCTCGCGCTTGGACACTGTGCGGCCAGGAACACCAGCATGGTGGAGGGTGCCACAAGGACTGAGGAATCCTGCAAAGTCCCTCCGTTAGCCAAGAAACAGACCGGTTCCTTTAGCCTGCCAATCTCCATGGCTCCACAGTCGATGGTGGACCAGGAGTGGCTGGAGTCCAACTCCAACTCATCAATAGGGCTGGTCATACAGAAAAGAAAGAGGCTTACACATTTGAGTCCACAAGAGAAAGCCCATCGCAGGTCAGTGTCACCAAAACAACCACCTCATTATACATTGAAGTCTATTTAATTTTTGTAATTTGATGTATAATTACACAAAGTCTCGTAGATGGCAAGTTGCGACAGAATTCAGGGAAGTAAACAATCGCGAGTCCAGCGTTGGCCAGTGTTCTTTGTTGTTGGGCACTTTTGAATGTAGAATCGTTCCGCAGCTGCCGTTCACACCAGACTTGAAGCCGCGCGCACTTCCGCGGCCGGCTCGCACCGTGCTGCGATCGTTTCGGTGTCTGGTCTATTTTGTGCGAAAAAGCCAGAGGACAATGGACAATTTTCAAGCGCTGATGGAACGTAATCGAACACCTTTGCTTCGATACGTGATATACACCAAGAGGTCAGAGCAGATAACCGTCCTCTGGAATCCGCGGTTTCAGCTGGGTTTCTTCTGATTGTGCAAAGCACTTTGAGACACCATTGGATCTAGCGATGTACAAATTAAAGGTTGAGTTGATTGACTCAACAATCATTGGGGACAAACCTCAGTAGAGGGATGATTGCCAGTTGGTTCAAGCGAAACAACACCGGGGGAGTGCGACATGATCGGCCACACACCCAACCAAGATGCACAGGCATGTTTTGCATCGTCCATGCACGGCCTAGAAACATTTTTTTATTTGAAGAAGCACTTTGAAGCCCTAGTTGGACAGACGACTTTTTCTGCCAAAGGTTACATTTTGATTTTTTAGGATCAGCCCAGGCAGGGGCGGTTGAGGTTTTTAAGGCATGTCAGGTTCCACAGAGCAGCAGAAATTGACAAAACACTGGTGTCCAAATGGCAACAATACGGGTCCTGTCACGAATGGGCATAGTCAATACCAGACAAGGAATGTCTCGAATTCAGGCATCCACCTTTCCCATCCACTTTCAATCTTCTCCCTGCTTTTCCCCCAGGAAAATCAGGAACAGAGCCGCAGCTCAGAATTCCAGAGACAGGCAAAAGGCCAAAATGGCGCAACTGCAACAGCGAGTTCTAGAGTTGGAGCAGAAGGTACTTTAATGTCCTATGACTGTGCACTAGGATACTCGGTCCCACTTGCGAGTGTCCCACATTGTTTGACGTTGTCGCCACATTGAACCTCATATACTTCCTTCGTGCCAAATTACTTGTATACCCTGCACACAGTGCACTTGTGGTATTTAGAATGCTGAACTAGGCTCATTTCTTTGCACAGCAGTGCCAGTGGACCTTGAATGAGATCAATTCCACTTGCCTGCATCATGAAGACGGAAACTGCTGCCACATTTCCAAACATGGGCATCTGCTATCCTCACATCCCTTTTCGCTGAGTCAGAAGCGTCAGACCAAAAACGCTGGACGTACGGACATTCGCTGGACACTGGACTCCAAAGAGAAGGTATCAGTGGATGCAAGACTGGCCAGTTGTGTTTTGGTGTTTTTGGTAAATAACAATCTCCTGCTGCTCTCATTGACAGGTTGGCTGTGTGCTGCCAAGTGGGAATGAAGAGGGTTTGGGGACAGGGTCGCCTGAGTCCGCAGCAGTCTGGTTATGTCTGCGTCCGGTGCAGGTGCAGGCCAAGCAGGTCCTAAATTTGATGTCTCCAAATTGGAAACAAGCAGTCATGACTCTTCAACCAGTGGGGTAAGTTCCTGAACTTTTGTACCAAGATGAGGGTTGAAATGGCTACGCTGTGTGCAGGCACCAAAGTCGTGCTCGCTTCCCTTCCACGTCCTTGACCCAGAACCGTTCCTCAGGTCTTCTGAACAGGAGCGCAAGGAGTTTGTAGCGCAGGTGCAGCTGGTCAGAGGGGGGTTTCCAGTGCCTGACGCCGCACCTGCGACTCAAGGACCTCCATCAGTTGTGCTGGAGGTCGTTAATGAAGCGACCCATGTTGAACACAACTACACCAAGTCTGTGGAGGAGGTGAGCGACGGGCATAGCAGTGACTGGGAGAGAGGGGCAGACGAGAAGACTGATGAGACTTCCTTTCCAGTGGCGGAGAAGGAGGTCTTCATCAATGACGATTCAGTGGAAGTGGTCATTGCCTGTTGTAATGATCATAGTCAGGGGGGTGGTGACCTTTTCTCCAGAACCTCTTCACCTGCCCTCAGCCACCTGGATAAGGAAGGCTCCCAATGGGACAGTGACAGCAATTCTGGATACAGATGGCCCCCTACCAGTGATATGTTGTCCGCCCTGTATGACGGAATCTCTTTGGATATGGATACGTGTGAACTCTTCCCTCAGCTCGAGCCCATCTGAACTCAACCCATAACCCAGTAAAATGATGTGCGCACCACTAAGAGCTCCTGCTTCGTCTTCAGGAAGTACAGCTGACATACTGCCTTCAAAATAACTACTTAGATAAGAACAAGAAACTTGTTTATTGGCTTAAGCACATGATCTCCATGTTACAAGTCTGTCCTTTGATTTATGGGACATAAAAGTTAAGCATAATAAAAATTCATTGCATCTTGTCTGTATATTTGAAACTGCTTCTACAGAAATATTTCATTACAATTCAGAAAAAAACGTCCACCCTTACAAGTGATATGAATTTGGGCATTTTCAAAACGTTGGCTGCATACCGTTGTATGCCGAGTCACTGAAAATGCTGTCCTGCGTAACGGGAGGAAGTAAAGTAACAATGGCACATCTATAAAGTTAACACCAAGACAAATAAAAATATCTGCAAATAACTAAAGTAAGATGTTGAGAGAAATATTTCTTCAGCTGTGCATCAGGTGGATGCAAAGGAGGAAGTAAATGGCATATAGGGAGCTTTATTCCAGAGGGAAAAGCTGATGTTCGGGCTAAATTTTAGACCTGGAATCTGATGTAAATATTATGTGATAAATGACGACTGAGGCTAAACTAAGAGAGGAGAAAAAATGTGACGACTACAAATTTTTGCATAAAATTGCAGACGCTTGTATCAGCTTAATGAATGGTCTACTTTGAGTACACGCAAAATGTTTTCAATCTACTTTTGATTATTCTGGATTGCGCTTTGTTTTAAAAACATGGTCCACTGGCCGGTCCTACCTGCACAGGTCGTTGGAGCAGCTGGCAATGTAGGACAGTGGGCTGACCAGGTCGTGGCAGCTCTGGAACGGCGGCTCCAGCAGCATGGCACACACCTGCTCTACCTCCTGCACACACACACAGGAGACACAGCTGTGGCTCCACATCGTGGCCCGCTCGAATTGACAGAAGATCAGAAACTCTAGTTGGGAGCTCCTACCACCAGGACGTGGTCGTCCACCGCAGCGCAGGGCGAAGGGAAGTCGGGCGGCACGGTGGGACACGGAGCCTGTTGAGGCTCCACTTCCAGCCAGGAGTTCCCAAACATCTCCACGTCGTCAGTCAGCACACCTGGCCATCAGAGAAGGAGAAACCTCAGTGCCATCTGGATTGTTCTTTTAACGTTGGGAAACATCCGATTTAAAAAAAAAAAAAAACATAAATCAAGCTTTTCAACAAACACTTGCAGCCGCTGCTTCTGGATTTCAGAAACTTGATCTGTTCGGAATCCCAAAACCAACTTGAGAACTTTTTTTTTTTCCTTGGACACATTAGATGTGGTGAATGAATGATTTGATTTGAGAATCACTGATTTGTTGTGTGTTCATATTTGTGCTCACCATGCATTTGTTGTTTATGTGCAGCTGTACAATAAAGTTGATCTAATTCAGTGTTGCCTAATTAAAATTTTGGCAAACCACCACTATCACTGGATTACATGTTAAAAGGTTACAAAAATTCAAAGTCAATAGCTACCTTGCAGAAGTGGGAAGTAACGAGGTACCTCTTTGCTTTGCTTTGTTACCGTACTTATGTGGATTTTTCAGGTATGTTTCCTTGAGTATTTTTCTAGAAGCTTATAGTACATTTACAAAACATTTTTAACAACACAGTGTGTATTATTTTGCCCCCCCTGCTACCCATAAAATGTTTTGGATTCTTCTTTTGTTTTATTTTTATTTTTTACCAAAGCTGGTCTTCAGGTCATCCCGGACGTCGGCGTTAAAGTTGCCACACAGGCCGCAGGTTCTGCCCACGAATTCTGGGCTGAGCTTGATGTAGACAGAGCCACTGCCTCCGTCCCATGCCAGGGTGAAGCCGAGCTGCTGCGTTGCCAGCACGTAGCGTGAGATCTGCTCCAGCCGCAGCCCGTGGATGTGATGAGGCAGCTGCAGGCTGAAAACCAGGACGGAGAGACGTGAACTGAGGTAAACACGAGGAACTAGAGACACGTTCTCAAGATGGAAGTGTCAAGATGCCCCGCTGACCTTTGGCCCTTGAAGGTCACGTTGGTGGCGTGCAGCCGGACCTCACCCTCAAAGGGGAGGAAGAGGCTGACCGATCGCTGGCAGCTGTATGGCGCCGAGCCACAGTCGGGGTCATTGTGCACCTGCAAGCGATGACGGTGATAGACGAAGAGGAGGGGAGTAAACTTGGTATTCAGGTGAAATCACAGAGAGTAATAGAAGACATGCTGGTGACATTTTTACTCTTCCCAAAATGTTTGAATCTTAAGCCTCATTCGTATAATTTGCTGAAGGCATAATTAGAAAAAAACATTGCCAGAATTCAAAGCTCCCTCCTTTGGGAAGCTTGTAGGCAGTGGTGCTACTGGCTGCACAGCAGATAAGAAAGCCATGAAGATGTTTAAATACTCTTTTCACTGTTTTTTCACTGTTTCACTGTTTCAGGTTTTGTTTTTCCCTCAAGCATAAGACATGTGACAAGCAAATGATAGGAACCTTTGTTGTAACCGACCAAAGCACACTGCAGCTGGACCACATGACTGACGTTTTTGTGCGTGGACAGCTCCTTGGAAACTCTGATTTCGGGAAAGACGCCACAGAAAAAGTCTGGACAGAAGCCCTTTTAAAAAGCCCCTTGAAGATGGCTGGACAAACTTTCTGCCAGTTGCATTAAAGGCAGCCAACTGGATTTGTTTGGTATCTGTTCCTTTTCTCAGGACAATAACACCAGTCACAGAGTCAAAGTGTGTCAGCCAAAGACTATTTCCACCTCTGGCAGCTTGAAAAGTTCAAGATCAAACCAACCCTCCCTCCCTCCCTCTCCCACAGTTTGACACAGTTTGCTTCCTGGAAAGCATCGTCACTTCATTCATCACAGACTGGTAGGGCAGTCTGGACGGTCCCTCGATGCATCATCAACAAAGCATCAAATGCCACAAGTACCTCCCTCCCATCACTAGAACCTTTAGAGCATGAGAGATCTGTTCCAACTGCTGCCCTCTGACCGGCACTGTAGATCCATACCCTCCAAATCTTCACATATGTAAACAAAGATGTTCTGCCCCTGTGAGGCAAATTGTGCCAACACTGTTGTGCAGTCCCTAATAAATAAACAAATAAATGAAATGAAACGAGAAAACGTCCAGCTGAGATCAGGCCGATCACACTCTGGCATCCACGCTGTCAGTGACACCAGCACCAAGTTTCCTGTTCCTGGCACAACTAAAGCTTTTTCCTCAAAGGAATGTGATTGGTCCCTTATGGTCTGATCAACAAACTACAATTTCGAATAAACATTGTAGCCAAATTAATATGGTCTGATTTTTCTTTACAGTTTTTAAAGAAAAGGTTAATGTGAGACCTTCCTGGTGCGCACCTCGAGCCTGCAGTTTTCCCACACACACAGGAGAACAAAGTCCCAGTGTATCGCTGCTCCTTTCATGGATTTGTGGGTAATTGCAGTTATTTAATGGTAACTGGCCCTAATGAGCATATAGCTTTCCCTAATCCTGAGAGTAAATCTTCACCCCAGGCTGCAACTGAACCTGGCAGAAGTCTGTGGAGCAGGAGGTTCAAAGTCTCAGTCTCACCTGGACCAGCAGGCTGGGCTGAGTGGTCTCCTCACAGTCCCTCAGCAGGGTGTACGTGCACCGGCCGGGGAAGTAGTAGTAGAGGCCGTCGAAGGTCTCAAAGTTGTACTGACCCCACGACCTGCAGGTCATCTCCCGCTCAAAGCCGAGATTCGGAACTAAGCATGTCAAACAGGGCAAAGGTTACAGTCTCTCAACATAAAGATCATACTAGACACGTATTTTAAGGAAAGCAACTTGTAAATTTTTGATTTTTGTTTGAAATAGGAACAAACCGGCTAAATTCAAATCTAACGAACAATAAAGCAAATGGAGAATTTTCTGAAACTAATATCTACAGATGTTAGCAGGGCACCAATGATGATGAAAAAGGATTAAAAAGAATCCAAAGTTAATTCAAGATTTAGCATTTAGAAATGAGTGAATTTGCATGCAACAGGTCACATGACATGCTCTGCGCTACCTGTCTGACACCTGTGTCCACTGGCCTGATACAAGCTGCAGTCACATGACTCTGACTGGACGCAGCGTCCTCCGTTCAGGCAGGAAAACCCACACGTCTCTACATAAAGAGGACAAAGAATGGACAGAAAAGAACAGATTACGGAGTATAACTTTATTATCATATTTACAATGTTTATAATTTTTCATCAATGTCAAAAAAAATATTGTTACTTTTCCCCTAAATACATTTCAGAACCTGTACTTTCTTACTCTTACTTGAGTAAAGGAATTCAATCAATCACTACTTTTACTTTTATCCGTAATTTAACACAAGATATAAATTATTTTTCCACCTCTGCCTTCCTCTCGCAGTGGACCTTCAGTGTGTGCTTACAGTCACGTGACCCTACCTGGAGTTCTCCTCCTTAGCAGCAACCTCAGGGCTTCATCCTTCATCTGCCGGTTCAGCGCTGAATCATTGACAGGAAGTTGGCCTTTGGAACCAGGCGGCGCAGAGGACAACTGATTATTGGACGTTGGCGTGGACGAGTTGAAGAGGGATGTTGTTGCCGAACTGGCCGCAGCTGTGGTGGTTGGCGACGAAGCTGATTGGCTCACTCGTATTTGACTGGGTGATTCATCAGATTCCAAATGGTCTTGAAGGATGCTGGCAGGTGCGTGGTTATTTGGTGTCGCACTGGTCGACAACCAACTGGACTTTGCTGTTGTTGCGCTGGTTGGCGATTGGCTCGGCAGAGTCTCTTTTGCCTGTGATTGGACAGATGGGGTCTGAATCGTTGGTGGCCGTCTGCTCGGCACCTGACCCAGTGAAGTCCTCCCAAGTTGGCTCGGTGACGTCATTTTGGTGGCTGAATGACCGGGAGTTTCCTGGGTTGGAACTGTGCTACCTGCTGATTGGCTGGTTGACGATTGGCTACCCTGTCCTGTGGAATTGGCTTGGTTCCTTTGCAAGGCGCTGGTTGGTGATCGACTGGCGCTCGGCCGGCCGTTTCCTGATAAATCTTGAGCTGTCCTCGTTGCTGACTGGCTGACGGGCGAGGCATTGGATTGGCTCGTTAGGACCACGTGGTTTGAAGGGTGATTGGGTGTTGTTGTGCTGCCTGATGGGCGAGACGCCTTGCTACTGGCTGAAGGGTGAATCCTTGCAGTTCCATGCCTGGTCGGCTGACGGGTTGATGCTGTGCTGCTTGGTTTACTTGCCGCCTCGGTCTTGGCTGCTGATTGGTTGGGATGTGCAGTGCTGGCTGGTGACTTTGTGGACGCTGGGGGTGTGAGTGACCCTTTTGCTGCTATCGTGGTAGATGATTGGACAGGTGATGTCCGACTAGTTTGTGTTGTGGTGGTTGATGGCGACTGGTGGGTTCGAGCTGTACTCCCTGATGATTGGCCGAGCGACTGCGATGGCACGGGGCTCCTCTGTGATTGGACTGAAGGCGTGTTGGTTGCTGAGTGATTTCTCGGAGAGACTGTTCCTGATAATGTCTGGCTTGATGATTGGCCAGAGCCGAGGGCCCTGGAGGAGGGGGGGGTGCTTTCTGTGTTACTGCGGCGTGTCAACTTTAAGTTGGACGCAGCAGTCTGGCCGACCAGCGAATGTCCGATGGATTCTGCGGCAGCTGTAGGTTTTTGAATGTGCTTGAAGAGAAGCAAACAAATCAACGGTTACACACAACCACAGTGTGGCCACAAAGTCAGAAACCGACTAGTGTCATTCAATGTTTCAAAGCCTCTATGGCAAAATATATCAGCTACGATAAAAGGGAAAATCAAAATGAACCGGGCACAATTGATGGTGCGTTCCATTTATCTACTCAAGCTGGACTTTCCTTGTTTCCCAGTCGACTAAGTCACGAGAAGCACTCTTGAAGTAGGATTTCTGTTCAGAAGGTTTACTGATGGTGGACAAGACTGAGTTGACCAGACTCTTCTTAATTACACCAGCGTACAATGGAATACCCGCAAAATTAGCACTGTCACCCGTAAATTCCACTGTAAATCCTCTCCAATACACCTGAAGTTTGAATTTCTGGCCTGAACAGTCAAGTCTCAGCCAATCAAATTATGCAATCTCAAGTAATTTAAAAAGTAATGACTTTGGAATCTGACATATCCGACCCTTTTGTCCTTCGTCCACCACTCGCCAGTCTGCTTTTGTCAAAATAGAAAGTTGTGCTTCAAATGTTCGTATCACCGTGACTGCAATTCTTCCTGTGTGGCACATATATCGCGGCAACAAATAATTTGGTTTGATCCCTGAGATTTTATTTGAAGGCAGCGATAGAATGTCTGCCTGGATTCCTGCCTGTCATTTCTAGAATGGCTACTGACAGGTGAGGATGGACCTGAAGCAGCTGTGGGAAAAGAAAAGATCCGTCATCCAGCCTTCAGTTCGCAACTCCTCGGAGATTCCAGCGCAGCGTTCCCATTCCGGGGTCACCGCCCAGCCCTCTCCTCCCATGGCAATGACTACCACAGCATGTGAAAGTCCAACAACAAACAACCTGGGCGTTTCTTTTCAGTTTGTTTGTGTTCGACATTGCAAAACACCTCTGATGTGAGCTTGGGAGTGAATGAATTGGGCAGTGCGTGATACCGAGCGGCGCCACTGGGCTTCACACAGAACCGACAATGTTGTTCACCAGCCATCACTCGACCGCTGTTTCCACACTCGGAGCCTCGGTCGACATCTGAGCTCTCAAACAGGGGCTTCCATTTCAAAGAGCTGGAACAAAGCAGATGACCGTGGTAGAGGGGCGGGTCGGCGGGGAGGGGTTGCGTGGCAGAATTATCAAGCAGCAGATCAGGCAGAGATACCGGGCAGGTCAGCGACAGAGGCGGATGTCGGGGCCGTAATGGCTCTCTGAGGTAAAAGCTCCAGAGATGTGACACCGGATAAGCGCTACACGCCGCTGCCAGTCCACGGCGGGCCGGGACACGTTCTCACGCCTCCCCCGAACTCCTAGCAGCGGCGCGACAAAAGGGAGCCGCCACATCCAGGTCAACGGAGGCCCCGACGGAGGAGGAGCGAGGCAACACAGCGGCCGCTGCGGACTCCTGCCTCCACCAGGGGGAGTCGTGAGCACTCGGCTCCTCTCACAGACTTTGAAATGTTTATTTTTGTTGTGATGTTGTATGGCCTGGATGAATGAGCCAAACAAATGATGCAGTGCAGGGCAGGGGGCGCGATTCACTTTATTCTAATATCTCACTGCTGTTTCTGCACAGAGGTCACATTTTTCTACTGTCTGCAAAGAAAAATATATCTTACTCCAGGATGTTTCAGTATCTTTAAAAGTCCTGAATTCCAGATTTTTAGATGATGACTGCTATTGTTTGACATCTTTAGGTGGGAGAACTTGCAGGGTTTTTTTATGTGTAAAACGGTTCTTTTTTTATTTGAAACGACTGCAGTTCAGATTTTTAGGGAATTTATTTCTCTACAAAAAGCAGGGCATCATAGTTTAATGGCATCAGAGAGGGGTAAGTCTCTGTTGGGCAACCTGGAAATAATCTGTGAGTTAAAGTCCCAAAAATGTTCTGTTCTCGGCTGAGTTTGTATCTCATACTGTCATCAAGGTGTAGTCCAGGTCTGATCTCTGGGGAGAGTTATTGTTTCGCACAGAACAAGTTTGAATTCATCCGTCTCCTTTTGAAAGAAACTGCTGCAGTTTTCAGCCAACAGGTGTCGGTTGTGAAGGAGCGCTGCCTTAACACAGAACCTTTGCATAAGTGTAGGCTCAAAAACCCAATCTGAGGATGCTGAGTGTGATACTCCTGGATTAACAGTAATTATTTTTCATAAAAAATATGAAAAATCAAAGAAACATGTAAATACAAAAGCAATAGATTAAAATATTACTATACTCAACAGTACAAATGAGGAAAATAATTTATAACACCAGACAAATTGATGTAAATGTCTGTATTGACAGAATAATGTTAGAAATAAGGCTAGCAGAAACCATTGACTTGTGCTAGCCCACCAGCAGCGAACGCTGCTAAACTAGACAATTGGGTGAAATGTGTTGGAACGGTCTCCACTGATGAATTGTGAACCTGCTAACTTGGAAATGGTCATATGTGAAAAAAAAAATTAAACCAGCCCTTTAAGCCAGGCATCCGTGAAAAAAAAGTTATCTAGTGGCTAAATCAAATCAAAAATGTAAATAATTTAGAGGTGAAAAGCTGCTGATGTGACAGATGATGTGTTTTGGTGTAGCTAAAAAACACACATGGTACATTTGTCACTGATAAATACTGATGTCTTTGCTATTATTATAAGTTTTGTTTTGTGTGCAGTTTTGTTAGGCACCTTGGCAGTCAAAAAAATGAACAAAAATATATAAATATAAAGCTGAATTTAAGCCATTGGTTTCACATATCTAAAAATAAAAGTGCTTCAGGTGATGGTTGAACTGGATTCACATACTGAGGATTTTGAACAGCCGTTCCAAAGATTTTGACAAGAGCCGCCAAAATGCTGGAAGAGCCACATCTGTTGTGGTGGCGTTAAAAGGGATGTATTGGTGGCGGCGGTGGTGGTGACCTGTGGCTGTGAAGCAGCTCCGTGGGCATCAATGATCAATGCGTACCTGCCCTCCCTGGGAAGCGGTGTCCCATTTCTGCTGCTTTATCCTGCTGCTCCCACTGCAGGACACAGAGAACAAGGAGACGTTTGTTCTTCAGTTTGCTTTCTTCGACGGTGACGCCCCCTCCCCCACCGCCATCCCACCCTCCAGACCCTCCGAACCCACCGCCCCGAACCAGTGATCGGCCCAGCGAGCTCTGCCTGCTACACATCTGCCAGAGGCGACAAGTGAACCATCTGCTGGATGAGCAGCTGGCACTCCATGCCTGGACTCATCGCCTCCTATATTTCCATCAGCTTCATATGTCACAGAAGATCATTAAGAGCAAGGACGCACATATAGGAAAAAAAAAAAAGTCTTTGCTTATTTTGCACTGAAAATGATTTAAATAATAATTTTGAGCAATTTCCTAACTGATTAATAACTAACATTGACCTGTCTTCAGAATGACCACTAATAAAAGAGGGATGAACAATTTCAATTTACTAATTATCTCACATATATACATGCATATACATATGAACAAAAAATATGAAATAAATAAATAAAAATGTTGTTCCATGACACAATTCAAACATTCATTTAAATCTTACTTATTGAAATCGCTCCAGTTAGAAACGTGTCCTCTGTTAGCGGCCCAGGAAAGATGCGCTGGAAAGAGAACCCAAATAAGTTTGCCACGACCATACCAACAATTTCAATTGACAAAATAATAATGATAATAATGAATGGCTAAGAAACCGCTGAAGACTTCAATCTTGCTCGAACAAATTAAAAACTTGAGGGGGAAAAAACGGGGCTTCAAAGCAGAAATGAATCCAACTTTCTTCTTTTTTTTCCTTCTTTCCAATTTTTCATGAGCGTATTTTCTCGGGGAGGGGGTCTCACCTTGATAGATGAGGATGAAACAGACGGAGAGTGAGCGCAGACGAGGCTCCATTCGTCGGCCGGGCTCGGAGCGCATCACCTGAAAATCCTCCAGCTGGACTCGATCCGCTCCCCGCGCTGCTCCATCCGGCTCAGGCGCCGCAGGCCCGCAGCGCGCCTCAAGAAGCGGCCGCACCTGCTCATTAGCATAAAGTATGCGCAGGTGAGCGCGCAAGTGGGCGGGGCCTTTGTTTTATTTCTCAGCTGATCGCTAGTAAGCTCGGGACGTTTGCAAATGAAATTAGATATAATTGTTACTGCAATCAATTTTCAATGCAAACAACCTAGAGATGAATTCCAACTGGACACAGAGCACTGCAGGAAAATCCTGAGGTTTTTCCGAGGTGTTGCAGCTGTCAGGACAGCGCCCCCAAGTGGCTCAATGCGCAGAGCGTGCTAATTTAGTTTAATTTAATTTAATTTAATTTAATCAACCAAAATAGGAAATTGGGTGAATTCAGTGGTCGTTCTGCGGCTATTCTGAAAACCAAATATATGGAATCAATCCAGATATAAAGTGGAAATAATTGGGGGAAATTATTTTTAAAAAAAAGCATTGGCATGAGTCTGGACAGAGTTAATATGCGCAGGTTATTCAGACTTGTTCCCTGGAGAGAGAAAATGATGTAACAGGGCCCTGTGTGTGTGTGTGTGTGTGTGTGTGTGTGTGTGTGTGTGTGTGTGTGTGTGTGTGTGTGTGTGTGTGTGTGTGTGTGTGTGTGTGTGTGTGTTGCTCTCCTGCCTCAGTCAGAACACATTCAGGTGACTCCTTTTCCTCCACACCTTCGGAATAAACAACAAATAGCATGCTAATTGCTAGCATTAGCATGTCGGCCAAAGTGAAAAAAGTGTAAATGTAACAGGGAAACAAAATAATCCAACAGAAGCCGGTTGACGATATTCTGCACTTTCCGTACTTGAAATTGAACTTGACATTGTCCACACAACTGTCGGACGACAACTTTTTTCTCAGTTT
Organism: Thamnaconus septentrionalis; assembly: GCA_009823395.1. Classification (NCBI taxonomy): domain Eukaryota; kingdom Metazoa; phylum Chordata; class Actinopteri; order Tetraodontiformes; family Monacanthidae; genus Thamnaconus; species Thamnaconus septentrionalis. Next base: position 16,592,454 of record CM020505.1, on the reverse strand, counting down.
TAAAGGTCTGACGTTGTGCTCATAAAAAAAAGTGTCTGTCTGTCTGTGAGAAAAGGCTGTTGACCCAGCAAAGCCCCCCGACGCCGGACCCACTACAGGCTTTGTGTGGCCCTGCAGGGAGGTGTCAGCTTTCATAAATGGGAACAAGAGACAAAGTGGGACAGAGTGGTCTCTTCAACCTTTACAACATTTAGCAAGAGCCTTGCATTCTCCTCGACCTGGATTGTTTCGCAGGAAGAACAGAGGAAGAAGAATGACTCAAAAATGATGTGGAACGCTTTAATTCAGAAGCAGACATATTAAACCTTGTTGACCATCTCATCCTCATGAAACACAGCAAAGTGATCAAATACAAACTGTACAAGAAGCTTCAGAGTGACAGATCAGCAGATCAAAGCTCGTTCACGGCAAATCACCTGCTGCGAAACAAGAAGTGAGACAATCGCAAAAAAAAAGAGGCAATTTTGGTCCAAGAATATTTCCCAATTCATCTTCAGACTCACGATGGAAGGTTCAGCACTTGTTGATTTTTGTATGTGCAGGTGCAAAGAATCATTTACTGTCAGAACGCAATTTAATTTTAGCTTTAAAATCAATCAGCAGAGACACTGAAATGGAGTGAAATTATAACCTGCTTTCATCCCAACTATCATTCTGGGAAGCTGCAGATAAAGAGTCAAATTTCAAATTGAGTAAATCAGCTACAAGTTCAACAAGAACTGAGATGAAACACAAATCCAACGCAGCGCTCCGCTTTCCTTTCCCCAACCAAAGGCAACTTCCCAGACACACTGCTGGCAGAGTGTCTCACACACACACACCTACAACAATTGTCCATCGTCACACAAAGGGGTTAAAAAATGTAGAAATATATACAGAGAGTTTGGCTCCTAAATGATGTGTTCACTCTTCAACGGCTGTCGAGAACCAGACAATATGTACACAGTGGGAAGCTGCGCCACCTTAAACATTTTCTCCCCAGGGTTGGGTCGTCTGTTGCCTCTTGCAGTGCATCCAGTGACAGCCAGGCGGCGCACTCTTAAAGCCAAACAAGATGAAGAAACAGCTAAACGTCGGAGCCGATACAGGAACAAGCACCTTCCAGTCACTGGTTTTTTGCTTTCTGTTTTTTTTTGTTTGTTTGTTTTTTTTTGCAATCTTTACATTTATAAGATGGCAAAAACTTCTCATCAAGTGAGCCAGCAGAAGAACAGGGGTTCAACGGCTCACCTCGAGTGTGTAAACGTGCGTGTTGTCTGTCTGTCTGTCTGTGTGTGTTTGTGTTGCGTATGTTGTGTGTGAACTCTTCGGGTGGAGAGTGCCCCGCACACGGCTCGGTGTGCTGCGTTATCTGGGCCGGTGGTTGGCCAGCAGGAAGTCCTTGTCCTTGCAGGTGATGCAGAGTTTGAGGTTCCTCAGAGAGCCGCCGGCGGTGTAGAAGGCCCACACTCCCATCAGGAGGAGGATGACGTAGGTGGGAACCAGGCTGGCCACGTACCCTGGGTTCTGGAAGGTCTGCGGGGGACGAGACACAGTACGTTTACATGCGGAGCTTAATTGGACTAAGCTCATAATTTGATTTTCTCGTCTAATCGGACTTCTCTCCTTGTCCCGGTTTACATGCAGCAGAGAAAATCAAATTATTGCCGGGAACGTGTCCTCCTCCCCGACACTAGAGGGCGATATGAGTCTTTTCAGCGTGTTAACTTCCCTCAGCTATCACGTTTTCTTTACTTTCATTACAATTGCTAGTAAAATATCGTGCGCGTTTGTGATTTTATTTTGACGATCCGCTGACGGCGGCGCAGCAGCTGTTTTGTAAGGGAAGCGATGGTGATTTGGAGAGGCAGGCAACAACGTCATGTGCTGTTGTAGGGCTACAACCAAACCATATCTCCGATTCCACACTTTGTGCCGTCACCGTGGCGAGAGATCCGGACCCTTCGTTCTTGGTGCATAAGGTTTCGGAAAACAGACTGGTGGCAGAGGGTTTGCAATTGTATTGTACGGAGCGTCAGTAAAGGCAGTGAAACGTATCTACTGACTCCTTTTGTTGTGCTGATAAATAGAAGTAGAAAACACAACGGCAATGAAAGAGTTTTGAACACATTTCCCAATAACGGTGAGATCATTTGAGAAACTTTGTGGACTTGTCAAGGTGTTCAGAGCCTCCAGGAAGAAACTCTGAGCGCCAATTCCACTCCAGGTGAGAAACGCCATTGTTCTGCATGAACTGGCGAGTTGTACAGAGCACCGCGTTGTTGCAATCTATTTTTTGTAAAACACAAATCAACTAAAAAAGGTTGTGTCCTCAGTTATACACAAACTCATAATAGCGCCAAGCGTTGAAGGAGCTTTTGCCTTGAATGTTTTGTTCCGGGGGCAGTTATACTCCGACTATGGCGTATACGTGACAGAGAAATTCAAATTCCAATCGCATTATCTGGGTGTCTCAATCGGAGTTCTCAAACTCCGATCTTAGCACGTCGACGAGAAGACGCGTCCATCTGATGGGGTGAGGACAACAAGAGGCAGGAGATCCATCCACACTCACCAGACAGGAGACGAGCAGGTGGCTGGCGACGACGGCGGCCACGGCCCACCAGCGCTGCTTCTCGCAGGCGTCAAAGAAGACCACGCCCCAGAACATGTGCAGCAGGATGATGGCCATGGTCATGAAAGCTGGGAAGGCGGAGTCAGGAGTCACGAACAATTGTACAAAAAAGTATAACCGCATTTGTCCCGAGCCAGTCTGTTAAGTGGAAGGAAACGGACGATTGAGCAGCTTGGGGCTACCTGAGGACAGGAAGTAGTGCTGGGAGTCTCCGTGGATGCCGACGGTTCCTGGCCCCACCGAGTCAGCCAGGATGTTCACCACGGAGAACGCGCCGCTCATGAACCCGAAGCCGAGGCCCGACACTGAAACACGGCAAAGAGGAGGAGCTTTAACACGCCTTTAGCGGTTTTTACACATCCCTGACCACAACACACATCCACTGAGTGGAAACTCTAAAAACTAAATTGTTCGGGAGGTTATTAGATGTTAACAGAGACTCCAACGAGACCGAGGTTAGCAAAAAGTGAAAATTCAATTTTGACTGAGCGATCCCTTTCAAGAAGAGGCTAACTTTAACAAACAGAGTCGCACAGAGTGCTGGAGGGGAGGCAAACACACGAGCACACAGTCCAGTGTAGCCCGACTGTACCGTAAGCCAGCTGGCGGATGGAGATGGGCATGCTTTCCTCCTGGCTGAGAGCTAGAAGGCCTTCGTTTGCTTTCCTGCAGGGCAGAGAAACGCAACGACGTGTCAGTGCCCTGCCGTGAGCCGTAGAAGGCAAACATCAGTCTGACACACACACACAGCAACCCGGCGGAAGAGAAAAGCTGAAACAGCAAAACTTGCCAGAAAACACGAGGGCAAGAGAAACGAGAACAAAGCGGCTCCAGTCTCCTCGGACTTTGTCAGGGTGAGGCTTGTGAACAGTGAGCCAATACAGCTTGATTTATTATTTTAAAGTTCAAAGACAGGAAATACGATGAAATATTAAGTCTGTAAAATGAGCAGTTTGAGAGTCTGATGTAGTGCTTGGATCAGCGTTTCTCAACTGGTGGCTCGGGACCCAAAAGTGGAGAGTGTTTTGATTGGCTTTGATTAATATATATATATGAAGAGAGAAAATGTTGAGCATTTATTTTGCAGAACACACAATTCAATTCAATAACTTCAATAACATATATAGTAGACATGATAGAAAGTGGGCTTGCATTTTTATTTTTATGGAATAAATTTGGGTTGCGACTAAATGATGAAGGAAAAAAAAAAAAAGTGGGTCCTGAGTCTCCACCAGTTGAGAACCACTGGCTTGGTCTATGAGGCAGTTATGACCTCAGCACGGAGGTCTTTAGACTTGATGTATCTAAATCTTTGAGCCAACTACAACAAATCCATTGCAGTCACCTGACACTAACACGAAGGAAATGTTTAGAACAATACTTCAGAAAAAACACAGTCAATAAATGTATTTAATAGATGCAGTACACCTCAACAGCCACTTTGGTTGTCCCATGAGTTTCTGGTTCAATGCATGCAAGTACGTCAGCGCGCATGACTTACTTCAGCAGCTTGTAGTAGGCGAAGCGGAAGGTCTCCTGCAGCAGGACGGACAGCACCACGCCGAAGATGAGCAGACCTTTCTGCTGCGCGGCGCTCTCCTTGTTGCTGATCTGGACCGAGATGAACCAAACCAGAGAGGACAGCAGCAGGGACACGAGCCAGAAAAACGCTCTGAGGGAGAGATGAGGGTGGTGGGTTTATGAATTGTAACAATGAGAGGATTGAAAAGTCAAACGTTCTGGGGTTGACAAAGGAAAAATTCCAACAGAGGAGACTCACATTTGCCTAGAATGGTATAGGAGTCACATGGTCACATGACATAAAAGCTACAAGGAAAAAAATCTTGAAATATTCAACTGACATGTCCTGAGCGTGTGGCTCCAATAATATAATAAAGCAGTGAGAGACACGACGAGAACCATATCAGGACAAGCATTATGATCGACTAAAACTACATATATAAAACAGAGGGTGCAAGTCAAGTCAAAATTAGGAAGTAAAGCAGATTTTACCACCATCTGACTTGTATGGGGTCGGACTCGCACAACGTCAGTAAACGAAACTTTTGTGATTCCACAAAGCTTTAAATGGGCTTTACACGAGTTACATTTGACTTGTTTATCTTTTTTTCGAATAACTTTTGACTCTCAGTCTTTGTATCCGATGTCTTGCTCTCCCTTAGATAATGAACATGTACCGAGGAGAAATTCGAAAACGCTCGAGCCACTCAGTTCTATCAACCAATAGTGATATTCAGCACGTCCGAATATGGAATCAGGCTAGATCTTCGCTAGCAACTAAGGCGGAGGTCGCCTGGCTAGCGAGCTAGCTTCTGGAAATACGTCTTCAATGTCCTGGCAGCCGCGTCGCGGCTTTCTCCCACTGTCAATAGAACGGTTTTCTGGGGTCGTATGTTGATGTGGTTTCAGAAATTCTTACCCAGCTATGAGGAAAATGACCCGTAGCGGCTCCCGGGCGATGGTGAATAGGAACAGAGCGATGGCCGGGCCAAAGGCGATGAAAGTACAGCCGAAAAACACCGCCGCCGTCATTTTGGCCCTTGGTGTGAAGATTCAACCGTCCGGGACAAGCGTCTGATACTCGTGAAGACAAACCTGATCAAGGTTTGATGTTTGTTAGCCTGATTTCCCCCCCTGCGGAACACCTTCACTTCCCCGTCCAGCTACGTAGGAATCATAAATAGAGAGGGATGTCACAAACCGATGTGGGAACCTGCCCGAAGTGAGCCGCGCATGCGCACTAGATGCGGAAGTGAACTGCGCGTGCGCGGATTTATGAGAGCAATTTATGCTATTCCCCTTCCCAATTTTTTCATGCTATTCCTGCTGGCATTTTGTGTTTCACGCATTCTGTTACTGAGTGTGATTCAACTGTGCTGTAGACATGCATAAGCATGTCATAAATGTATTTGTTCAATTTAATGACCAATCAGCAATAAAATGGAAAACCTATGCGATGTGTTATGGTCTTGCAATTCTCATGTTTGGCATAGCACCGTTAACATAGAACAAGGCTTGACAAACCTGAAGCCATAGAACAAGGCTTAAATCCAAACCTGAAGCCATAGAACAAGGCACTAAGTGACTTTTTTTTTTAATCAAGCACTTCAGCACTACATGTAACATGTACTAAGCACTTCATGCTTTTATTTATTATATACAGAAGCGTATTGCATTCACTTGGCAAGTAAAAAAAATCTGTTTTTCAGTGAAATTATTTCTGTTTTTCGTGCTAATTTTTTTCTGCCCTGTTTTTCGTGAAAATTTACTCTGGAAAATGGGGTGGAAAAATTTTACATGAAAAACAGGGTGGAAAAGAATTAGCACGAAAAACTGAAAAAAATTAGCAAGTGAATGCAATACGCTTCCGTAATTATAGGTTTGTGTCTGTTTCTTTCTTTTTTTTCGCTGTCTGTTTTTTATTGTTGGAATGAATGTAATGCAGCCGACCACCTGAATTTCCTTCAGGATTAATAAAGTTTTATCTAATCTAATCTAATCTAATCTAAAATGTGAATGCACGCCAAGTTTATGTTATGTTACTGTAAGTCTCATCCCCAAAATCACCAGGGAGAAGGGAGCCCAGAAACAGTATGTTTCTTTCAGGTACTTGTAACACCTGCAAGACATACTTTCATATGAACAAACACCACACATAGAGGTGTAATGCTTGTTTAACAGAATGGACAAGAATTCAATGTTTCTGGATGTTTAAAATGTTCATTCAACACTCCAAGCAGGAACAACAATAAAATCCTTTGAGGCCACATTGTTCTGTTTTTGGGGGGATTCACATCACCCATATACATATGTATGTATGTGTGTGTGTGTGTATATATAAATATATATATACTTATCCCCTTTTATAAGCATGACACAGACAAAAACAGCATGCCGCTTGTTTATTTTACAATATTTTTTTTCATCTACATGGAAACACGTTGTATATATATGATATATGAACAGACATAAATGATGCAAGACAACAGCACATTTATGCCTCTGTCTCAAACATCTTCTTCCTCCCATCCATACCGGCCTTGTCTTCGATGTTCTTCCTCCAGTCACCTGTCTGTTTTTCCTGAAGAAATTTTGTTTTGTTGTTGGTAATATGTTTCTTCTGTTTTTGCAGTTGTTTGTCAATTAAATTAAACGAAATTAAATATGAAAAAAAAAATACCACTGCATTGTAAGACAGCCAGTGTGAAACCGGAAGAACCCACCTCCTCCTTCACCTCCTTCTTGACCTGCTTCAGGTTGGCCCTCAAGTCCATGGACACCTTGTGTTTGGAGCCCAGCAGGGCAGCTAACATGGCGTCAGCCGACATGCGCACTTTCCTCAGGGCTGGCTTCTTGAACTTGCCGTTCAGATCCTGAATCATCAGCTTCAGGTCGTCAATCTGCAGGGACGGTGGTTTGATGATGATGTATTCACCCATGAAAACTGGTTGCAGTCAAGTAATGTGCTAAATCTGAATTTACGACCAGATTCTGGCAGCTAACAACACAACACTGAGCTTATTATGAGGACGCTAAAGTGAGAGCGTAGATTGTTTTCATTACTTACCTCCTTATTGGACTTGTTGACTTTTAACTGCATGTCATATCGCTCCTCGTCGACCAAGTCCATCTGCTTGTGGAGTTTTCTGCACAACTCCTGTTTGAAAAGAGGGAAAAGACTTCTTTATTTATTGAACTGGATTTGAGTCTGAGACAGAACGTTTAGGTTTTAAGTGCGTCCCATACGTCAACGCTTGTGTACGTTGAAAATTTCTTGAAATCTGGGGATGCCTTGGTGGCCTGCAACACTAAAACGGGGAAACTCAGCCGAGGACTCCATGTGACGATGACGTCAGATGGCAGAAGCAGGGACGAGGACTGGAGATTCTTTATGGAATCAATTGTACTATATTGACCCTAATTAGACATGGTCAAATATTGGATGTTCAGAAGACAGCATATTTGCCCCTCCGTTTGCAGCCTCCTGCTAAACTGATGCTGATGCTTTACAAAATGAGGCCATCTCAGAAGGCGGAGCCAAAACCTGGATGGGGTGGTGTAGCCAGAAACTTACATAAGGTGTCAGTGACCTTAATGACGTCAAATGACAACAAAGGGACATTTTCTTTAAGCTGCATGGTTTAGAAAACACACTTAAGCAAGCACGGGCGGATTTGTATGTAGATTTCTGACTCAGGATAGACAGAGACTGTGATCATTGTGAGGAGACACTGGTAATGTGATTTCTTAAATGTGAACCACAGCCGGACGTCTACCTGGAGTTCCTGCATGCTGCCTCCGCCGGAGATGGTTGGACATTGTTCCTTCATGTACTTGCTCTTTTCCTTGGCTGCCTCCTGAGCCTCCTCCTCCAGCATCGCCTCGCCGATCTGCAGCAGCAAACTCTGCAAGTAACAGGACCACATGGTGTGAAGGTTCTGTTTGTTTGTTTTTTTTGAAACCATAATGCTTCTGAGCCAGCTCAGAATTTCATAGATTGCCCTCTAGTATTTGAAAGTAGCACGGGTCATTCCTTCCTCCTCCATTTAGATAGGAGGTTCATTCAGCAAAAAAACTTAAAGGTACAGTCGGTAAAATTGTGTCATCTAGTGGTCAGATTTTTGATTGCAGTACTCATTCCCTCTCCAGCTTGCCCCGAGAACTGCCGTGGTCTTCGCAATGAAAAAGCATGTCTAGATCTCCGTTTAATTATTAATTCTGTCAATAAACCTGTTTAAACCATTTGCTTTGCCACAGAATTGCCTCGTCCACAAAACCAGAGGTTGTCTGAGCCGCCCGGCCTAAATGCATATGGGAGTCCTTTCTGTCTCGTTCTCTCTGACATTTCCGGACTATTACTCAGGAAATTGGATATACTTTCCATCAGAATATCTCTCATCAAAGTAGAGAATCAAGGTTGAAAAAAACTAATCGCTCTGATTTTGTTTATATATTTGATGCGTTTTTGGCAAAACAAAAAAAGTTTTTTACATGACGGCTCAAAAGAAATTGAATTTATTTAACATTAGGATGCCACAGATTGTCTATTAAAGCAGACACTAGCAAATAAGAGGCTGACAGCCACAGCCAAAACCAATGGATTAATGTATTTGTTTGACATAATTTCAGATTAAAACAACCGTACTATGTCTCCTCATGCTGCCAGTCAGTTGCTGCCACTGTTATCCAAATAAAATTACATGTAACTTATAAATGTGTGGTTTAATACATAGCTGTATATAATTTTACATTTAAACAAACACAAAAACCCAAGTGCCAAAGACTTTCCTCCAAACTGTGTGAATGTGAAGACCAAGCGTCTGAACATCTCACAGAATCTGCCAACTTCTTAATGTCCCCAACTCACCTTGAGCTGGTTCCTCCGTGACAACGTCATCTTTTTCCTTCACGGACACAAAAGACAGGGAAAAAAATCATGGATTTGGATGCATTCTGAATGTTTTCTAAGCACAGCAAATACAAAATAGTGTTTTGGGACTCACTCTGCCATCCTGACTGCTGCTGTCTCCTGCCTGTAGAAGAGAGATGATTGCCAGTAACGCAGCCCTGTGGTCTGTTTATAGGTGTTGGTCTGGTGTGTGTGTGTGTGTGTGTGTGTGTGTGTGTGTGTGTGTATACATGGCACCAGTTGTCCTCAATCCCAGGCCCAGGGATCATGAGGAGCAGCTGAACCCTCAAACAAATGCTTCAGGAATTTTCTAGTGTCACATCTTCAACACTGAGAGACAGGGATGAGGAGGAACCGTTGGTCTTTGTTCAACTGAAGGACTAAACTTTCTATCTTTATTATTCATCTGTCTTACTTGTTGCATGCTGTTGATGGTCTTTTTTTTTTTTTTTTTTTGCTAACAGCAGAGAGTGGCCAGACTAATTGAATCAGAACGCTTTATTTAGTTTGTCACATTCGCAGACAGTGATGTCATTGCAGAATTTATAGAAAAAAGGAAAAATAAATATTACTTTGATAACTCATATTTAAATAAGGCCCAACCATCGCAACAAATTATTTTTTAAAGGATTTCAACTGGTGCAATGAAAACTTTCTCTTCTTTGCTTATTCATGTAATTCATGTAGAACTGTTTTTATATAATCATTCAAAATAAAGGTTGAAAAAACATCTACATCTATGTCATGTTTTGTCGTCGTGATATGCATTTATTTCTGGAAAGTCTGCCGCATAATTATGTTTTTCTTTGTATGTGGTTCTCGCTCAGCAAAGGAAATGTGTGATGGAGACAGATTTGTGTCGATGTTGGTGGAGCAAAAAAAGTCAAGAAGCAGCTGTCAACTCTAAACTGGGAGGATTTATTGCTCTTACTGGTTCCTGTGGTAGTCAGCTGCTGCACCACCATGGAAGCTAAGGGGGAGGGACAGGTGATCCAAATGTTGTATTTATAGATAGACCACTGTAACTACACTGATTGGTATAAATTGACATTTCAGGACATGTAAGAACCAAAGTGTAACAGTTGCCTGAACCATTTTTGTCTAACAGTTAAGAGATCGTGAGACTTCCGTCCCTTCTTTTCTACTGCCAGTGTTATTGTTGTGCAAAAACTGCTAGATTTGCTCTTTCGGAAACTTTCATTAAAACATTGAGTTCCACTGTATATAGTTTAATGGACTTTTTTATTTGCAAGGTTAATTGTGTAAACAATTTCATTTAAATTATGGACCCATTTTTGGACGATTACAATTCTCAAATGAGATAAATTGACACATATACACTATAAACAAACAATTTCTTAAAAGCTATTTCCAAGATGGCTTTCTTTGATTATATCTGTACATATAGCCTATATCCTTTCTTCTGTACACGAAATCTTGACATAAATTGAAACATATAAATTCTGCTATAGCGAGCCCTTCTTATATTATAGCTATATTTGGAGGCGTAAGAATACTTTATATCTGCTTTTGTCTATGAATATTAACATTTAGTTTACAAACATTGTTCGTTTAATTCTTTTAGATTTAATTGCAAAAAAAGTTAAAAAAAAAAAAAAAAAGATTACAAAAAGTAGCATCGAAAATAACCAAAGAAGCTTTCACACTTTTCACATATTCGCTTGAGAGTGACCGGAAGTAGGCATCCTCCAGTTTAGAGGCCTTTTAAATTGTATATAGTCAATGACCGGAAGTGAGTCGCATCTCCCTTAGCTTGACAGTGGTGTGAAGATGGCGGCGTACAGTCGCGCTCCGCTGCTGCTGCTGCTGTTGTCGTTACCGTGCCTCTTCGGCCTGGGCTCAGTACGCAGCTCCAAGGCGGCCAGCGGCCCAGCGGAAGCAGCCAACCCGCCGGTTGTCAGAGCCGCCGAGCCCGCGGCCAAAGATGCACCTGCCGCTGCTGCCGCCGCCGCCGCCGCTGCTGCTGCTGCTGCTGCTGCCGCCGCTGGGGCCTCGCAGCCTCGAAGGGCGACCGGCTGGAAGCTGTCGGAGGAGGAGGCCTGCCGGGAGGACCTGATCCGCATGTGTCCCAAACACACCTGGACCAACAACCTGGCCGTGCTGGAGTGTCTGCAGGACCGCAGGGAGGTAAGGTGCCTCCGGCAGAGCTGCAGCTGGTGCCGCTGGGCGTGTCGGCACCGCGCCGGGTGTGTGCAACATCTTGCCGTCAGAGTGACACCGATACAGGGGGAAAGACGTGATGGGGAATCGTACAGACACACGCACACACACACGCACACGGATATTGTCAAAACACCAAGCCATACATTAGCACATTTCCCTAGTTGTTGCTTCTTCTTCTTTTTTTTTTTTTTGAAGATAAATATACCTGCGAATATTAATACATTAAATGTGGAGTTTTGGTACAAAAGCAGAAAACAAAATTAAAATAATCATTGTGATTTGGATGTAAATCACTTGTTTACAAAAAATCTGTCAAGAAACATTGAGAAATAACCAGGTGTCAGAATGAAATACTTGTTTTTTCCCTCCTCTAGCTGTAATTTCTACATTTGTCTTGTAAATTTAGGGCAGGTTATGTTGTTACTGTATTTATTTAGACTCCACAGGGGAAGTTGCCAGGTGTCACTTGAGTTCAAGAGTGAAATTTAAACTCAACTGTCCGATCATTTGCGACATTTTGCCTGAATGAGTCATTCAAGAAATTGCAGATTCAAAGTGACGCAGGTTCATTGACCACCTGCGATTAAAATAGAACAGTGCCAGTGTAGCTTTGGACCGTACTACTACTAGTCAGGCATTAAGACAATGTAGACGAAGAGAAAGAGGGCAAAATTGGTAGGTGTGGTGCTGGTGCTCAGCTCTTGAATTTCTCCCTCTCGCAGCAACTTGAATTAAAAATATTGATTTCAACCAGCTCAACAATAGTCTGACCGACGTTAGTATGCTGGGCTTGCGGCGCTAGCTCTGCCGCTAAATACCACTTTTGTCGAATTCACACACACACATGCACAGACACACGCGGCGGATAGAAATAGTAAGAGTAAGAGAGTAAAATAACACGATAATTGACTCATGCTATCAATGATATTTTTCATGTTACTAATAATTTGCACGAGCACATTTTGAAGAGGATAAAGATGAAACCTGGTGTTTTTACCCGCTCACTAATGGTTTCACAGCAGGCTGATGTCACCACCCTCACCCTCCCATCCCCAGTCTCATCCACTGTGATGATGTCAAACACGCAGACGCACGCATGCACGCACACACGTGCACGCGCGCACACACACACTGAGTGATGTCCTCTTTACTGAGATAATTACATCGTTTGGACTCTATAACAGCTGTGGCCTGCTGAAGAGGTAAATGACTCTCATAATAAATCTTCCCTCTCTCCAGAGAAAGACACCCACTTCCCCCATCCTCTCTCTCTCTCTCTCTCTCACTCACACACACACACATGAACTCCCTAGTTCACATGTCTGGCTATGGATGGTGTTGAAGTGATGTGAGTGATGTCAGAGAAACAAACAGGAAGTCAGTCCCCGCTCAGGCCTGCCTGGTTATGGCTGAGACACATTTTCGTACGGCCTGGTTGTGTTTATGTTTTGTTTTTGTGACACATGCACGCAGCCGTGTTGTCACTGTCACTCTGTGCCGCTTGTAAAGGGTGCAGTCACTCAGACAGGATATGATTATTACCATTATTAAAGTTCATTTTTTCCCTTTGTTTCTTGCAGGAAACAGAAATTGCTCCTGATTGTAACCATGTAAGTATTGGCTCTTTAAAAAGACAACATTCTCAACAGCTCTATTGCTACTATTTGCACACTGGATAAATGCTTCAATCAGACCAAATGTTATATATATTAACATATATATAATTTTTTTTAACAGCATTTTTGGGGCGTGAGGAAATTGCTAGTGTTTTTAGCAACTGCTAGCCCCACAATCGCTTCCTGTTTTTGTTACAACTACAGAGTCGATAGTTACCTGATTCTAGTAGAAATGGGCTGAAAACATTGCAGACTGGAGCTCAGCGTGAACGAACGTGTGAAAGGTTGAATATTTGGTGAAGCTTGTGAACATTTTTATTCTGTTTTGTTTACCCTCGGAAAAAAAATTTGAGCAGAAATTTAAGGGACTGCACATAAGAAAATTGTTCGACGTCTTAAGTTACTTTTCCAGTATGTAAGATTTGGTTTGATTTATGATTTTTATATTGGTGAAAACTTAATACACTGCTCATAAATACATTAATAAAAGTGTGTAATTGCAGTACGATAAAAATAATTTGGTTTTCCTACCCTTAGACCGGTTCTTATCTCTATCTCTATCTATATATAAATATACATAGAGCAAGGCTCTTGCTCCCAGTTAGCTGCAATCTTTCACAATTCTAAGGAAGCCTGGTGTGGCCAATCCAGCCCACCTGACAGTGCGTTTTGTATAACCAACGAAAAAGAAGGCAGACGAGGCATCCAGGTTTGGGTGCGCAGGCCACCGTAGTTCACTGGCAAGCTCAGGAAGGGGAGAGAGAGTGAAAGACGCTGCATTCCGAAATGCAACCTCTCAATGTCACTGTTTCGTCTTCAAAATCTCCAAATATCACCATCTTAACCTTGAAGAGCTGCTTGCTACGGTCGCAACTACAACTTTACCCTCAGATGTGATGCTCTGCCTTCTCCTCCTGCCCTCGCCAGCTGCTGTGGAACTACAAACTCAACCTGACAACGGATCCCAAGTTTGAGTCGGTGGCCACAGAGGTCTGCAGGAGCACCATCGCCGAGGTGAGTGTGTGCGGCGTGCGCAGCGGGACGCCAGCTGGCGAGGATCCCTGCGACCGCCGCTAAAGACCTGCCAACCCCCCCCCCCCCCCACCCCCACCCCTTCCGCCAAAACATCTCCAGGTCAAGGAGTGCAACGAGGAGGAGCGGGGGCGGGGCTACCTGGTCTCCTGCCTGGTGGACCACCGCGGCAACATCAGCGAGTACCAGTGCAGCCAGTACATCACCAAGATGACCAGCATCATCTTCAGCGACTACAGACTCATCTGCGGCTTCATGGACAAGTGCAAAGACGACATCAACGCTCTGCGCTGCGGCAGCGTCACCGCCGGCAGCCCTAAGGTGAGAGTGAGGATTTTATTTCCCCCTGCAATAAAGAAATTAGATTTTTTACTTTACTCCGTATTGAACACATACCCCAAAAGCCCAGTACCTTGGCTTTGGGGTAAAATATCAATGTAAAAAAAATTCCCTCTAAAATATCATCCACTTTCTACTACACAACATCAGAGTTCAAATAGCTCCACTTCCTGCAACAACTAATATAAGGGAATCATAAGAGACTCACTGGCCCATGCGCCTGGTCAAGACTTCCACAGCGTTTAAGGGGCTGAATATCAGCAGCAGACAGCAAGGTCATGTGACGTGACGCTTCGCCCCAAAGAAATAACCACCAGAGCTTCACACACCATTTTATTATTAGCTTAAATCTGACGAAAATCACGTGTTGCCCCTTTAAAGGGTTGAATCGTTTTAAAGTATTCTCTAGGAACAAGTGTTGTCGCAATACTGGATTTCAGACTTCAATACAATATGTTGAAAAATATTGGTTTTGTCAATACGATTTTCAATACTAGCAACCGCGGAAGTTTTGTCGCCGGGTGGTGGGTGGGGCTTGGGGTGGTTGAAAAGTCATATTGAACTGTTTTTAGTTTTCAATATCAATATTTAATCGATATATCAATATTTTTGACAACATTACTAGGAACATTGTTAACCTAGCCTAACAGAAGGATGAACTTTGACCTCTTCACTTTCACTTCCTCCCTCCCTTCCCCCAGGACGTCCACTCCCAGGGCGAGGTGATTGCCTGCCTGGAGAAGGCCTTGGTGAAGGAGGCGGAGCAGAGAGATCGCTCCCGACCAATCAGAGAGGAGTGCCAGAAGGCCATCCTGCGGGTGGCTGAGCTGTCGTCGGACGACTTCCACCTTGACCGTCACCTCTACTTCTCCTGCCGGGACGACCGCGAGAGGTTCTGCCAGCACGTGAGCAGCGGGCGGCGATGAATCGAGTCAAGTGTGGGCGAGCCAGCAGTATCGCGTACCAGAGCTTTGTCATGTGTCTCGTCTGCGCAGGTTCAGGCAGGAGAAGGCAAAGTCTACAAGTGCCTGTTCAACCACAAGTTCGAAGAGGCCATGTCGGAAAAGGTAACAAGCCCCGATCGCGCTGCACAAAAAGGCTCTGTGGGATTTGTGGGAGGTTCGAAAGCAGACTTCCTGCACTGGGGTGGACGGAGCTTTTGCTGCAGCGCAATGTGGGTCCGGCGGCCGGCTGTGATTGGCCGGCCTGTTCAAGAGGAGGAGCGGCTGAGCAAAGCGGTTGAAAGCTGGAATATGTGCATTAGTGTGATTCTCTGCATGAACTTCTGCTGCTTGATGCATAGCTTTAAGTGGAGACTGCAGGCAGTAGAACGTTGTCATCAATGTTTCTCCTAACTCCTCCCCAACAAGTGTGCAATCTAAAATCTGTCATTTACCATTGAGAAGAAAGCAAGGTGAAGGACAAAACCTCACCTGTTTCTCCCTTCCCACCTTTCCCATCAGTGCCACGACGCGCTGACCGTCCGCCAGAAGCTGATCTCCCAGGACTACCGGGTCAGTTACTCGCTGGCCAAAGCCTGCAAGCTGGACCTGAGGAAGCAGCGCTGCAGCCTGGACAGCAACCTGCCCAGGGCCCGCGAGGCCCGACTCTCCTACCTGCTGCTGTGTCTGGAGGCCGCCGTGCACCGCGGTGAGTGCAGGAAATGAAAGCTTGCTTTCCATCTCAGTGGGACATCGTTTTTAAAATGAGAGATAAAAAATGTGAAATAGCTACTTTTCTGTTTAGCTGTTGACGTAGATAAGGGACGCTAGTTTTGTCAGCAGATGGCAGCAAAGGCAATCTTTAGTGACTGTATGATGTGATGAAATGCTGAAGATAAGTAGAAATATTCAGTGTACTTTAGGATTGGATTGGAGGTTACAAACCAGAAATAGAACAAGTTGTCACTTTGCAATTAGTATTTGTTCATGCTAGCCGATACAGCAAATCGATACAGCTGTTACATCACAAGTTCAGCCAATATGATTCTTGTGTGGCAGTTTGCATGAGTCAGAAAACTAAAATAAAAAGGGTTCCGACCACAAATAATAATAATAACAACAAAGAAGCTGGCAAAAATGCCATCGTAGTTTTACAACAAAATGCAGAAGCAAACCCTAGCTAGCATTAGCGTTATCTCCACCTGGCTGGCACTAAAATTCTTATTTAGTCTTCGATTTTAGCGATAAAGACATTTCTATCATGTCTGTGGTGTGGACGACAAATTGCGACTTCAAATCTGGCATCAGGAAACTAATGTAACCAAGTTCTCATGATACCCCCTGGTGGTCAGAGAATTGAACTCGCCTGACTGGACTGTGTCGTGCAGGTCGCCCGGTCAGTGGCGAGTGTCAGGGCGAGATGTTGGACTACCGACGGATGCTGATGGAGGACTTCTCTCTGAGTCCCGAGATCGTGCTGCACTGCCGAGCCGAGATCGAGGCGCACTGCTCCGGTCTGCACCGCAAAGGCCGCACGCTGCACTGCCTGATGAGGATCGGCCGTGGCGACCGCAGCAGCACGGTGGACAGCAGCTGCCAGAGCGCCGTAAGAAGCAACCGCCAGCGCCATATTATCATTATTACTATTAGTCGTAGTAGTGGTAGTAGTAGTGGTAGTAGTGGTAGCAGCAGTAGTAGTAGAAGAAGTAGTAGCAGCAGTAGTAGTAGTAGTAGAAGTAGTAGCAGTAGAAGTAGTAGCAGTAGAAGTAGTAGCAGTAGTAGTAGTGGTATTATCAGCAGTTGTAGTAGAAGAAGTAGTAGGAGCAGTGGTAGGAGTAGTAGTTGTAGTCGTAGCAGCAGTAGTGGCAGCAGTAGTAGTAGTAGTAGTAGTCGTAGCAGCAGTAGTAGTAGAAGTAGTAGCAGCAGTTGTGGCAGCAGTAGTAGTAGCAGCAGTAGCAGCAGTAGTAGCAGCAGTTGTGGTAGCTGCAATAGTAGTAGCAGTAATCGCTGATATTGCTCAGAGTCGTCCTCTCCCTCACTAAAACTACTGCTACTGTTACTACAACTAATAATGATAATAAGTATTGAAGAACAAGGGAAACCTCGGATTGGTTGCGTATCGTGTTGGCTAATCAGCTGATTCCCCGTCGCTCCCAACAGCTGCAGACGTTGATCCAGTCGGCTGATCCTGGGGCCGACTACCGCATCGACCGGGCTCTCAACGAGGCCTGCGAGTCCGTCATCCAGACGGCCTGCAAGCACATCCGCAACGGAGACCCCATGTGAGCGGCAGGCACACACACACACACACACACACACACACACACACACACACACACACCTTCCCATTTCCTCATCCTGTCCAGTTCTCTCCTCTCTCCTTTCTTTTCTTCCCCTATTTTTCTGACTTATTCTTTTTGTTGTTGTTTGTATGTGTGCGTGCGTGTGTGTGTGTGTGTGTGTGTGTGCGCGCAGGATCCTGTCATGCCTGATGGAGCACTTGTACACAGAGAAGATGGTGGAGGACTGTGAGCGCCGCCTGCTGGAGCTGCAGTATTTCATCTCCAGAGACTGGAAGTGAGTCACATGACCCAGCCTCTCCTTCAGTTCAGTTCAGCCCCGCCCTCACCCGTCACTTTGTGCCCTGCTCCACCCCTCCCCAGACTGGACCCGGTCCTGTACAGGAAGTGCCAGGGCGACGCCGCTCGGCTGTGCCACACTCACGGCTGGAACGAGACCAGCGAGCTGATGCCGCCGGGCGCCGTCTTCTCCTGCCTGTATCGCCACGCCTACCGCACCGAGGAGCAGGGCCGCCGGGTACGACGCACACGCTCAGAATTTCAGATTTGTGTTTCGAGCATTTTGGGGTTTTTTTGCCCGCCGGGTTTCAATTTCCAGTCGCAAGTCTCATCCGTCTTGTCAAGCTCCCTGTGAAAAAAATGTGAGTTGCAGGTGAAATTAGGAAGCGGCTGGCGCCTGCTGATGCGTGGGGCCCTGAAAAAAGACAAGAAGAAGAAGTACAGGAAGTGACAGGGAGCCAAGCTAATGCTAAAAAACATTAGCGTGTATCCTGCAGTATAGGCAGTTAAAGGTCCAGTGTGTAAGATTTAGCTTGATTTATGATTATTTTCATATTGGTAAAAACTAAACATACTGCCCATAAATACACAAGCTCCTCAGACAGACACAGTCATCAGTTCAGGTCGTGTCTTCACAAACATTCCTGGGCAGCATTTGTGGGAAGGAAGCAACTCTCTCCGTCAAGGGTCTCAAATCAGTCGACAATTTGGAGTCGTCAAAGCCCTTTGCTGTTTCCTCCCGCAGTTGTCGCGCGACTGTAAGGTGGAGGTGCAGAGGATTCTCCACCAGAGGGCGCTGGACGTGAAGCTGGACCCGGAGCTGCAGAAGCGCTGCATCGTGGACCTCGGCAAGTGGTGCAGTGAGAAGCCGGACGCCGGGCAGGTGAGGCCACCGACACTCGTCTGCCCACCTGCTGCGCTCAACTTGGCAGAGCGCCCCCTGCTGGACAGTCGAAACACAAGTATGAAGCGTAGATACATAGGTGATGAGTAAAATGGGAAAGCAAGGACTGAAAGCCCCCAAAATGATCACGTTTTGGAAGTTCTAAGAAAAGACATTTATTGGAAGTCGTTCAGATGTAGAGCGCCGTGGGGTTCGCAGCAGAGGCGGTTACATAGGGCGCCCCCTGGTGGAGGCCGAGTTTCCTTTCCAGTTTTTAAAAAATATTTTTCTTTTTTTTAAATTTTCTTACATATGTCATTGATGTTGTTTTGGGAGGGGATCTATTCAGCGTGTCAAATGCAATGGATAAGCAATGACATAAAAGCAACAGAGCTCGCCAGCCACATGCAAGAACGTTTGTTCTGCAATAAGAACCTCTGATCCAGGTCAACGTGCCGGTGTGAATGAAGCAGAAGGAGCTACTCGGTCATAGCAACGGTAACCATGGACAGGGGTTCACATATAAGAACCGTTCTATGGGCAGGGAAACACAAACCACTGTTAATTTACAGCAACCATACACTAATATGTTCGTGGGTATCATATGAGGCCTTTTGGCGGCCCCGTGTGGTCGACTTGAGACGCTCCACATCTTCCCGTTGACCTGTGCTCCCCTCCCTCTGGCGCCTCGATCAGGAGCTGGAGTGTCTGCAGGACCATCTGGAGGACCTGGCGCTGGCCTGCAGGGACGTGGTGGGCAACCTGACTGAGCTGGAGTCTGAGGTGATCATTTGTCCACGGCCACCGCTGGGTCGGTGGAGGTCAGCGGCGCTCCCAGCACCTCCACGCTGGTCAACGTCATTCCCCTTTTTTCCCCCTGCAGGACATCCAGATCGACGCTCTGCTGATCAGAGCCTGCGAACCCGTGGCCCAGGCTCACTGCCACGTGAGTATAGAGACGCCTCAGAGAAAACAGACAGGGACGAAACAAACAGGGGGTTGATTCTTGACCCTTGATTTAAAGGGATTTGTTTTCGTCTTTTTTTCATTTTTCCCCACATGGATTTGCCAAATAGTTTGACTCGTTAGTTACTGAGATTCAGATTTTTTTCAGTTGGTTTGTGACTGCCGCTACTGACCAGCCACTACTGACTAGCTGTTACTGACCAGCTGCTACTGGCCTGAAACATTTTATGTCCCACTTGCGTCACCGGAGAATCTCAAGAGGAACGCCATGGATTTGTGTTGATCTATTAAAAATAAATAAATAAAATAACTGGTGTGCGTGTGTGTGTGTGTGTGTGTGCGTGTGTCCATGCGTCAGGACGTCGCTGACAACCAGATCGACACAGGTGACCTGATGGAGTGCCTGGTGCAGAACAAGCACCAGAAGGAGATGAACGACAAGTGTTCCGTCGGCGTCACTCACTTCCAGCTGGTGAGTCTTCACGCACCTTCTGACCGCCTTACCCGACCCTGCACCGTTCCTGCGTGCTCCACTTGTGGACCGGTAGGTTGCTTTGGTATTTTCTTTTTAATTAGTCAGGTATTTGTGTGTGTGTGACTGCAGGTTCAGATGAAGGATTTCCGCTTCTCCTACAAGTTCAAGATGGCCTGTAAGGAGGACGTGCTGCGCCTGTGTCCCAACATCAAGAAGAAGTTGGTCCTGGTTCTGTTTGATTCTGGTGTCGCTAGCGGTTCAGAGAGCAATCTGGTTCTAACCTCCGCCTGTCTGTCTGTCTGCCTGTCTCTGTCTGTCTGTCTGTCTGTCTCTCTGTCTGTCTGGTTTCCTGCCTGCTTTTCTGTTTGTCTGCCTGTCTCTCTCTCTCTCTCTCTTACTGCCTATCTGTTTGTCTGTCTGCTTGTCTGTGTCTCTGTCTAACTGTCTGTTTCTCCTTCTCTGTCTGTCTGTCTGTCTGTCTGTCCTGCTGCAGGGTGGACGTGGTCATCTGCCTCAGCACCACGGTGAGGAACGACACGCTGCAGGACGCCAAGGAGCAGCGGGTGTCGCTCAAGTGTCGCAGGCAGCTGCGGGTAGAGGAGCTGGAGATGGTAGTGCATCACAAACACACACACACACACACACACACACACACAGGAATCTGACTGGTCCCATGGTTTTTTTAGACCACCTAAAGGCAAATCAGATTGGAGCTTTTCCGGATGCTTCTGTCAGAATTCCGTCTGGAAATGTTGACGTTCAAGCGTCCTGGTTTGATTGACTGTCTGAACAGAGAAAACTCCGACAGGTTCACTCCGAACGAGCAGCACTCGCACCAAACTGGTCCAGTACCTCTAAGCTGCTAGTTTACCCTTACGTTTCCATTTGTGTTGCGTTTGAAGACATAACAACAGTATCGGACTGTGTGTGGAAAAATGATTGGAAAATGAAGGAAAACATGCAACACAGCTACAACAAGTAAATAAATAAATAAAAACAATAAAAAAAAACATAAATGCGACCTTGTCGAGCAAAAAAAATAAAATAAAATAAATAAAACAAATAAATAAATAAATGAATACACAAAGCGCTCCAATGATTCTGTAAACCATCTATCGCGTGTCAACGTGTTCATGCGATTGACCCCTGACCTCCTCTCCCAGTCGGAGGACATCCGCCTGGAGCCGGAGCTCTACGAGCCCTGCAAGAGCGACATCAGCCGTCTGTGTCCCAACGTGGCCTTCGGAAACGCTCAGGTGACGGGACGGTGGTGGAAGAAGCGGAGGCAGATTAGACCGGGAGGCGCTAACGCCTGCCGCTCGCTCTCTCTGCCCCCCCCCCCTCCCCTGCAGATGATGGAGTGCCTGAAGGAGCAGAAGAAGCAGCTGAGCCAGCGCTGCCACCAGCGGATCTTCAAGCTGCAGGAGGTGGAGATGAGCGACCCCGAGCTCGACTACCAGCTGATGAGGGTCTGCAAGCAGATGATCAAGGTACGGGAGAGGGAGGGATGATAATAATAATAATACTAATAATCACAACAATAATGCATTTTATGCTGAAGGCCAAACTTAAAAAAAGAAAAAAAGATTTCTATTGGAGCTCGGCAACACGGCTGCAGCTGTGTGTTGCTGCAAAGTGGTTTTTTTTTGGTAATTAATGAAACTACATTTGGTGATAAGCTGAGGTTCTCTTCTACAGTGTTTCTCAACTGGTGGGTCGCGGCGCTATTTGGATTGGGAGGTTGCTTCACGCTCAGTTATTTTTCAAAGGGGGATTTTTAGAGAAAATGTCGGGAATTTATTTTTTTGGACACACAATTCAAAATTTTCAATCATTTATTTACCAGACGTGAAAAAAAAAAAAAGTAGGATAGCGTTTTTATTTTTGTGGATTCGATTTGAGTACTATGGAATAAATTTGGGTCATGACATCATGATCAGGAAAACACAGTGGGTCCTGAGACTCCACCAGTTGAGCAACACTGCTCTAAAATAGTATTTTATTTTATTTTATATTTAACAACACAACAGCGCAGTTCGAATAGCTCCACTTCAAGCGACAAATACTAAACCTACTTTTTAACTCTGTAATACAAAAGTAACCAGCGTGTTTTCACAATGTAAGGAGTAGAAAGTCCAGATATTTGTATGCAAATGCAGGAAGTAAAAATAAAAAGTCGTCAGAAAATGAAATACTCAGATAAAGTACACATATCTGAAAAATGAACTAAAGTGCAGTAACAAAGTATTTGTACTTTGTTACTTCCCACCTCTGCTAATGGCACCCGCCACCCGCTCCCCTCCCCCCCACCAGCGGTTCTGCACCGAGGCCGACGCCAGGAACGTCCTGCAGTGTCTGAAGCAGAACAAGAACAGCGAGCTGATGGACCCCAAGTGCAAGCAGATGATCACCAAGAGGCAGATCACACAGAACACAGGTCTGGGATAAGAGACACACCGAGCAAACAGTTGGCCCGGGCTCACCTGGCTGACCCTGCCCTCCTCCTCCTCCTCCTCTCTGTACAGACTTCAGGTTGAACCCGGTGCTGAGGAAGGCCTGCCGGCCCGACATCCCCAAGTTCTGCCAGGGCCTCCTGAGCAAGGCCAGCGAGGACGGCGAGCTGGAGGGTCAGGTGATCGCTTGCCTCAAACTCAAGTACGCTGACCAGGTGAGTCCACGGGGAGGGCGGGAGTGAAAAAATAAAGAAAAACAGCAACAAAACCAAACTGGAATATGCGTAAAGTTTCAGTCGTGCTGGAATTATCTTTTCCTAGAACATTATTATTCACACTTGCCTGAAAGCATAAAACCAACATTACTGTTTACCAGTGGTATCGTCTACGTGATACGCAGGTATACGGCGTATAACTGCAAGGAAAGGTCCTGAATGACCGTACAACCACTAAAAAAATACGCAAATGCGTATAATTTATCTTGTGACTGACTGCTGTTTGTCAGTTAGTTAAAGTCCAGACTGTTCGATATCTTATGTTGCTTGCATTACATTTACATTTAGACAACACATCATCAGTTTTTCATGATATCACTTGTATGTGGATGGTGGATACTTACTACATTACCGAACATGGCAGTTCTTGTTTTGTGTGGTCTTGAAGCAGCTGCTGCTGGACAGATGTGTAAATCAGAGTATACCCACTAGAATAATCTAGACTACAGCACGGCTGTTTAAAAATGATTATAAGAGGAAACTTTGTCATTTCTAACTATTCTAAATACACCAAACATCCTTTTTTCCATTGAAATCTGTAGTTTTCAAAGGCAGCCCGGCTTTGGCCGCTTCCTGCTTTTGTCACAGCTAAAAATAAGCTGATTGGTTACAGAATGTCATCCCTGACAGTGGGGGGAAAAAACTCTTCCAATTGGAGCTCCACAAGAGGGACGGATGGTGTGGATGGATGTCAGACTGGGGGTGTCGGTCATGCGGCTTGACGAACTCGTGTTGGTTGTGCTGTTTTTGCAGAGGTTGTCCTCCGACTGTGAGGACCAGATCAGAATCATCCTGCAGGAGTCGGCGCTCGACTACCGACTGGACCCGCAGCTGAAGATGCACTGCTCGGAAGAGGTGCTCGCACACACACACACACACACACACACACAGAAACAGGAAGCTGCTTGTAAACAGTGTCAGTGTGCTCAGATCAGGAAACCTTTCGGGGCCCATGAAATTTTTTTTAGCTGCAGTACCTCGAGAGGCCACTGGGAAAAATCGTCGCCCCCGCCATCTTGCCAGTCCAGTATCCAGTTCTTCTAATGCATCCGTGGCTCATAGTCTCTGCTGCTCCACTGCTGCCTTGGCTTTGGACACTTTTTAGTTAAGCTCCGCCCAGTGTTGACCCTCGCTCCAATAGGAAACCTGGAGGTGTGAGCAGATGGGTTCACTGCTGGAGAACAAAACCTGATTGGTCTGTTTTGAGTGTGATAGTGTGATGGTTTCCTGGAAGCAGCAACTTGCTCTTTCTCAGCATTTTCCCAGATGGACACGCAGAACAAGTCTGATTAACAGTTTCCTCTGGTTTTCACCGCTTCTCTGTTCTTCTACTCCTTCTTTTCTCCTCCTTGCATCCTCCTCTCCTTCTACTCTTTCTCCTCCCTCCAACCATCATTCTCACCTCCTCCTCGCTTCCCTTCTTCCTCCTTCGATTGCTCCGATCACCCGTCTAAACCCCACTTCCTCCCTCGCACCCCAACTTCCTGTCCGCCAGATCTCCAGGCTGTGTGCGGAGGAGGCGGCTGCTCAGGAGCAGACGGGCCAGGTGGAGGAGTGTCTGAAGGCCAACCTGCTGAAGATCAAACAGGAAGTCTGTAAAAAGGTAAAAAGTCGCTTTTAGGGCCTCGTGGCGCCACCGTGTGGTCCGAGAACGGCGCCACCTTCATGTGTGTGTGTGTGTGTCGCCCCCGCTTGCAGGAGGTCCTGAACATGCTGAAGGAGAGCAAGGCGGACATCTTCGTGGATCCGGTGCTCCACACGGCCTGCGCCCTGGACCTCAAGCACCACTGCGCCGCCATCACACCCGGCAGGGGGCGCCGTGAGTGGGGATTTTTGTTTTCCGTTTTACAAAAATGATTTTGGTAGGTTTTTGCGGTGTGTGTGTGACCCCGGTTTCCTCTGACCCCCCTCCCCCGCGCCCAGAGATGTCGTGTCTGCTGGAGGCCATGCAGGACAAGCGGGTTCGTCTGCAGCCGGAGTGCAAGAAGAGGCTCCAGGACCGGATCGACATGTGGGGCTACGCTGCCAAGGCACGGTTGTCTTCTTCTGTCTCTTCAAGGCACAGCTCAGCCAATAGGGACCCATCATGATGGCAAAAGTATTCACATTATGTACTTCAGTAAAAGTACGGATAAAAAAAAAAAAAAAAAAAAAAAACTGGTAAAAGTGAAAGTACTGATTCAACACCTTTATTCAGGTAAAAGTAATAAAGTACAGGTTCTGAAACTTCTACTGAAGTAAAATGTGAAGATTGCCATTGATGAACAATACATTTGTTGATGCTTTTGCAAAAATGAAAAAGCTGTGACAGAATCATGAGGACTGGACTGCCCAAAGGTCAGAGGTCAGAGGTCTTGATGAGCTTCTGGAACTGTAATCAGGGACAGTTCTGACCAGTGAGCCAGTAATGGATGTTTATACTTTTATTAACAATAACCAATGTTTATTTCTACATGTTTATTTTTCTCTGGCTGAAAACGTAAAAATAATCTACCTCTAAAATATCCGTCCATCCATCCATCTTCTATACCCGCTTGCTCCTTCAAGCAACAACATCTATGATAAATAATATGTGAATCACTTTGAACAGAATTTGTATCTTTTAAACACAAAAGTAACGAGCGTGTTTTTACACTTACTCTGTACTAGCTTAGTACAGTAACAAAGTAGTAAAACCTGATAATATACTCAGAAAAGAACCGAAGACAAACGGAACTAGTCGGTGTACACCTCCTCTTGTGTTACTAGAGTGACTGAGAGCTTTTCGCAGCTTCCTGTTATCAAATCGCTCACCTGTCCCGCCCTCCACCTGCAGGTGGCGCCGGCGGACGGCTTCTCGGACCTGGCCGTGCAGGTGATGACGTCGCCCTCCAAGAACTACATCCTGCTGATGATGGCGCTGAGCGTGTTTGTCCTCTTCCTGGTGGGGCTGCTGTGCGGCCGCATCACCAAGCGGGTGACGAGGGAGCTGAAGGACCGGTAGAGGGCGGCAGAGAGCCGCTCCTCCCCCGAGAGAAAAGACTCCTGGCGTCCGTCCGTCCCTCCTCCTCCTCCTCCTCCTTCACCTCATCTCCCAGTTCCTGTCTGCAAGCAATGGTCTGGAACAGTGCCAACTAATTTTCATTTTGAATTACAAATGAGATATTTTTCCGCCCTCTCCGTCGGTGGGGATGTTGTTTCCATGTTGTTCAGTCTGCTCCGGAGCTCGCGGAGCGGCTGGGTGACTTGGTCTCCCCTTCCAGACGTGTGGAACTTTCACCCATCGCAGCTCTTCAGCTCTTCTTCTCATCTTCTTCCCGGCCTCCCACCTCACCCCCGCGGCTCTCTGTGTGGCCTTCAAGCGAGCCGCGGCCCCGAGGCTCGGTGACTTTTCTCCGTGCTGCGAGGGAGGGAAGCCGCGGTCGTTTGCGCGGACGCAGCATTTTAGCCGCCGCTGCTGAGCCGCCTGTTAAAATGCTCTCCGTCGTCGGCTTCCCCCCGCTGGCTTTTGATCTGAGCCCGTAACGCTCCTCTCCCGTTCATCTCGAGTGCCGATTCTTGCATCAGTTGTCCTGCACGCAAACATGCTTCTGGGGCTGTTGAAAGACTTGTATTTATTTTCCCCAACACCGTTCTCGAGCAGCAGCTCCATCCAGCCGGGTTCGGCAGGTCAGATTATGACCGGACCAATCGGCGTGCGAGTCCGTGGAGGAAGAGGTGGAGCTACGGCCCGGAAACAGGAAGCTGCTACTCGCTTGTCAACGGTCCTGCCAGTGTGATGGGATTCTCTGCAGCCGACTGGCTTTGGACACCTTTTAGTTAAGCTCCGCCCAGCGTCGACCCTGGCACCAATAGGGAAGCTGGAGGTGTGAACGGCTGGCTTCACTACGAGAGAATAAACCGGATTGGTCTGTTTTGAGTGTGACACAGTGACGGGTTTTCTGGAAGCAGCAGCTTCTTCTTTCTCAACATTTTCTCAGATGGAAATGAGATGAGCAGTTTTCGCTGGTATTCAGTCTCTGTGCTAAGCTAATATAGCTACCTGCACAACAGGGACCTTGTTCTCTTGCCTCCAATTGGCCGAAATATGAGTAGCAAGAGAAGATTGGGAGCTCGCTGACTGGACGGTTTAGATTGCAGGTGTCAAACTCTGGCCCGCGGGCCAAATTTGGCCCGCTTTGTCACTATAGTTGGCCTGACGGTATTATACAGCACATGTACGGCTAACATTACAAATCCCAGAAGGCTTTGCTGGTATTTTTTTAAATTTATTTAAACCGGAAGGCTGCACACACAAAAAGAAGCATACGAATTTTGACATTATTTTGTATTTTGAAGTTATTTAAGCTTTGCTTGTTACATATTTAGGTCGACGCAAAACTTGTTTGAGTCCGTATGAAAAGGTTCACTGGTCTATCTGGAAGTTTGTTTGTTTTTTTGTTTTTTTAAATAAATATCAATAGTAGTATTTCAGTTTGACAGCCCTGGTTTAGATTAAGAGTCTGATTCACATTTTGAGTTTTGCAGGCGAAACATCCACAGTTTTTACAGCCTTCAGCGTTTTCTCTTCCACTCTTGTATCTCCGAGTTTTAAAATATTATTGCGACTTATGCGTATTTGATTTTGCACTTTACTTCTGGACAATTGAAGCGAGTTTTCGGGTCAGTCAAATGAAAAGTTTATCAACATATTTTTCTTCACAAAAAGGAAAAACAACCTCAAAAAAGAGAGGAAAAAAAACAATGAAAAACAAACCTGAACATGAAGATCAGACAAGGGAAGCAACACAGTCACTGTGAGTGGTGGTGTTGATGATCATCCAGCAGCAGCAGCAGCAGGTGTGAGGAAACAAGAACTAACCACAGAAATTAAGCAAACACGGTTTTCTTTTGTTTGGTTTTTGTTGCTCGTCTCCAGTTTTTACAGACCTCATCAATGTGCTGTTTTTTCGGATATGACAATGTAACAGATTAACGGTTGTGTCATTTGATTTGTTTTTTCTCGCTGTACAAATGAAAATAAAATGTGAATTTAATAATAAAAAGAAAGTCTGCAGATTTTCATATCTTTGACTGCAATTGTTTTTTTGTTTTTTTGGCAGATTGTAATAAAAACGTCGACAGTCAACAGCTGCGACTTGAGAGAAGCCAAGAGACTACGAAACCACAGCAGCAGTTTGAAACAAAAGTACTTCTGACGACAAATTCATTGCAACACTAAGGGCAAAAGAGTGCACATCAGGACTTGCGACTAAAGAAAATCTCTTTTATTTTGACTTTCCCAACAAGTTGGAGTCAAATGAAAGAAAAGGAAAGAATCAAAAGAAGCAGAAGTCATTTGTCTCTACTTTAAAGCCTCGCACACAAATCCACAACCTGAAACGCAAAACACAAACCGACAACATCACCACTTTATCCAAATGTTTGTGCTGCAAACAAATTTGAGGTTCCAAATATACAGTTGATCTCTCTAGAAGGAAAAACTAAGTAGGGATATAAATTAGGAATTTGTCGAGGATAAAAACTCTGTTGTTAAAAAAAAAAAAGAAGTAAAATAAAGGATTTCAGATGAGCAGTTAACGGTTTGTGACATCAAAATCATTCTGACAAAACTGGAAAGTTTAAGAAACAATAATCACAGAGGACTGCGGTTCTAATGTCACATCTAAACAAGCTGAAGGTTACTGCCGATGCTGCGCTAACTTAAAGGAGCACACGTCCTGGAAACAGGAAGAGGTTCTGAAGGTGGCTAGCCGGTCGCCGTCACAACGCAATCATCCTCTGTTGGACAGCAGGGCGGCGCTGTCTGACCAGATTTTAAAAGGCACTAATAGTCTGTTGTTGTGTGACCTCCCTACACAGCCCCAAAGCAAACTATGCAGTTCCTCCAACAGCTGCTAGGTGGCAAACGACAACCGTGTGCTGAAATACAGAGGACGTCCCGATAAAGTCAAAACCATCGCAAAGTTTGTTGACCCATGTAAAAAAAAAACGAAAAAAAATCCCATTCTTTTCTTTCTTTCGGAGCTCAAAAGATAATTAGACCATCTTAGCACAAACACTAGAAGCAAGTGCCAATAACTTCCAGCTTGTAGTTTTGGACTTTCTAGCCAACACAACTGTCAGATAGGAAATGTATGTTTGTATTTTTTTTAAAATAACGTCTTGTGAGTCAAGACTTGGTTTTATTTTGGTGAAATGAAGAGAGAAAAAAAGTTGCTTTAAAACTTCCCAAATCTCGACATTTGACGATTCATCAGATCTTCACATCCAGCAACATAACAATGTAGATTTTCATCCAAGCTTTTTTGCAGATTGGTCAATTGGCAGGTGCCTCAGCCAATCACGGCCCAGCACTGCGATAGTCATGTGACTAAACTCTGGAAGCAAGACTTCCGGAATCAATGTTTGTTTCCATGGGGACAGCCAAGTGGAGCTCATCCAAACATCTTCAGCTTCAACTTTTCTACATGGAGAATATTTCCACAAAACAAAAACAACGGGAAAAAAATAGCTCAAAAACTTAAAAACAAAAATCAGTACCGAGTTTGAAGTCTTTAAAAAACAAAAAGGAAGGAAAAACATCTGGCTCCAAACGATGTCAGAACTGTTGGTGGTGGCTTCTTTGCATGCGGCCGTACCATTGGCTGGCGGACAGGAAGGGGCGGGCCATCAGGAGGTGGCCAACTGGACGTAGTTGGCAGGGTAGAGGCCCACCTGGCCGCTGCTCAGCCGTCCTTTGCACCAGCCCTGCTCGTCCTCCGCGCCCAGCTTCAGCAGCTCCTCACCTGCAGGGGGCGTCATGCGTCATTCACGGTGACTACTCATTGACACTACTAAAAAAATAAAACCGTTGTGTTGTTTTCCCGTGGCCATATTCTGCCCATATTTTTGCCATATTTTAAAGCATGGCAAACTACGGCCCGGGGACCATCTTTGGCCCGTTAAGATTTTTAATCTGGCCTGCAAAATTTAAGAAATTAGATTAATATTAAGTAAGTGAGAAAATAGCTGTATTTCAATCATTTTATTCAGTGTTTTAAGAGTTGTTTCAATAAAGAGCCAAATACCGTGAGTCTTCAAAGACACATATTTTGTTGTAACTTTGCTTTCGTTGATTTTCAATTGACATTAAAGATGAGACAAAAACTTTTCCCACCCCGAGTTCAGAGAGTAAAGACATTCTTCTTTTAAAGCGTTCATACCTGCTTTAAAGCTGAGCTCGTCGGCCTCCTGGCCCACGTAATCGTAGAGCGCTCGGACGGCCACGCCCTCGGCCCGCTCCTCCTCGCCGTCCTCCGCCGCCGCCTCCACGCCGTTCACAGCCACAGACTTCTTGGGGCCGTCGTCGTCCGACCAGTCGGAGGAGTCGTCCTTCCTGCAGCCACACGTCAACCAATCAGCTTCCCAGTTAGTGTTTTGTCTAGAGCTACAGGACCGCCGCCCTTCATGTTCTCATGTTATTTCACAAAACAGCTTCGCCTGATCGGTCGGGAAAACAACAATCAGCGAGGATTGTATGTAGCCGCCATCTTTTCTGATAACTGCTTGAAAATGGAAAAACAATGTGCAAATGTCTGGCAAGCATTTACAATCAGCCGGTTGAATATTTTTCTGGAATAAGTAAAACAAACCCACTGAAGACAAGACACAGTTTCAGTATTATTATTATTATTATTATTATTATTATTATTAGTAGTAGTAGTAGTAGTAGTAGTTGTTGGTTTCTTCTTCCTGCTCCCTTCTGACAATGGACATAAAAATTGTGAATTTTGGTATCATTGATGTTATGTAATATTATGATTGGAACAAACAAATAAATTAAAAATCATCATTATCATCATTATGGTTATTATCATGTTCTTATCATTTTATTATCATCATCATCATTATTATTATTACTATTATTATCATTACCATGAAGACATAATGTGATGTCAGAAATATTCTTAATGCTAATAATAATAATAATGAAGAAGAATAAGAAGCGATGGAATGTTGTGTTTGAGGATTGTGCACACACGCACAAAGTCACGCACAGTCCCTGCAGTGGGTTTGGGGGGGGGAGAGAGAGACTTCCTACCTGCTGCCAGCGTTGACGGTGATGGGGCTCGGCGGTGGGTCGTCTCCGCCCGCCGACACGATGTTGGTGAGGGTGACCACGTTGTCCTGCGAGTGGCCGCCGCCGCCACCGCGCTCCTTCCTGCTGATGGTGCGGCTCGTCTCCGGGGACCACTCCTGCACAGGGGACACAAAGGCAGATCTCCCGTTGCTGGTTCTCTACAGTTCAATTCATATTTTTGAATCCAATCAGACTCGCAGTCATGAGAGTTTGAGTGAAGCGCAAATATAAAGCACAAAAAAGCAAAGACGAGGAACAGGCCTCAGAATCAGGGTCGGCATCATAATGTGGTACAATCTTGTGATAAAAAAAAAGTACAAAGTACAGTAGAAGTATACTTGTACCGCTAATGAAATAAAAATGTCTCAGAACCGTCCAAGACTTGAAATTCAATTTTGGGTGGGCAGAAAAAAAAAGACACTTTAAAAAATTTAAATTAAATTAAACTATTAATTAATTAGTGGTACTTAGATTACTTTTAAGGAGTAATCAGTCATCAGTAGTTGGATTACTTTTATGGAGTATTCCCAACAACACTGACTACGATGAAAAGACACAAATACTACGCAACATAAACCTTTTGCAGAGGAAGCAGGGCTGGTGACTGGCTGAGTCAACCATTTGCTGTGAGATGTCGAGCATCACCAAAAGGAAATTCAGGGGAATAAAAAAAGCAAAAAGTGTGCACTTCCGTCATCAGAACACTGGGTGTCGCTGCACCGTGCATTATCAACAAACTCAGCTGTTTGTGAGTCTGTTGTGTTTTTATGTTCCCAGCGGTGCGAGGCTGAGGTGGAATCTGTAGACTTCCCCTGACGATTACGTGTGTGTGTGTGTGTGTGTGTGTGTGTGTGTGTGTGTGTGTGTGTGTGTGTGTGCATTCCTGACCCCACTCAGTGCTCTCAGTCACACAACAAGGCTTTCACTGGGAGGCTGTTTAATATGCAGACTGAGGACACACACTTTCATTCTAAACTAGTGTAGAGGAGAGCTGTGTGTGTGTGTGTGTGTGTGTGTGTGTGATGCACACCTCAAACTGTGGCCAGTTCATGCTCATGCCCGGTCCGTGGGTGTTCCTCCACCATCTCAGGTCTTCAGTGTCGCTGGCTGCCTGGATGGTGTCGCCCAGGTCCAGGTGCAGACTTTTGAACCTATTGGCCAGATCAGCTGTCAATCATCACATCAGAACACCACTGCCATGGCAACCCCCCCACTACCCCCCCACCCCCACCCCCACCTCCTCCTTCTGTTGTTTTAAATGGACGTCGATGTTTGTTGGTTTTGCCAGTTGAGGGAAACGCTCTGCGGACGTGCGAGGAAACTCCTGCCCCAGCCACCAGATGGCAGTACAGGCACATTTCGCTCAAGCGTTTGTTTTTTGTTTTTTAACCCTCTGCCATTTGGTAAGCGGTTAACTCGTCTCTAACTGCGACAGTGATGGTTTCAAGGTTTTCCCGGTCACATGGTTTACCATTTAGTTTCTAATCAGCCATGAAGACGAAACAATAAACTCGAGTCTTTGTCGCTGTCGCAGCCAGTTAACGTGCTGCCACCTGGTGTCTGATCAGAGTGGAATTCCAAATAAGCGTATGCATTTTTTTTTCTTCTCACTTGAGTTTGTTTGATAAAAAAAAAAAACCCAACCTAGATACCTTAACTAGGTCTGGACTGCATTACCGAGACCAGCATTTCCCAAACTACGGGCTTAATATTTGTAAACTATAACAACTAAATCATTGCATATATACATATATTAAATATTATATATTCTTTTCATTGCTGCACTCTGTTTTTCCCTCACCATTAGACACATGACGAGCAAAAAATAGGAACCTCTGTTGTTACTGGCTGGACTGCACAATGATTGGTGTTTGTGTGTGTGGACAGCTCCTTGGAAACTCTGCCGGACTGAAGGTGCGGCAACTTGACTTTTCTGATGCTGGGTCAGAGGTCGTGGAGCTTCCTGCGTGTTTGTAAGCGGGCCTGAAGTTTGAAAAGGTTGGGAACCGCTGACTTCAAGGACTGAGGCGACAGCCGGAGGGTCAGGTGGTCTTTGTTTGCTCTCATTGTTTGGCACTGTGACAAGACCGCAGTCAAAGCGTTTGTGGTCTCGCCGTCAGCAGCGGCTGTGCGAGCACTGGAGGGGTCAACAGTTAATCAACAACACGAGTTTTCTATTAATTAACTGAACACACACACACACACACACACACACACACACACACACACACACACACACACACACACACACACACACACACACACACACACACACACACACACACACACATTCCTTTGCATTGAGCTCTGCTCCATAAATCACCTGACCACTCTCTGTTCTTTAAAGGTGGGTGTGTGTGTGTGCGTGCGTGCGTGTGCGTGTGTCGTACTCGTCTCTGGCAGACAGGTCGAGGTGCTTGTGGATGCTCAGCAGCACTTCCTTGAAGAAGCGCAGCCGCTTCCTCTCGGCCTCCTGCGTCAGGTCGAACACCTGCTCCATGTCCTCCATGTAGCGAGGGTTGCAGCGGTTCAGGTCCTCCAGGGACTTTGTGTAGCGCTCCTTCGCCTGTGTCACACACAGTGGACATCAGCCCATTTATGAGGTCACAAGGAGCATTGGACATCTACAGACACAGCACAGAACACAGAAACCTCTCAAACATCGCTAAAAGGTTTTGAAGGCTCTCATGAGATGGTTTCTCAGATATACATCTGTATAGAGGAACAATGCAAAAGTGTAATAGAAGCACTTTTTTTTCGCATTTACTCTTCACCAATATACGGGGTCATGTGACCAGTTCACTTCCTGTGAAAATGGCGCGTTCTGTTTGGGCGAGGGAGGAGACGCAATATTTTCTACACGTAATCAAAGAGAAAAACAAAACAAACGAAATAAAAACACAAGATTTTTACGAAAATTACAGCTTATGCGCTTCGCACCATTCAATGGAAACACCTGCAAATCACACATTAGTTTTTGCTCCAACACTGAAATCCCGGCCGTCATCCTGAGCGAGCGGGATCGATCTGACGAGACATGCGAGTCATTCTGAGGATTTTCCTGTTTCTCTCCTCAGAAGCCGCAGCTTCGGTTTGCGCGGAACAGAGGAGACAAGCCCGTCCTGTCTCCAAAAGTCAAAAATACAGTCAGGTATGTTTTCTCTGGACTCAGTGACACACCCAGAGTGCTACACCTGAGAGAGAGAGAGAGAGAGATTGTGTATGTTTTGTACTTTCTCAGCCTCCTGGTTGCAGCGCTCCACCCTGGCCGTGCATTTGCGGACTTCCTCCTGCGACTTGGTCGGGTCGGCCTTGGCGTGTGTTTCCCTGGTCATGGCCGTCCACTCCTCCTTCCTGGTGTGATGGTAGCCCTTCTTATTGGCCTCCACCTTGAGACGCAGGCACACACACGCACACAGACACACACCTTGACATTTGTCAAATGTCACCGTACCATATGATGAAAGTTTAATGTTCACGATCAACTGTTGAACATTTGTACACGTCGTGAGGGGACTTTTTTTTTTTAAATGTTCTTTAATCAGAGTTCAATGTCCATGACTCAAGTGTCTATGAATAGGTAGAAACAACAACAGCTATAATGGAAACTCGATCCACCAGCAGCTGACATTCACAACCTATTCCATAGCCAGCCACCAGGGGAGCCATCAAAATGACTCCGGTTTCGCTTTTTTCAGTTTCAGTGTTCTGCACACCAGCTCTTATTTTCAAAGGCGCTCAATAATAACAGTGGGGTCAAACAGTCCAGGACAATGTCACGCATCCTGGAATGCCGCACAGATAAGGCAGGATGCGACACAGAAAGTGAGCAAATAATCTGGTTGCGTCACGATCCAAGGTCAGCCCCAAGGTCACGGGCTCCTCTCACCTCCTTCAGCTTGCGGACCCAGGGTTTCTGGGCTTTGCGGAAGCCGTCGTCGGCGTCCCTGGTCTCCCTGAAGCCGCCCATCATCTGCTTGTGGTAGGCCTCCTTCTGCCAGTTGCGCGTCTTCTCGCTGTCGGCGCCCGCCAGGTGCTCGCGCAGCTCCAGGTGCAGCTCGCTCAGGCGGTCGGCCGCCTGCATGAAGGCGTGCCAGGCTTTCTCCAGGCGTGCCGTACTGAGGGCCTGAGGGCAGAGGGAGCGGAGAGAGAGGAGGTTCAGCGGGAGGTTCCTCCACTTCCAGCTTCACATCAGGCTGGGAATGGTTCAGATTCACGCCGGTCAAAGTGACTCCGTCAGAAGTCGGACTTGAAATTCTACAAACGTCAAATATCGGACTTTGCAGCATCTTTTTACTGCTGAACACTAACCATCATGACTGGATGGACACATTTTTTTTAAAAAGCAGATCAAAATTAAAAAGTCCAAAAATTGGACCGAGTAAAGACGGAGGCTTCGCACCCGGAACTGAAGTGACGTTGGTGACGAGGTGCAAGTCAGTGTGGCAGGCATTTTTACTCTGTCTTGGACTGGTCAGACTCGGGATTTTTGATCAAGACTCAAGAATCAAGGCTCAGCCAACACTGCAATGACAGATAATAACAGAAAAGAATCCGGCTGCTGCCGTTTCATGCTTCTGTTTGCGACAGCCAGAGTGACCACAGCCCCTTGTTCCCAGTTGATTTATTTTTTTTAATTTTATGAAGCAAAGTTGTTTTTTTTGAAAATGGTTCAAAAAAGTTGGCAAAACAGCAAAATGTTTAAGAACATTATTCAAAGACACCTAGCTGAAAAAAGATGTTGCTGTTCAATTTAGAAGCAAACTTGAATTTGCGTCTAATTTTTTTTTTTTTTCTGTTTTGTTGTGATTTTTCTTTGATATATAAAGTCTTGGTCTTGTCTTGGTCTCGATACCCTCTAGTCTTGATAATGTCTTGGTCTTGGTTTGCTGCAAGTGCCTGTAATGGAAGAAGCATCGCAGCCCGCTGCTCCTTACCTTTCTCCACCACGCCCCTCCACCTGCGGGCCCAGTCGCCGAGCTGCAGGGCGTAGGTCTTCTCTATCTTGGCCCTCTCCTGGAAGCAGCTGACCAACTCGTTGCACAGCCGGTGGCCGTCGTCCACCCGCTTCACCGTCCGCTTGTAGTTCCCCGGCTGCAAGCAGGCGACAGGTTTGGTGAGCGAGGGGGGATGATGCTCCGCCTCCAGCCAGCCTGCAGCAAGGCCGGCGAGGCTGCGCGCAAGTCAGTGCATCATTCGTTCATTTACATTTCAAAATAAAAATAAAGAAAAAGGGAATGACACAATAACAGGAATCGGAAAAACGATTTGATGTCGGGTTTTTTTCATTTTAGTTCTGGAAACATATTGAAATTTTTTTTTGTTTTATTTGGCTTTGGTTTTATTTTGAAAAATTAATGACACAGGGCTCAGCGCAGGGCTTTTTATCGCATCATAAAAAACCAGAGCCAGACATGACAGAGGATCAGATGGTGAGAGGTGTCAAT
Source organism: Thamnaconus septentrionalis (assembly GCA_009823395.1). NCBI lineage: Eukaryota > Metazoa > Chordata > Actinopteri > Tetraodontiformes > Monacanthidae > Thamnaconus > Thamnaconus septentrionalis. Next base: position 16,556,119 of record CM020505.1, on the reverse strand, counting down.
CAGCGGGGACTCATTAGACTCGGCCGCTCTGTAAACACCACCGCCGCCTCTTTAACCTTCAACACAGCAGCAGGTGGGCAGGCCAGCGGCCTGGAAGACTGCCCGTGAGGTTTGACTTCAGTGTCAAAGGTCAAACGATATGCTGCCCATGGGGCCAGTCACCGAGTCCCCAAATTCACTTCACTGTCGTTTGTGTTTTCTCCAACAGAAGTCAGAAGGTGATGCATTGTGGGCGTTTTCTCTCTCTACCTCCCAGAAGCTGCCGGAGCTGCCCAGGTCGCTGAGGTCTCCGTTGGAGGACATCCTGCGGTCGGTCTTGCAGCACAAAATGATGGCGGCTGCAGGAGAGACTGCGGAGACGGACAGAGGAGAGGGGCAAAATATTACAACAATTTCAGAATGGGTTCAGAATGGGATTTGTTTTGCTGCTCCACTGGAGCCTGAGGTGAAGATCAGAAGATACTGCTGGTAGAGCAGGAGACCAGCAGAACATCCAGGTGAGTTCTTGGAAAGAACAGTTTAGGAAAACTGGGACTGTTCCAAAAACGACAAAATAAAAGCATGCACAACTACATGCACACATGTCATATACAGTACATACCCAGAAAATTAGAATATCCTGAAAAGGTTGCTGTATTTCTGCAATTCAATTAAAAAGGTGAATTTGACATATTATATAAACGAATAATATGCAAATCAATATATTTCAAGTTTTTATTTCTTTGGGTTTTGCTGATCAGGTCTTGCAACTTAAAAAATTTTCTGAGTGTGTGGGTTTGTGGTTTTAATAAGCTGAAAATCTTAGTCAGCAAAGTTACAACAAGGAACTGCTTGAGATGTCAATTTGCGTGTAATGGCTCAATAAAATTTGTTGGTTTCATCTTTTATGTTAAATTGCCAAAATAAAACAACTTTTACTTGATATTCTAATTTTTCGGGTAGTACTTGTATGTATGTATGTATGTATATATATATATATATATATACACACACACACAAATTCATTCATTCAAATGTTCTAATAATGGAAAACATATTTAAAATATATTTTATATGTAGTATAAATTAATGTTGCGAAATGAAACTTGACTAACTTATGGCTTCTAAAAGTGAATTTATTTTCTGTGGCTACTACAATTAAGTTTAAGCTGATGCCCTCAGGCAGACAACACAGGGCTGCTGAATGTGGGCTACAGGGTTTAGGAAGGGTTTCTTTTCAAGAGCAACCTCGACACTAAACCCCAACTGGCAACAACTTCTTCAAAATCATCAGGCAAATAATTTATAGGAATAATGCGCCTCATTCAGACCACTGCACTCATCGGGACTTGTATCATTGGAAATGAATGAAGTAGTTTTTATTCATCACTTCCTGCTGAGTCACAACGTTCTTTGTCAGTGGAGATAACAAGCACGCTCCCAAAACAACACGGCTGGAAGGCAGCGCGTGACTGAAACCTGCAGGGACAAAGTGGGAGACGAATCTAAACAAATGTCTCCCCCGTGAATGTGTGACGTCAGCAGTGCAGCAGCCAATGGAGGCCGGATCGGGCCGGGCCGGGGCGAGCGTGCAACTGCTTGTGCTGCATACCAGCTGCAGGAGGGGCCTCGACTTGGAGCGTGTGCACGCGGCCGCGGACCTGGTAGGTTGTGTGTTTAGTCTGTGGAGGCTGGGAACGTTTCAGCCAGTGGTGGGCAGTCAGGACCAGCAAGGCCTTCACTGCTGGCATAAACATACACAGATAAGTTAAGTACTAAGTACTTCTAAATATGATCATATTTATGGTCTTCTTCACATAATTTTTATCCACTCGGTCACCCTGCTTCCATCGTTGTACAGTTTTTATACAATCATATTTCAGCTAGCTTGTCTTGTCAGGTTCTATAAAAATCTGCCTGAGGCCTTCAGAATCAACACTGCAGGCTCTTGTTTGCTATCAGTGAACGAACCACAGTCAGTTGTGACAGCCAATCAGATCGTGAGTCTGCGATGCCAAGGCCAGCGAGTTGGCCTTACGCTGCACTGTGATTGGATTAGCACTCATGAAAGTCGGACAGACTTAACTAACCCAGGAGATCCAAAGGCAGAGGGAGGAGAAGGTCAATTCCAAAATCATCTGCAAATTTTTAATCGAAATAAAATGTTGCGTTATTGTTTAACTGTGCTGCTGTTGCATTTTTTCCAACAACAAATTCAAATAACGTGTTTAGTTTTATTTTCACTTAATAGTTTGTTTCGTTATTGTCTCTTTGGTGTCTTGAATGAAACTGAAACAATGCACAGCTTACTGGGCATCCTTGTTGAAGCTCATAGTTTAATTTGGCTGAACTTTGACCAATGTCTTCAAAAAACCCCACACCATTTAGTTTTGAGTTTTGAGAGGATTGATGGTATTATGAAGTGTATTAATTTAGGTAAGACCAAGTACGACGTCAATGAAGGCCTGAGACGTGAAATGCACGGCCCACTGGTTCAGGTTAGCAGGTAGCTAACGACAAACAGGTCCTCACACCTCCCACCGAACAGCTGAGGTCTAGTCGCCTCTACAAGACTCTACAAGGAAACCCGTGGGCGTGCGCTGTGTGTGCTCGCATGCCACAGTTGAGTGTTGCACTATGTGACATGCGGCAGCAGCATCTGCCACTAGCGTGCACGGACATGAGTGAAATAACTTTGCCGTGGATCGCTAATGACTGCTAGCAAAACGCTCTTGTGCGAGTCTAGGTGTGGCCGGCTCAAACGAGAACCTGCTTTCCCGCTCCAGCTGCGGCAGGAGGGTTGATCACCAAGCACAAGGAAAAATTTATAAATGCATTTAAAAGAACTAAAAATAACAAACAGCTAAAAACAGCGCAAAAGTTTCGCTAAAAAAGGTTCAATATCTCAGATTCACTAAACCATTACTTTGCAGTGAAGTCTGAAGACTTTGAATGGAAGGTCTTCAGACTTTTGGATGGAAGGCAAAACATCTTCAATTAGTTGAGAAAGACACCCAGTCGCAGACATCTCAACACTTTCAGACTCTTATGACCCGGACTGAGAACCTTCACAGGTGTGTGTGACATCACTTCACTGCTAGATGCTGTACTTCTCACTGCACGTCCACCAAATCCAATTGTCCCCCTGCAGGTCCTCAGTGCCTCCGGTGTAGCAGCACTGAACCTCAGTGCAGAAAACTGCAGCCAGAGGGTGGCGCTCTGAGCGTTTCTGTCGGATTCTTATGTTCTCTTACAAATGACAATTTAAGCTAGGACTTTTTGAACCATGTTGAAGTAGCAGAAGCTCGATTGGACATATTCCAGTTCAGTTGGAGACACAAGAGAAGACGGTCTGGTGCAGTGCCTTTGCTGGCCTCTTTTAGTTTAGTCTGATTCATGATCATGAAAAGGCGTGAAAATTATCCAGTAAAAATGTGAAATTTTCACGTAATTACGTGAAAATTTAGCTGTTTTTTATGCCCAATCTCCTTTTTTCCCCCGTATGGCCACAATAGGCCTGCGTAGCAACCAAATTAGATATCAAATGTCATTATGTGAAAGCAGTGCGCCACCTAGGGGCTGCGGCACCAGTGCAGCGCAGCAGTTTGCTTCATGCAGCGGCCTTGGCTCTGTGCACGACCGTCGTCTTCGTCACCGTTTACTCTCTGCACTGCACTGAACACACGGTCATTAAACTCAGATTAACCAACACACACATGCACACCCACACACACACACGCACACCAGATTGTCCAGGAGGTCAAGGACCTGCTGCAGCTGAGGACTGTGGTCGGACTTGGTCGGAGAGCACAGCGATATTTTCAGGGCCGCGCAGCAGTTTGAAGACAAACTTAGAAAAGCAAAAATCAATCATCTCCGATTTATTTTTAGTGTTTCGCCATTTCTTAGCTGTGCATTTATTTTTGCTGGCAAAAGAAGAAAGTCCGTTCTTGTCACAGGGGCTCGTGGTGATAGGATTGATTTTATTTTTTTTTTAAACCATGTTTCGGTCCGTTAACAGCAGCGCACAGCTTCATTTGCTCCATCCACAGCCAAATTTTCCAATCTGTAGTTTTGAGTGGCAAATTCCATAGAATTCCAACAAACTACACAAGACAGAAAGATTTGAAAAAACTTGATTAAAGGGTAATCATAGATAGCAGTCTCTAAGATAAAGTGGCTAACTACTGTTTCTAAAGATACAACGTGTAAATGAGTGAGCTTCAGACTTTGGACAGTTGAGCCTCAGCTGGCAGCAGTTCTCCACTCTGGCTGGTTGCAACATAACCAATCAATCAATGTCACAATGCAAACTGCCAATTAATGACCAAATAAAACAAAAGAAAACAGGAGGGAATCATTTTTCCAGAAGCTCCAGTTCGGTGCTTTGATCCACAAACCGAGTCAAAGCTCAACGTCTGTTCAACAACAAGAGGCTGCGAGTGGACAGAAGGCGTTTCTGATGGTAATGTGACACCAAAGCATCTTGTGATGTGGACACGGTTCCTCCCAGCGGCACACAGAGATGACAGGACGACCGGAGTCCCACACCTCCGCTGTGGTGCCGAGCGAGAGGTGTGGCTCCCACCACCGATCCCGTCGTTTCATCTGGCGGGCCTGTAATCTTGGAAAACCACGGAATTCATCTTCCCATCTTCAGCTGGGAAGGAAAGGCAGCGACGCAGAGCGGTGCTGGTGGATCTTTAGCGCTTCACGCTGCTGCCAAAGCCAGCAGAGGATACGTGGCCGGACAAACGGAAAGTGGTCCTCCATTAAAAATGAAGAAAATGTTTCACATTCATTTATCGATAACACCGGTAGTACATTGCAGATGTGTTAAGCAGCTGCGAACTCAACGGGAGGCCTCACTCTGAGCAATTTATTAGGAAGAACTAGATAGGAGATAGAATATGTGGAACCTGTGAACAGCAGCAGTGCAAAGACGAACTAACGAGCTAATCTGGCAGTAGCCAGGTTTAGAAGGAAAACTATATATATATATATATATATATATACTATTTCCACGTGACATGATCTGTTCCGATCTGGTGTTTGCACGAGCCGCTACATAACACGCAGATCGCTGAAAAACATCGCGCTATTGACCCAAGGCGGCGGTCCGTCGGCTGTGGTTCTTTTGACACTTCTGTTCAAGCCACAGGTCGATACTTGGAAGCACTGAAGATGAAGAAGAGAGGGCGTCCGAATGTTTCCACTGTCTTTCAGTCTGTGAGATTTTCATTGACTTTTATTTGAACGCTTCAATATTTCTTGCTAAAAACAGGTCAGCTCGGCACTGTTCTGCTTGCAGAAAGATTGCAGCCTGACAATATTGATTCCAACTGTTTACATTATTACATTTGGATTTTAATTGGTTTGGGAAAAGGAATATTCAACCCCTGTGAAAGTTAATGAAATTCCATTTGGTTTAAGCCAGTTTATTCTGACTAAGGTGTTTAAATAGAGGATTTTTCATTCGGTTTTTACCCAAGTATAATTGGAATATCTGGCTCCAAGTAAGCCCTGGCAATTATCAGTTGGTAGCATCATCATCACACACGGTTCTCACGCTGTGTAACCGGACTGAACGTCACTCCTCTGTAGTTGATTGTTGAATGAATCAGTTGAGGAGTGAGTGCTCCGTCTTCCCTCTCATCTCTGGCAGTCATGAGGGAGCCACCAGGAATTACAAGTCAACAGGATACGGCAGCGGTGACACAGCGACATCACGTAGTAGAACATGGCAGTGGCCTCGGGGCTGCTGAGTGGTTCCATTCCATGACCGTCTTTTATACATTCCAATGAAAAGAGACGCCGGCAACCAAACACCTGCAGCTGTGTGCGCCATCTAAAAACACACAATCCAGGCGTTTGTGAGCTCAATCCCAGGTCTCTGCGGAGCAGCGCGACAGGACAGGGGAGTCGGTCGGCTGGCTTTAAAGAGAAATGGGTCAGTGTGAAGAGGAGGAGGAGGAGGAGGAGGAGGAGCAGGAAGCAGGTCCAGACCTCATAAGCTGCACTGGCTCATTAATCTGATTAATGCACAGCAACAGTTTCCCCTTCCGTATGTTTCTGCACACAGAGCTCGCAGAGGCCTCACGCACCTTCTTGCATGCAAGCTACTGTGCAGTCCTGCAGGGTCAGTGAGGGAGCGAGAGAGAGAGGAAGGCTCCGCAGGCCCCACACATCCATAAACAGGAGGCGTCTCTCCGCTGCCAACAGCTGGCCTCAGCAGCAGCAGCAGCAGCAGCAGCAGCAGCAGCAGCAGCAGCAGCAGCAGCAGCTGCTGTGTGCCACAGCGCCAAATCACAGACTCGACGTTTAGAGAAACAAAATGGTAACCGCGGCTGCTGGAGGCAAAGTCATAATCTGCACAACACTCGGTCTGGGCGATGCTGTTGTTATGGTTCTACAGAGACGTCTCCCCTTTCAATTCGCCTCGTTTTACAGCTAGTAAAACCGGAGAAACAGCCTCAAGTCACTCAAGACGCCGCACAATTAATGCCCTCGCTGGTCAGTTTATGTGCAATAGACGGCAGCACCTCAAGAAGACCTGCGTGCAGAATCTGGGTCAAATCCAGCTCATTTTATATGCATCTGTTCCTCATTTTAGTACGTATAATGTTTACCTATGTTTACCTATGTAATGTTTAGTTTCTCTTTCTTACGCACCACTCACCTTATGTCTCATATGCACTGCCTGTCTGTCTGTTAATGCTGACTCAGGGACTCAAAACAAGAATTCCAGTGTGCCTGTTTTAACCCGTTTTTCACTCGTACCAACGGTGCTGAACTCAGCTGCACGAGGCATCTTCAGTGAAGGAGCAACAGGAGGTTCTCCAACATGACAGAAACCGCGTGACGGGCAAAAAAAAACTAAGCGCACCGTTGATCTCAAATGAAAATATAGATGTGACAGAGAAAGCCAACACGTCAACGCTTCAACCCCGTGGAGCAGCCTCAGAGGGTCGCTGAAAAACAAAGCGTTGGTTGTGCAAGTGGAATGAGGAGCCTTCACGCTTCTGCCCCGGTGCACCCAGACAGTCAAAATGTCAGACTGGTTTTTACTGGCAGCGGGGAGCAGGACAGACACAACAGAGCCACGAAACAGAGCACGTGAGAGCACAGACAGCAAGGACCTACCTGATCAGAGGTGGAAAACAGACGCGGACGCAACGTCCAGATTGAAGACGGACGGTCTTGGTTGCGGGTGGTCCTGAATGACAGAGTGGGGCCAGACAGAAGCACCGGCGGCAGCAGCAGGCGGACAGGAGAGACAAGCAGAGCAGCGAGCAGTTAGAGCGTCACGGCATCACGAGGCCGGCCGCCGGCTGCCAGGTGGCACATTCTGGATGAAGAGGAGAAATGCCACACGAGGTGCCGGCGGCGGAGGGTTAATGAGAGGATGAGGTCAGAACAGTTTAGCGGCCAGGTGGCGAGCTAGCCAGGTGAAGAGGTGGAGAGGAGGAGTCGGGTCAGGAAAATCAGCAAGTACATGGCACTTCACAGTTAAAGGGCCAAAGGAGTCTAAAATATGGCTTCATTTATGATTTTATATTGGTAAAAGCTTCATATACAGCCCATAAATGCAGTAATAAAAGTGTATACTTGCAGCACAATAAAAGTCATTTGCTTTTCCTCCCCCCAGAACAGTTCTTATCTGCCTTGCACCCTGACAGCGCATTTTGTAATTAGGGTGACTGCACGCATCCTCAAATTAACCAACGAAGAAGAAGGTGGACGAGGCATCCAGGTTTGTGCTCACAGGCCACTGTAGTTCACTGGCAAACTCGGGAGAGGGAATGTAGGTCCCTGAGTGGACTGAAGTGAAAGAGCGCTACAACCACTGACGGAACCACTTGATGTTGCGGTTTCTTCTTAAAAATCTCCAAATATTACACACTTAACCTTTCAAACGTGTAACCGTTCACCTGTTGAGAGACTCAGCGCTACGCCGAGTTGACTATGCTCAAAGAACAAGCGTAGCGTATCCGCTGCGACCACTTCATGGGAAAAAATGCATTTGCTATAGTTTATATTTCACATCTTGTGAGGATGTAGGAGGTTTGCGTCACGCTGAGATGGGAACCAGGCGACAGCCGATCTTTGACACAATCACTCGCACGAGCGCTTGACCCAAACATGTCAACAAACAATCTGGAAGGAGTAAAAGAAAAGTAACTGCAAGCTAAGCAACTCACTTTGTAAACCCCCTCCCCGCTGGTGACTCAGTCACTCCAGCTACATCTCCAGGTCACGTGACGAAGCTCCGGGTGGAGAAGGGGCGGGGCCGGAAAACCCAAAACCGAGGCCGATCGCAAACAGTGCAATAGCAGAGTGAAAGGCTCCAGTTGGGAGGAAAAGGACAAGTCAGCCTTGTTCCCGCACACATACACACACGCACAAACCAAACTCATCCCTTTGCAACACCACGCCGCAGAGGCCACGTCGGGCCCGAACCGTCTCTCTGCTCCCTGCGAGCTCGGCCACAGATTAACCCAGAACCTGCTGTTACATTTGAGCGTGTTAAGCCTTGCTGTCGAGTAAAACACAGCCAGGACTGACTGTCCGAATTCTGCGTCAATACAGCTTCCGTGAGAATATCAAACCGTTGCTTCTGGTTTTCAAAGGAGACGTCTGATCATCAGAGGTTTTGACATTGAGAGTTTTTTTTTTTGTTTGTTTATTACACATAATTGAGAAGAGTTTCATTTCATTCTTAACACACACTTGAAACTTTTTGATGACATACCTGCACGCTTACGTCAATTACTCTGAATGTCACTGTAAAATACCACAAAGTCCATGCATAAACATATCTTTCAAGTAGAAAATGTTTAGATATAAAATTGGTTGACAGGTAATCATTAAGTAGAAACATAATGTAAGGGACATGACCTATAGATGTAATCTCATCAGAATTCTTTGACAATCAGCTGCACCAATCAGGAGTGTAAAAGCATTCAACCTGAGAAGAAATGAAAATTTTTAGCCTCGTACAGCTTGAGCGGCTCAAACAGCAATGCAATCTGAGGAGCCCGGGGGCTAACATTCGGCGCAGACGTATTGTGTTTGCATGAAATTCCACTGGCTTGGCAGGTTTCACGGCCTGAAGCCTTGCTCCTGTCCTACCTACAACCCTGAACCCTGAATCAGCCAGGCAGCTCGGCACAGAGAGCAAAGAATCATCTCCCCGCCTCCCAAGCTAACAATGAATTTGCTCTGAAGGTATTCCCAGTGGATGCTAACAATAAGGTACTGTGCCTTTCAAACTCCATTCTACCTGTGCACTGTAACTTGTGATTTATGCTTCAAATGCTATTTTTTCATTTTCATACATCAGATGTGCGCACTGTATGCTCGCAAATCTGAAGCTGCTGACTGAATGCTGAGCCCATATAAAATTACTTTTGTACACCTTCAAAATACACAGAGACAAGTTAAGTCCGTTGAGTAAGCAACACCATCTTTGGTTAGACACTGTGCAAATGCCAGCAAACATACATGGTAAAAAATACAATCATTTGGATCGATACGTTTGGATCTTCTTTAGCGATGTAAAATGGTAAAATCTGAAAAATTTACATTTGCTCAAGCTTATATTTCAAATGAAAATTGCACACTCCATCACAATGTTTCAACGTTAGCCCATTCCAACTACAGTTGCAAGCTAAGTGAGAGAAAACACATCTACCTTTTAAAAAGGTGATCAGAAAACAGCTCTGTATATCAAAATGGGATTTTTTTTGTGTTTTTTTTTTTTCTATCAGAGCTAGCTTTTACTCCTGACGAGAGTGGTTTTCTGCCCTCTACTGGCCAAACTTCTAAAAATGCTATTTGGACTTAAAAATAAATACGAAGAATCAAAAGATTTATTAAAAAAAAAAAAATCTATATATTTTTTCATTGAAAAACATAGCATATTAAAACAACTGACAGAATAAAACCCTGACACTGGCATTTTAGCCAGGAGTCAAATTAGCATTTCGCAAGCTACAAGCTAATAGGCGCCCGGAAAGTTCAAATCGAAACATTCATGTTGATGCACCTTGCAAATAAAACGAATAAGCGTATATTTAAAATAAAAACAAATAGCCGATTGAAAACAACATAAATTTGACAATGTATGTCTAAATATTAATGACGTCAACGCTTCGTTGGCGCTAATAAAAGTCAAAGAACGAACATGACAGGATGTCAAGGGTGTGCCAACAAGTGTCTGCGGGCGAGGGCTCCTTACCTGTCGGACTCCGTGCAGGAGGGCCAAGCTGCAGTCCTGCCGGGGCCGCCGGGGCTCAGGTCGACCTGTCCGCCCTGCTCCTCTCCGCTGACACCGTCAAACACCGAATAACCTGCTGCGTTCGCTCGCTCGGCCACCGAGAAGCGCGTCGGTCTTTCTTGTTTCACAGCTCCAGAAAGTGCGTCATGTTTAAAGTTTCTGTCAACAACAGTCGCTCCCGCTCGGCCACAAACAGCGATGAGAAGATTCCAGCAAAAGCTGTTCCACAAACTACGCTGCACAAAAAGTGCTTTGTCCTGCTCGACCGCGACTCACTGTAGTCCGTAAAGTCGGGGAGGGGGAAAAAGTGAAAACGCTTGTTTGTTTTTGCTACTATGTTTGCGACGAGCTGCTGGGCTCGTCTTCCCTCCTACGATGCCGACTGTCGCCTGTTGTAATCAGATGCTGCTCGCCGCAATATCCATTCATCCTATTAGAGATTAACCCTTCAGTGTCTGCAGAGCGGCTTTGTGCTGCCTTTCCGGCCCGTCGGATAATCTACTACTGCCAGTAGGCCGTCGGTGGAAGTTACATGAATGTAAATTCGTTGTGGCATGAATGGGGAGTCAGAATGGCCGCTTTCGCCACTGATGGAAAAACAAACGAAAAAAATCTTATAACGATGACGAGTCGGAATAAGAATGAGACGTAAAGTTGCAATTATGATTCGAAATAAATTAAATGAAGCAACAAAATGATACAGAAAGTAGACATTAAAGAGACAAAATAATGGAATATAATGCAATAAAACATTATTTTACAAATTAAAAAACATATTTACAAAATTATAATTATTAAATCACAAATCAAAAGTATGACAGACTCATTTGGTGGTCAGCTGGCAGATAAATTAAACCATATCTTGGTTTCACGATGAACTGAATATACACACATATTACTCATCCATTGCTCAATCGGTTTAGTTTTAATTCCCGAGAATCTATGTCATGCAGTTATGTTGCTTATTATAAAATAAATAAATAAAACAAAAACACCGATACAGGTCGGGCAAAAGGTTTTCGAGGAGCACGTGAAGGCACCGTTAACCTGGAGGCCGTGATGAAACTGGGTTAATGACACTCACATGCGCGCACGCGCGTGCACTCAAGTTCATGTACGGAACAAAAGCATCTTTAAATAAAAGGAATAATTTATTTAAAACAGCGTATAAAGACCACAAATTGCTGATTACCGATCAACAGTGCCATCTTCTGGACACCAGCGTGTACAACTGGCAAACATGTTCGTTTGTGTGGGAATCAGATGTCCGTGTTCCTCTTCAAAATCAGTGAAAATCACCTATTTAAAAAAAAAAAATCATAATAATAATCCGTTTTAATCCTCTTAAAGATCGACAGTGGTGTTTCCTTCTCTTTTAATTGTGAACAGCTTGGACTTCAGTCATTCAGAGCAGGTTTTGTCATTGTGACGACTGCTCCTCAGCTAACAGTGACCTGAAGTTCTTCAGTTCTCTTATGCTGGTGGAAATCCTGCAGGACATTCAAAAGAAAAGTTGCCATTATCCCCAGGATGCCTCATAAAAGCTGTTCCACAAATATGAAATACCAAGTTTTCGGACTAAAAATGAATGTCGGGACTGGAAAGAAGCTCCAAATCCCAGCCCAACAAACTATGGTTCGCATGGGTTGCAAGTGATGGATTTTTCTCAATTTTGTTGTATTTACTTATTTATTTATATGCAGGGTGGGTTTAATCTACTCTGTTAGAACCAAATGTTTCTAAACAATCGGTGTAAAATGATGCTGTGATGCTGGCAGACCGTCTCACCTTCCAAAGGCATTGAGCAGCGAGACGATCTCCTGCCGGCTGAACTGGAATCTGGGTCGCTGGAGGCCGTCGGACCCGGGAAGAGCCTCAATCTGTCGCTGTGAAAACAAAATCTTCAGTGATGTTCCTAATCCCTGGGTCTGGTGATGAGGGAGAGATGAGAGAGATGGAGATCAGAGCAAAAGCCAACATGATGCAGCACAGACACTGCAGCTTGAAATCCAAACTCAGAAAATCATGTTTTCAGCGGCGCTCCTCGCCTGCAGTTTCCCCCACAGCCGACACTTGAAGCAGCCCACACAGTCCATGATCCTTGAGATGTTGAGGAAGGTCAGTCTGAAGTCCTCCTGGTGTAACATCAACAGAAGTGGAAAACATGTAAGAGACCCCAATGATCCAGAGACTCTACGTTTAACGTGTGTGGAAACAGATTTTCTAACCTTCAGCTTCGTGGCTTCCCTCTCGTTCCCAGCAAACAGAGACGTCTCGTCAAAGTGCAGCGGGAACGATCTGGGAGACGGAGGCAGAGCAGTATCCAATCACAAAATAATGAAAACAACAGAAACACGGGAGGCTGTTCCGGGCTAAGTTCTGGAGACCCACTTGGCCATGTGCAGGATCTCCAGCAGCAGCCGTTTGTGCCGGCGGTCCTCCTCCGCTCGGCCGGTGAACAGCTGGAATGACGGTCGCTGGAAGAAAGGCAGGGCTTTAGCCAGCGCCCGCAGCTCTATCAGGTACAGGAAGTAGAGGTTCCGGAGCCGCTTGGGTCCCTCGCCAGCCGTCAGCTCTGAGTCGAAACGCAGGCGGAACTCCAATACATTGTGACCCCATTTCTTCTGGAACCAGCTGTCTGCAGGAAACAATGACACGTGTTACCTTGTTTTTTTAAATGACACAGCATTTTGAGAATTGCATGAAAAATATGACCGCATCGTCACAAAGGGCTTCGTCTGTTAACTCGAGGCATTTGGGCCAAACTGTAAAAACATTCAAACAGATATTTATTGTACAACATTTAGGATTCCTACACTAACAGACACATATGCAAGCATTTCTGTTACTTGATTTTGAAAATGTCAACTGTAAACATGTTTTTCTTCTATCCAGCACAATGGAAACAAGGATAAAGCACAGAGTTTGTTGACAGCAGGTTGATGTTTAATGCTGACCAACTGAAAAGACTGACTGACTGACTGACCTACTGACCTTCGAGGAGGTATCGGGCACTCAGGTGAATGTTGATGCTGGCGTGAAGGCCAGAGACGAGGCGGTAGAAAGCCCGTTTCTCCACACACTGACCTGCCAGAGACACAGGGATAAAACCACGGTTCCCACACGTCGGCAGACTTTTTGCAAAGTTGAGCATTTAGGTGAAACGTCCACTTACCTTCCAGCCAGCTGTGGAAGACCTTGGCTACAAGGGGGAAAAGAACGAGAAAACTGTGACGACGTCAACAGCCTTTACGAAGTGGAGAACTGTGGCAAAATGCAGCGACAAGGAGCTCTCACCTTCACTCCCTGAGCTGCGGTGCAACACACTGGGGTCCAGCGGCCTCTTGATGGTGTAAGGTCTGAGGCACAGGGGCGTAAACAAGAGAGGCTTTGACAAAAAGCATACATGTAAAAAGCATAACTATTAAACGATCATGTTCTGTCGCCATTGGAGCAGCCTCACAGGGGTAACCATCACAAAAGACCCTTTACAGGCCTTAAAAAAACAGCGCATCCAACCCTGAATTTTGTGTAATATGGGACGTTTAAGCACGCTGCTTGTCTCCCAGTTAGCATTTAGCTTCACGGTGTCATTGACTGAGCTGCCCAAGTCTATATCTTACTTGAAACAGTTCTCCTCATAGATGCTGTCCCAGATTTGCCAGGCTTCTGGTCCTCTGTAGCCGGTGAAGCGCTCCGGGTTCAGCAACAGGTCGACATACTGGGAGTCTGGAGACTCCTCATCTGCGCAAAAAGGGAGTATCAGTCTCAGTGGTGTTCATAAAACTGTAGGTTTCTGTCAGTTCTATTTTATGACTCAAATATGTTTTTTGCAACACAATCTGAAGAATCTGTTGCCCAATCATGCTTTCCGCCCCACCCATGAAAAAAAAGATCATGCTTCCAGCCACTATTGTTCGGTTTGTGACGAATTACCGTCGACCACGCAGAAGGGCTGGGCCTCGTGGTCGTGTTTGCTCCAGCTGAGAAGAGCCTCTCTGGTCTCATTACTGGCAAATAAAGCACAGACATCCACAGAGGTTCAAGGTCACCGCAGACATCGGCTGTCCCACACGCACCAGTTCTCCTCTTACAAACACATTGAATTCCCAACGTGTCCTTCACCTGAGGGACGCGTTCACAGCTCCGAGACGGTGCTCCTGCTCACAGTCGGCCGGCCACTCATTGGCTTCCTCTGAGTACTGAATACAGACACACAGATGTCACTGCTTTCAAGTATTCAGTACTGTATATTAAAAACCGACCTGATCCTGTTTAATCCCGCGGTCTTCAGTTCACACAAACCTGATGTTCAATAATACTTTCTATGGAGTTTTTTTTTTAAACCTTCAGCTGCTTAATTCTTACATCCAAAAAGCGTCCTGAGAATTATTTTTGAAATGTACTACATTGCAATCAAAAATATGTGTATGGACAGCTTGATTATTTTACTCCTCCCCTCATTCTGTGTCACACAGAATCCCAGGCAGAGGGTTTCCTCGGTCCAGGGAGACCCTCAGCATTTTGCTGTTTCGCAACCAGTTAGCAACATTACCATAAACATTTTGACAAACACTCAAAAGAAACTGATGAGATCTTCCACCAACAGCTGAGCCGTGTTGCAGCAGGTCATGTGTTCCTGCTGGTGCTAAGGACAACACTTTCACATTCTACTAATGTGAAAGCACCACCCAGTTCTGATAAAAACTGCTGCTGCAACAAAACTCGCACTAATTGCTATACTACGGCTGGGCTGGCTAACAGTCTTCTTCTGTGGTTTTGAGGGTAATTTGCAGCTGTAAAACGGTTTCGCGTGGTGTTTATCAAGATGGATGAGCAAAACTTCAGACTCTGAACTCAATGCCACCCAGTGGCATGATGGAGTTCCTTCAACACAAACTGCTCTTGGCGACTCACCTTGTTGTGGTAGGTCGCGCGGACGCCTTCTGGCACCTCATTCTGTGAACGCAAAGGAGACCGTTTTGAAATCAGTGGATGACAAATTAACATGGTTTGTTTACACTTGAAGAAGATTAACTAACAGGAGAACAGGGCTTCACAGCGCAGTCCCTAATACCACAGTGGCTCTCTGATGTCCAGAAAGGACACGCCTTGTTCAGGTTGACCTGCAGGAGAAGTCAGCACAGAGACAAAGAGGGTCACATCCACAAGTGTGTGTGCAGTTCCGTGTCAACATGTAGGGCCCCTTCTACCTTGTAGAACCTGAAATAGTCAGACTCAAGAAGAGTTTGAAGCTTGGGGAAAAGCTGGTCATTGTTGAAGCTGTCGATGGTCTCCACATCACAATCGCAGTCATCCAGGTCACCTGTGACCTTTAGTAGATTCAAAAAAAAATTTTTTTTAGCTGATATTGACAATAATTTTTCATTTTGTTCAATTTGCCCTGAAACTGCCACATCTTTTCTGTCTGGAATTGTTGTCGCACTATGAAACTATGTAAGAATTAATGTGAAACATTCTCTCAAATGCTTAACACCTTTCTTTGTTTTTTTAAAAAATAGCTAACGAGCTACCCTAACACCCCTACTTCCGGTGTGACGTACACTGTGTGAGGGTCAGCAGAGGTAAAACAGCAGCTGAGCTGACAAACCGTTGGCAGCGGAGGCTGCACGCACTCATTTCCGGTCTCTTTCCAAAGCTAAAGGCACATTACATTTTAATTTAAATTACATTACATTTTCACCTTTTAATAAAACATATACGTGGCGATATTAAGCAGGCGTCTACCTTCATAACGGTGTCAGACCCGTTACACACTTGTTGACTGATAGTTGAAGACTCCAGAGTGACAGCGCCGCTCACCTGGCAGAAGCACTCGCTGTGCCCGGCTCCGAACATGCGCACAAGGACGAGGAGGAGGAGGAGAAGGTGGAGGTCGCAGACCACCGACTTCATCACGGAGCGTGAAAACCGCCGACCGCCAGCCTGCCTGTAAGAGGGACGTGTGAGCTTCTCCCCTTTGAGGCGCAGCAGATAATCGAATGAAGCAGGTTTACTTCCTGAAACTCTGCTTCCTGTCTGACCAATTGGCGCGACGTGTAATACGTGACGGAACACACACACACACACACACACACACACACACACACACACACACACACACACACACACACACACACACACACACACACTAATAAAGATTCATTGGATCTTTATTATTTTATCAGCTGCATCAGTGTCATTCAGTTATTCAACTGAATGAATACTACTACTTTGTATTAGTAGTACAAAGTCATACTACTTTGTACTACTATTAAGTACTATTTATACCATGTTGCATGGCTAAATACTTATTGAGACGTGTTTCCATATTGCTGGGCTAATTTACAGATCATTTTAATCTACATTCATAGTTGTTTCCAATAGCCTGCTTTAGTCAAGAGAAACCTCCACTGATCAACTTATCGTAAATCCTCCCCTCTCCTCTCTAACCATAACCTCTTATCCAACACGTCTATTCTCAGAGCACAAACTTTTTTAATACTTACTTTGTTATTGTTTATTACTTTATTGTTGTCATGCGCATCGCTGTAGTAATGTTTTTATGCGTGGTGACCAATTCAAGTTTCTCCTTGGAGGTTATTTGAGTATCAACTAATCAATGACAGAGGCGCACTGTTGAACACACATGAGCACACTTTTCAGTTGCTTTTCAGAAATCAACACTGATGCCTGTTCGAACTTCATCATACAGATTTTGCGCATTTTGATCTCACTTATGTCCGGCACAGAAATAAAATAGACAAAATGATGACCCTGTTCCCTGGAGGCGGCTCTGTGTGGCTGACAAGCTATTAAGCTCACAGCACAACACACTGACCAACTGTGTAGGATATGTTTGCAAGGGGTTACTCTTATTTAATAGCAAGTCATCAAGCTTGGAGAGAACACAGGCACACTGTTCCTGCAATTCACTCTTGTGCAGGGGGGAGAGATGCTCTTCATTTTCCATCCATCCATCCATCCATCCATCTATCCATCCATTTTCATACCCGCTTCTTCTTGCACCCATGGTCACAGGTGGTCTGCTGGAGCCTCTCCCACCTGTCATAGGGTGAAGGCAGGGTGACACCCTGGACAAGCCAGTTCATCGCAGGACAACATAGAGACAAAAAAAAAAAAAAAACATTCACACTTATACACACACCTCCTGACAATTTAGAGTTCCCAATTCACCTGACATGCATCTGTTTGGACTGTGGGAGGAAGCCGGAGCACGGGAATCAAACCCGTGACCTTCTTGCTATGATGCGGCAGCTATAAGTTCCTCATTTTATTTTAATTATTTATTTTTATTTGACGAAGAACTTTTCCAGAATATTTTCCACGAATCTCAGCGTTTGCTCAGAAGACCGTGACTTTACAGTTCTCACTCCAAACCTGTGAAATACCTCCCTCTGTTGGACGGAATCTTACCTGCATCAGAACAAACAAGCATTACCATCGAATTTATTAAGAGGGATGGCGGACAAAAAAAAACTTAGTTAAAAAAAGTTCTATACACAAACTTTAAAAAGAAAAATGTCGTGATTAAAGGATCAACATGATGAATGGAAGAAAAACATCATTAAAGAAATATAGAGTTTTTTCCCCACACGTATTAATACCAAAAGAAACAAAACCCCTGATAGTGATTCAGACCATCGACATCATGTGGCAGAATGACCTTCGCGCCGTAAAATCTCAAAATGACACGCACAGAGTTTTAGAAAATACCACGCTGCATCACAACTGGCCGCAGGGCGGTGACGTCATTGTTATGGTACTTCTCACCTTAAATAAAGGAGTTGAGCTATCAGCAATCTGGCTCTGCTGACCTAAAATCACGACTGACCATTCCAAATATGAAAGACAAACGGTGGCGCCAAAACGTGATCTAAAACAAAACTTGTCAAAGTTTATTTATTTATTTTATTTTTTTAAAGTGTGTTTGTAACATAGATTCTGGCAAAAGTTTCAGAATTTTCCTTTTGTCAGAATTGGCTAGTTGTACTGGTGGTAAAAGGTGCGCTCAACGTGTGTTTTTCATCACTCGCTGACACATCATCGTTGTGCGTGCTCAAATATGGACTTCATTAATGCGGAAACGTTTCTTTCATTTCTGACATTTTCTTACAGTTTCGTAGTTGACCCCCCTCCTCACTCTTCCCCGCCCGCCCCCCTCTATTTTGGTGCTTCCTCGCGCTGCCAAGTCCCTGACGTAATGCTCCGCTCTTAATGATTAGCATGTGGAAACGGGCAGCGTGAGCCTCCCAGGTATTAATTGTCCCAAAACGTAGGCGGAAGTGGACTTGTTTCGCCTTCAATATAAGAGCGTGGTTGCTTTCGCTCAAAATAATTGGCTACAGATTCATTGTAAGTGTTATCTTTTTTTCCTCCAAATTCAACTTTAAAGTTATATCTAATCTGTTTTATCTGCTAACTTCATGAAGATGAGAAATCATTGTAGACGGTACTGAACTATTCCATTGCTATTAATAAACACGATAATTTGTGTAAAAAACTAAATTTTGTACTTCACCAATGATATATTTCATAATGCGAAAGATTTCTGCACAAGCGTGAACTCCACAATATTTCTTATTAACCAACAATAGTTGTATTTCTTCTGTTTTATCAATGTAAAAATACAGGCAGCAATATATGGAATATTAACTAGGTCGTATTTTATCATCGAAAAGGGTGCTGCTTTTCCCAATCGTGTGTGTGCGTGTGTGTCTGAGTGTGTGTACACGTACATGAAAGAGTCAGAAAATGTTTCTGATGACCATGATCATATTTTTATTAATATTATTTTCATATATATATATATATATATATATTAGACTGTATTTTATTTTTAAAAGCTCCCAACAGGAAGTTGCGTATTATCTTCGTCTAACTTTACTGCGCAGCGTTAGGGGCGACCAGGCTGACTGCTGGGGGAGACACAGAAAAAGTTAGTCAAGATGGCAAGTCCTGCAGACGCGGAGTGAAGGGGCACCGCTCCCCGAAAAAAAAACAAAACTGAGCCTGTCTCCGGAGCCGAGACCAACCTAACGATGCTAACCGCGCCGGAAGGTAAGTACCGCCGAGTAAGGGAAACAAGAAAATTCCGTCTCAGATAATCAGACTGAAGTTTCTAACTCGTTTCCTCGCTGTTCTGTCCACCGTTTTCGCCGCATCGAGAATCAAACAGGAGAGAAAACGAAACAGCGGCAGAACGATCGTTCGTATAGAATCTGGCATAACCTGCGAGCTATCGTCTGATTAACTAGTTATAGCAACTGAAGTGTGAGCGGGGACTTCTCACCTCACGCTAAGGGTGTTTCGGGATCTGTCCACCCTGGAATGTGCTCGTTAGATACATGTATACATGCGAAATGGTCGGAACATTGGTGCATATTTGCTGGTTTTTGCCTTGTATTTGTACAAGCTGCGCGGGTGCGCGCGCGCACACACACACACACACACACACACACACACACACACACACACACACACATCCGCCAACGGTCATTCCCTGTGTGCTGATGAAGCAAAGTGACAGTTTTAGACAGCGGCTAACAGCTACGGAGCACCGCCGCTAGCTTCACGCCCTGGTTTCGAAGATAAGAGGAAAAAAAAAAATAATTCGCCTCCGACCGACGCACCTCCTCCGCCCGGCGTCAAGTGTACTTTTCGACCCCCCCCTCCCCCACCACCACCACTGACATGTCATCAGATCGCGAATATAAACGCGGCTGTTTTGCCTCCATTGGAAAGACGTCGAGTCCTGCTGCTCAACAGCCGCCGTCAGTGACCCGGTGTCTCTTCCTGGCGGAATTTTCCCGGGATGCAGCGCCAGTACTCCCGACAGCTGTATTTTTAGGACAGGGTGGGTACCGGGGGAGGGAGGGAGGGAGGGGTAGATTAAAAATATTATACTTATTTTTGTCTCGGGTGGTGAAAGCCACAAGCCTGTGAGCACAGTGCGGCAGAGAGGTGGCGATCTATAAATGCATGTATAAGTTGAATTCTGCTTTCATTTATCTCATTTATTTATTTTCCCTCCTCCTCATACTGCAGCAACAGCAGCACAAAAAGTCTGCAGAGCAGAAGCAACAGACGCCGTGGCGGCTCTTAGCTGACAAAGATGAAACAAGAATACGAATAAAGTCGCCCGTGTGTAATAGAAGAGCAAAGAGAGGCAAAAAAACAAACAAAAAACCCACCCAGCGACAGTCACAGCGAGCATCGTCTGGTATTCATGTTTATTCCCGCCTCTGCTTAACTTTACCGTCCTCCCCTTGCAGGCTTACGAGGGATTCCCTGAAGGAAAAAATGCCAGCGAGGCCCAAGCCGGTGTGACACGGAGAGCTGACTCATCGAGTATCAATCCCCCGGGGAGGCAGACTGAGCAGCAGAACTCGTATCGCCAAAGGATAACCATCTTGAGCGAGATTACCTGTGCAGGAATATATCCCCTCAGCGTTACCAAGGCCTGACACACACTGCCGCCCCGCTCTCCAACGCTAAGGATGACGTCCCAGCGCTACGGCTGAACCCCCTCTGGCCGCCCGACTAGAGACATCGACAAGACATCTGATAAGCTCGCCTCGGTTATTTTGACCCCCGCCACCCCCCCAAAAAAACCCACCAGCTCCCGGCTCGGCCCGCCCACTCTCGGTGGGAGCAGACCATGATGTTTCGCGACCAGGTGGGTGTGCTAGCCAGCTGGTTCAAGGGCTGGAACGAGTGCGAGCAGACGGTGGCCCTGCTGTCCCTGCTGAAGAGGGTGAGCCGGACCCAGGCCCGCTTCCTGCAGCTGTGCCTGGAGCACTCGCTCGCTGAGTGCACTGAGCTGCAGGTGCTGGAGGCGGAAGCCAACAACCCAGGTGAGGCGAGCGTGACGTGGCACCACGTGCATTTGCAAGCGTCGGGATTCTCCGTTGTTACTGCAGCCCCTGTCATGTGTCCAAACTGCTCCAAACTTTCAGCATTGCTATAATGTTTTCCTTCTTACGTTTGGGAAACTGAACAATCCCCCAGAAAAGATTTGGAGGTTGGAAATGAGAGGCTTTCTGCTTGCTGCTTGTCAAGCAAAAAAAGCATCATCCGCACCTCAACCTATTATGACTCCTTACTGATGCAGTAGTAGCTTCTTTCTAACTGATGTGTCAGGTGTGAATTTGAGTTGTTTTTTTTTTTAAATCAACTGTTCTTAACCCTGGAATCAAACATACGCATTCAAATTTCCTGTTCAAAACAATCCAGCAGAATTATTGAGCGTCAGAAGTAGCTGAATCATCTCGGAGCTGTTGCACTGTCAGTAATTGGTAAAGGAGGCCATGGTTGTGTGTTACTATTGCCTCTGCTGGCACTGGGGACCGGTGGCGGTGCCAGCTTGTGGCGCTGTGGGCCCTCACTGGATTGGTATCTTGCTAAAAGCCCCTGGCGTTGGTGGGGGGGTGGTTGGTGGTGGGTCGTCTGCATCTAACTGCAGTGTGGCCATGGAAACAAAAACCTTGGCAACCAGCTGGACTAATGAAAATAGAAGCTTTGCGACGGAGCACGGTTGTCTGTGCGCAACATCTGCATGTGGGAGCGCATGTCGGGCCGTTCATATCAAATATCCAACAGAGTGATGACACTGGGAGTGTCCAGGGTCGCAGCCGGTATGCTTTACTTTTAAAGTTTGCGTGATTTTGAATTCCGGTCTGGGTGGGACATGGCTGAAGACAGGAAAAACCCTCATGGATGGAATGATATGATGGCAAAGCTTTGCATGGGGATGGAAGTCAGATGGTATGGACTGAAGTGATGGCTGTTTAAACCTGAAATCGACAGTACAAGAGACGGGTTGAGATGGACAAATTCTTTCTATAGGACCCTTGTCACATACAGGTAAAGCTGACTCAGCTAGCAGAAGCTGCATTTCCGTTACCCTAGAATTGCGTGAAACCTAAATATTGCAATAAAAAACTGGTAATGGAAACAGCTAAACTTCTCTCATGAGCTGGTTTTTCAGACTTATCGTTAAAGGTAGATCGCAAAAGACTTATTTTTTCATGCGACAGCGGATGTGACGGTTTTACGTGACGAGTTCACGTCGGATGAAAATGGCGTGTTGTGTTTGGACGGAGGAGGAGACAGAATATTTTTTACAAGTAATCAAAGAAAAATATAACGACCATTCTTGACAGCAAAGAAACGTAAACAAGCAAAAGAAAACAATAATAATTCAAATTCTGGTCAAATCTCGTCCCGCGAGATTCACACCGTTCAATGGAAACACCTGCAAATAGCAATTGTCGAAATTTTAGAAATATGGCTTTTATTTTGCGAAAAACTGTAATGGAAACGCAGCTAGAGAAATCTTGGCAAGAGTGTTTTCTTTACTTGTTAATTCTTTAAGCCATTATTCAACCTCTGAGTCAGGGCTTCTAGTTCAACCCTGATTTAACCTCGCTAGGCTGCTGACGTGCTGCGACTTGAAGTTTGAATTCTTGCAGATCAATCTTTAGGGTCTCCGATCTCAGTCTTTTTCAGTCAGTCATGGTATGAGCAAGTCATGCAGCAGCCAAAGAAGGTGGGAGCCACAGCCAGGTTCCAGCTGTGACTGAAACAGGAAGCTACTGTGAGCTTGTGAACAGTGGCGGCGGCGGTGGCAGACTGGATGCTGCAGCGTGTTCACTTCCATGACAGTGGTACTGTAGGACTGCGGTTAGACATGTCTCACGCTTACACCAGTAGCAAGCCTGCCACTCGCTCCACTGGTTGTTTGTCTATGAATGAATAGATGCTTTAACCTCAGCTGGTCTTGATGACAGTCCAAGACGTAAAATTGCGTTCGCAAAGTCGGAACGTACATGTTCAAGAACAGAGAAGTAGTCACAGTACAGCGCAAGAATGGAAAAGTCATCACAATTCATTCAGAACAATAGAGTGTACAGTGCAACATTAGAAAATAAATTTGCTGATACAATACGACAAACAAATCTGTTATTGTATGTTTTTGAGTGTAGAATATGTGAACTTTACGTTTCCTTCCAGAATAGGACTTTTCTTGCTCTTATTATGAAAAATGTACTTTCTCATCTTTTCAACATGTCTTCTAGTGTTACCAGCATGGCAGCTAACACACCTAGTACGAAAAATGACAACCTACGCGTCTCTAGATGGGCAGCATCGTCTCTGTTGCTGCGCTGCAACAAGCCGACCTGGTTATCATAGTAACGCCTCCGCAGATCTTTTTTAATTTAATAATTATTAAGCTTTAAATGTGGGTGATGGGTCATTGCATGAGAACAAGTTGCCATCTGATGAGCAGCTGACTAATCGCAAGGGGGTGACATGTTCCACGGCGGAGCCACGTATGGAGCAGGTAGGGGAGGGGGAAGGAGAGTGAGAGAAAGGCTTGTTTTGTGAGGCCTGTACAGCTCAAACCAAACATACCTCGGTTATTGTTGGAAGTTGACCACCAAAATTATTTTATTCAGTTTGGAAATGGTCATAATAGGGCCCCTACAATGCTCCATATATCATTATCAAAACTATTCCACAGTATGACTGAACTCTGAAAGTAAAGCTTATTTTATGCTAGAGGACTCAGTTGGAGGCAGTGCTATTAGTATCACTATTTGAGCATTTGTTTGACATTTGACCACTTAAGCCATTGTTGCATTTCAGCAACACTAAATGGTAATAAAAAACGACCACCTCCTCCTAACTCTTCCCTGTGGGTTCTGTACCAGAGTGTGCGATAACTCCACACTAATTTCGGAAACATTCAACGTGGTGTGTCACGGTAATCTGGCCAATCGGGTCAAAGCTCTTTCTATATGTCGATGAAAACAAGAGATACAACGGTGAAAAGTAAAGACAGACACTAATCTCTTTTACTAACGTCTTCAAATTTGTTTCTTTGATGTGCACCCAGGAAGGTCCTGGGTTTGATAGCAAAGCCTGCCAGTCTCCTGATCCTCTGGGTTTCTCCCACAATTCAGTTGGTTCATCGGAGTTGCTTGAGGATGTGACTTTAAATCTCCCTTTGTTGTCACCCAATGACAAATGTGACTTTTCTCACCCAGTTGGAGGGCTAAAGCCGCGTTCAGACTGCCAGCCAAAATCCGATTTTTAGCCCATCCAGATTGAAACTGGATGGCTCTTTTGTAGTCTGAACACTCACCTAATCACATGAAATCCGGATTCGGACAGATGCGTTTCAGTTTGAACAGCTCCAAACACACCAATTGGTTTTGACTGTCCGTGACGTCACTGTACGCGATGCAAGACCCAATGCGCCAGACCAGGTGCGGAGCTGTAACGTAGTGGAGCAGACAGAAGAAGTAGAAAACAGCAGTCCTTGGACAGAGGAGGATTCTCATTGCCTCATCAGTCTGTGGGGAGGTAGCTCCATTCAAGCCAAGCTCCAGGGCCTGTATCGCAACAAGTGCCGCTGTCGCAATTATATGACGTCACACACTACACGCTAAGCTGGACGACGCCTCCACGCCGGCGTCGTTGCTACAGCAACGTGTCATATCAGTCAATAATGTGGCCCAGTCTGCATAGAGCCAGATCCCATTTGGACACTTGCTTGGAAACAGTGTGGACAGTCAGCCCTAAAAATTAGATTTGAGAAGGAATCTGATTTGAATCAGATTCGCCTGCAGTCTGAACGCAGCCTATGGGTAGCAGGCGTCGCATTTTTTTGAGAACGTACAATTTGTATTTGCAAACCTGACCAACACAAATAAAACTGCACTGTTTGATTGATGGAAATGCAGCCAGCTGGCATGGAAACCAGTCCCAGTGAACCATGAACGCAGCACACAGCAGTGATGGGGAACGCACCAATGGAGGTTTAGTTCCACCGCAGTCAAGCTGGGGACGGTGTGTGTGTCTCTCTGAGGTTTTCCCTTCAGAATTTTTGTACCTGGGCATCAGATTTTTTTTTTTTTTTTTTCGGCCACACCCTGGAGTTTCCTCCTACCTGTGCGTCACCCTGCCTGCGGTCACTTCCTGTGGGCTGATTCATCTGCTCAGGATGGAACTACCAGACTCATTGTCAGGACACACGCAGCTGAATGGAGGCAGCCGGCGAAGGTTGTCTGCTGATGTGATCTCTCTGGAATGTTGTGGTAACTTGCTGTGGTCGAGAAAAGCAGATATGTTGAGTCTGCTGTTTTACTCAGCCTGCGCTGATCTTGTATTGATTATAGAGCCGTTGCCAGTTTTGAGCTTCTGTGCCTGCCAAAGCTACGCAAAGCTTTATTAAAGTGCTGTGTTAGTTGTTGTGTTATTACAGAGCGGATCTCCGGGATGAAGGTTTGTTGTTTCTTGAGGAGGCATCTTTTCGAGAAGCTGCCGTCTGGGCCGGCAGGCTCCAAAAGGGTTAATGTGCAGCTGGAAGTCTCGGGCTGAGTGGAAAACGCAACTATTTGGAAAGCGCTATACAAATGAATGGAATCCTCAGTGACCTACTTCTGCGGGTGGCTAAGAGGCGGCCTTGTTTTAGGACCCGGAGAGTGACAAGACTTTATTTTGCAACCAGTGACACCAGTCAAAGGGACGGCAGGATTACTGGAAAGCATGAGGAGCTTTCATTGTCGCTTTTCGTCTCATTTTTAAATCGCGAGCCTGTCCAGGGTTGTGCATTTTTAATCTTGAGTCCATTTTGTCCATAGCCGACTTTTTTTGGGTGACGCTCATCCCCGCCGGAGCCGACTTTGGGAGATGCACTGGGTGATCCCAGCGCAACATGGCCTCGCAGATCCGACTGTTTGTGAAGGCAGGGAGCCAGTTGAAGGTTTTCCTGTGGGCCTTGAGTTTCGACAGGAACCTTTTGTGGCCGGGAGCGTTCGCTGCGACTCTCTGTGTCTCAAAACCTCAGACCTGAGACAATCCCCGACAGGGATGACGTGAGATCGGGTCCCGACCCGATCGGGGTGGATAGTAGTGTGTAAAGGACAGCACACACACACTCATGCACACGCACACACACGCGCAGTGTCGGGTTAGCAGAAGGGGTGGGGTCAGGGCAGTACAGTGGGCCTGGTGTTCTAAATGACTAGCTTCATTTTGGGTTTGGCACCACTGACCTGTTCCTGCTCGGCTGTTTGAGCTGGAAGCAGCCAGCCATTCAACGTTCACCAGCAGCTGTGCCCAAAAAGCAACAGAGATCAGTTTTTGGGACACGACGCGGAACATAAGGGATCGACTCAATGATGGAAAATGAGCTGTAGTTTGTTGTTTTATGATATTCATTTGTGTTATTATTTCAGTTGTGTTTCTTTCATCGCACTGTGACATATTGTCAAGCAACCTGAGACATATGAAACAAATCAGTAGATCCTCGGCCACAAGCCAGAGGTTGCTCTCTGTTTTGTCTAAAATAAACTCTGGTTGTAGCCCCGCCTTGTCCTGCCCTAAGCCGATTGGTAGGGTCATCCTCTGACCAGCTGAAAACTATTTGGATTGTAGCTTTTTCAAGGCGGATGAATCATATTTCAGTCGGTGGGCTCGGAACTCCTGAATCTTTTGCTCTGGTTTTTCTTTTTCTTCTTCTTCTTTTCCTCCTCACTTTTAAAAATGACATAATGTATCATAGGATATTTTTTAACAATACACAGCATATTAATTATCATCAAATCAATGAGCTGTAATGCTGTTGGCATTAGGTTAGCAAACATGCTGCCAGTCCTGTGGTGAATCTTGGAATTTGTTGCAGATTGTCCAAAAATCCAATGGTCTTGTATTAAACTCAGCAGCAGAAATGGACAGAAATGATGAGTGAAAGTTTCAAGCAGCAGAATCAAAAGGTCTGCCCTGTGGCATATTTGTGGAAAAACTACCCTTTTTTTAGTGAAGATCCTCAGGAATGGCAGAATTGCACAAAGCCGTGGCGTGGAAGGGAAGGGAAGCGCGACGGCCGCTGTTATCCTTTGAATTTCTGCCACACTTCTTTGTCGAAACTAGATCCTGAATGAGAACCTGGGCTGGAAAGCCACATTCCCGGCCGAGGCGGGAAATGGTTCTGTTGTCGGGGATACTGTCTAGGAATGTGGGCAGCGTCAGAGTGTAGAGTTGGACTGGGGGCTTTTCCAGCGCTGGGGGAAAAAGACACATTGGTGAAGGAAAAGTGATTCCGCCTTCAGCGCAGTGAGCGTCTGTGGGTGGGGCCAACAGGGGGCGGCACGCGGACCTGAGAATACTGGTGCCATTTACAGCCCAGACTTGATCACCACTTTCCTGCCCAGTCAAACGTTTTTGTTACATTTTTTTTGCCCTGTGCTGAGATGTCCATATTGCATGTTCTGAAACCTGGTTCTAATTAGCAGCTCCCTTGGCCAACACCCATCAGAAAATTTCAAAATCTGAGGGGGAGATTCTCCTTTCCACTGGCATTGGACCATCATTAATGAAACACTTGACGGTTATGAATACATTCTACAGAACCAGAGCCTGAAGTTTCTTTTTCTGGTTTCTCACAAACTTTGTGGAGATCCGTTTGTGCCTTCGTCTGAAAGGCTCTTTGGGCATTCCGCCCAGGAGAGACACAGAGGGAAAACTCTCGTCTCTCCAAACTATTTCATCGCACCCTCGCATGAGCAAACAGTTTATTTCTGGAAGTTGACGCTGTGTTCTGTGAACTCTTCTCTAACCTCAGGAATGGGGACAGACGGGCTGCCAAAACGACCAGAGGGGAAATAAAGCTTGTCCTTTCTGCCCGCAACCTCTGCTTGCTGTTAGGTGTTTGTTTTTTCTTTTTCTTTTTTTTCTTTTCTTTTTGTCAATGTGCGTTTGCGGCAACCAACACGGGAACATCTCTGCGTTTTCATCCACATACTGGGTCAGGCTTTGTTTGGGGAGCCTAATAGTGAATTATCGGTGCTCTTCAGTTTTTATTTGGCCACACGGGAGGTAAAAACATTGCCCGGATCATCCTGAACTGGCATGATTTCGATGGCTTTAGTGACAACATACGACGACTGAAGTAAATTTATCTGAAACTTCTGCTAATTTCGACTGTCAAGACTTGGGTCAAGTAGCCATCTGTGGAAAGCAAATGGAGTTAATCAGTGTAAGCCATGAAGGCAAACGTTACATCTTGGTTTACAGCTTCTGTCAGCAGCAAGAGGAAATCTATCAGGTGATCCATGTTTAGCTGTGTGTGTGTGTGTGTGTGTGTGTGTGTGTGTGTGAGTGTGTGAGTGAGAGAGAGAGAGAGAGGTGAGGTACTCCACTCTGTGTCATGGATGACCAGTCCGACTTGTCCTGTCCAAGCCAGACATACAGCCGTATAATATTTCGTCCAGCAAGTTTGTAGGTACCCGGTACCACATGACCCACGGTACTACATGACCCACTGCCCGGTAGCGGTCCATGGCCCAGGGGTTGGGGACCACTGGGCTAACCCAAACACAGAAGAACACTTGGAGCAACTCAGTGGGAGAAGGCTAAATGTTTTCACATTCTATCCATTCTGTCCAGTTTTAAATCTTTATTTCCCCTCCAAACAATCCAACACAAACTTGGTTGGATTGTTGCACTGCTGATTATTATATTGTAAACTTCACAGATCGGTATAATTAGCTCCCTGTTCACAGCCTCCTACAAACAAGACACTTATCACACAGAGTTTTACATAAAATGGGATCTAGTGGCAGCAATGGATACAATAAAATTAGCTGCCACCCAATTAAAAAGCTAAAATACCGGCAAATTAGACTCTCCACTTGGAAAGTCGACCCAGAGTAAAGTATTCGCTCTCACTAACTTGCATCGCTGAATCGCTGAGGAAAGCAATAACATTGGACGTGTGTCTGTGTGATTAGGCTAAATATCGTTAGCATGCATGTGCACTGACTTCTCAGACTAAGGAACTGGAGAACTGTCCTTCCTCCAGGTTCACATACCGGGGAGATAGTCAGTGTGCGCTCTACTCCCATTTCAACTGGTGGGTATCACAACACTCGCGGTACGGCGGAAGAGGGGATGGACGGCGGTGCTGTGGATGTGTTGGTCTCGACATGACTGGATTACCGATGGCCCCCCAAGATTATTTAAGTGCCAGCGCCCTTCTGTGCAGACCGCTGTGTAGTTGTCTGCATTGTCATAGATGTTTGCATTTTGGAAATGGTATGTTTACAATGCAGCCCGCGCACATATTTTTCTTTTTACTTTTTTAGACAATAAACATTCTTAACATTTTAGTTGTGTTTTATTTTTTAAGCAAATACCAAGTTATTTGCTTATGAGGTGTGTGTTGCTGGAAGACACTGTCTTTCACTATGGCGTAGGCCTGGGGCGGGCAAACTGTTTGACTGGTGGCCCACCATGGGTTCTAAAATTTGACAGAGAAGCCGGATCAGGAGCAGATGGAGTGTTTTGGTGACCCACCTCATAGGAGAAAAAATATATCATGGGATATGTAGAAAACATGTGCTTTGAGGTCTATTGAAAACGAACAAACGCTTTATTGAAATGACTGTTAAAACACTGAGAAATTGATGAAATGCAGCTATTTTATCACTTACTTACTATTAATATAACTACTTCAAGTTTGGCGGGCCAGATTAAAGAGCTTAACGGGCCGCATATGGCCCCCGGGCTGTAGTTTGCCCATGCCTGGCGTCATTCTACTTCCGGGTCAAAGCTGTGGGTGGGACTGGAACTGGAGCACGTTCAGACCGCATGCATGGCAGGAGAAATATGCATGTATGATGGAATAATCTGAGTCTCTCACGCCGATTGTGAGGTGTTCCTGCGCATTTTCTTTTAAACTCCGATTATAACCAGAGCGAGGCTATGCTCTGGTTATCAAGGGGGCATGTCAGCGCACTGACTTTTTAAACTCACTGCTTCCACCTCCGCTGTTGGCCGGCGCCGACAGGCCGGTTTAGAGGAAGGGAGAACACCGTGACGATGGTTGCCGTGGCAGCCTCACAAGCAGCAGTCTGGGAGGTGACCTCATCCTGGACAGAGGCTTCCAGGACGCTCAGCCTTGCTGTCAGCGCAACGTAGGGCCAAGGTGCCAATGTGGGAGGAATCTTGTGACCAAATCGGCATTTTGTCATCACGGTCAATCAAGCGCTTCTGCCGTCCTAGATGAGGAATTGGCAGCGGTTGCACTCTGACACAGCACTTGCGTTCTGCCTGTGTTTGACGACAGTCCTGTTGAGGAAGATTTGCATTCATTTCTAATTTTCCAGTCTATGATTTGTTGGCCCACTGATCTGTGTGCGGGAACCTTGTTATTTCCCCTAGTAATCCCCCAATAATCTAATAGCGCAGCCACAATGACCAACGTGAATGTCGTCCACCAGGCTGTGTGTTTTTCTTAATGGCTCTGTGTGTGTGTGTACTCGCTCACACGGTGTCACAGACGCTGGATTCTGAAGCTGCAGCCCCCAGGCAGCCCGCTGGCCAGGGATACTGGGCTAACCTGTTCAGCTCTTGCTCAACAAGTGCACATTCCAGACGACTCCAGCAACACACCACGCCGGGGCCACAACAGAGCACACAAGGATTCATTGCATGGCCGTCTCTGTTCGTAAACACACACACACACCGCTGGCACACTGACCCAGTCAAACCAGTTAGCTCCAGCGGTCTAACGGGCCTGCAGACCAGGAGCTTCCCTTCCTTTTCTGGCCATTCCATCACAATGAGCGCCGCTTGTCTTGGTTCCTTTCAACTCCTCCTGCTTTAGCTGGTCGTCAGCTTGCTGTTAACTTGTCAACCTAATGCAACGCCTCCATGGGTGTATTATAAGAACTGGGTACTGGACTGGCAATATGGTGGCGCACCGATTTTCCCCGTGGCCACTCGAGGTACTGCAGCAAAAAAAATCCAGCTGCTGTGTCTCAGCTCGTTCTGATTGGCTGCGTCCTGGCGCGTCTGGAAGTGATGTCCTCCAGAATGGTTCTGATGGGCCAAATAGATCATGTGAGTCACAGAGGCATGATGGGAAGTGACACTACTGCTCATGCTCTATGGGCCCATCAATGCGGAAATCAAAAACCTTTTCAGCATAAGCACTGGGTGAGCAACTTCTTTGAAATGAACAGGGCCGCCATCTTGGATTCTGGGGCCTTCAAAGTCTCGTACAACCGGTATTTTTCCCTCGCACGTCTATCAAGGCGAGAGCCCTTCGATTGTTTGAAAAGCTGGAGGCCAGTTCCAGAAACTCTTGCAAGTGGACTGGATGAACCAAAATGTCTGTTGTGTTCAGAACGGGGAAGTTTTTGGTGGAGTCAGAGCTGCTGATGCTGATGCCAAGGAAAATCACCTTCATTCTTGATGAGGAGAGGAAGAAGAGGTGCTTTGAGCCGAGTGAGAGACACAAGGGGAAACAGAGCAGTAGGTAGCAGCCCCCCCCGACTAGCATTTCCTTAAATAGAGTTGCGGGCTCCTGTGTTTCGGCCCCCTGGCAGCGCGGCGCCTCGCATTCCCGGCATAGCTCCCGCTGCCACATCCAGATCCTCCCCGCGTAACGGAGAGCTGCGCACGACTTCCACACAGGTAGAGTCTGAAAGAGCGGACGAACCTCAGCCCGCTTCAGGGCCGTAGAGAAGAGGAATGGAGAAAAGAAGAGAGGAGACGAGGGGAAGAGAACAGGAGAGGAAGAGGAGAGGAGAGATCTTTGACATGGAGAGGAAATGATGGGGGTCGGATGGAGCAACAAGGAATTGTTGTCCATTCATAAAGTGGCGGTGAGGAAACCTCCCCTGCTGCTGGGAAAAAAAAGATGAGACAATTAAAAAGAACAAAGGAAAACCCAGCGGCCTCTTTAATCACCTAATTTATTTTTGCAAAAAGCGACAAAATAAAATCATGCATCGTATCCGGTCGCCTGTGAGAGCAGACCTGCACGTTAGGAAGTATTTTTTTTCACTGCCTCAGCCCCTGTCCAGTGTTTGCAGTTAACTTGCACTGCTACTGGGAGAATCTGCGTGAGGGGATGCAGAAACGCTCTCATCCACTCAGTTCAGTCCAGTTTAATCTGTCACAACTTTTAAATGCATTGTTTCATCAACGGCAAAAAAATAATCAGGCTTGAGCAAAGGAGTTCAATCAGTACCTTTACTTTTACCAGAGTCATTTTCTTTGTCACACAAGTATCCATAATTTTTGCTGAGGTACAGAATGTGAATGCTCTTGCCCCACCTTCTGGCCTAGAGTCACTTTTCAAGGCTGCCATGTTGCTGAGTCTTTGCACATCCGCCTTGCCCAGCTCCAGTGGCCAGCTGCTGTTGACCTCCAACAAGAGAGAAACTGTATGATCACAACTAGATGATGGAGGAAACTCGTATCATTTTTTGCACGTCACAGTTTGGCACAAGCCTGAGTTTCCACAGGGACATTTGCAAGGCAGCAGCATCACGTGTGTCATTAGCTAATTCATTTTTCTAAATAAAACCAAAGCCAATAACAACAAAATAACAATTTATATACATATGTATGTATATATGTATGTATGTATGTATATATATGTATGTGTCTATATGTATATATATATATATATATATATATATATATTTTTCTGACAACCAAAATTAAAAAAATAACAAAAAAAAACGGATCATAAGATTAGCGATTTTGCGCTCAATTAAAAAATGGACAAAACTGGAGATTTCCCAATTTGGATAGTTGGATTTGAGGCAAAGCCGTGTGACCCGGAGGTTTTTTTTATTACGTCTATGCGTAATAAAAAATTATTATTTAGAAAGCCGCCAATTTTTTTCATATCTTCCGGTCTCAGCGTCGCTCTCTGGCCTCGTCTGAGAGGCACACACGTGTTCATTCTGGTGCTGCCTCAGCAGCTCAGGTGGAGGCCCAGGCCGGACTCCTCCACCTCTCTCTGCTTCTCTCCACTTTCCCTCCGCTCCACACTAGCGTCTCTAACATTGTTGTTGTTTTTTTTACCACCGCTGTTTATTGCGCCTCCTGTTTATTTTTGCCATCTTTCCACCTCCTCTTTTTCTTTTTTGTCTGTTGCTCCAGTTGAGACCTGTTGACACTGCTGAACTTTCCAGTCTTCCTCCTCCCCCCTTAACTCCCCACCCTCTCCACCCCTGCTGTCGGGGCCTGTGGGAGCCTGTCTGAACAAGACGTGGACTCTCTCTCTCTCTCTCTCTCTCTCTCTCTCTCTCTCTCACTCCCTCTGTCTCTCTCTTTTTTGGGGCGGCGGACTGGGATATTGAGGCAGAAAACCTAAATGACAAAAATGTTAGCGAACATTTACTGGCACGACTCCCAGTCAACCTTAACGTGGCCCTTTGGAGGCTTTGTGTTCTAAAGTAACTCGAAGCAGAAGTTCAACTCTGTCGTTTGTCCACACCGTCTTTTCTCGAGCGAACTTTCTTTCTGTTCTCCGTGGTGCTAAATGTTGTCAGCGAGCTCCTGCTTCTTCAGGTGTTCTTCTTCTTCTGCCGTCTTCCGGGAGTAAACTTGCGGTGCCACACCAGGCCTGGCATAGGTACTACATCGTTTTCAGTCGTTTGCAGCGTTTTGGTGTAAACAGGAATTTTTTTGAATACGTCTTCGTGTAAACGCGTTTTTTATCGAGAGCGTTTTCGGAGATGCGCAGTTTAAAAAAAAAAAAATCTGTCTCTGTGTAAACGGCCCCTCTCTCTCTCTCTCTCTCTCTCTCTCTCTCTCTCTCTCTCTCTCTTGCACCGCCTTCACTGCTTTTTGCTTGGTCATTTTTTGTTGTCATTTTCGTCCAGCCAACGTCGTCCACTGCGCTTTGATAAACATTAAACAAAAACGTTTATATATATATATATATATATATATATATATATATATATATATATATATATATATATATATATATATATATATATATATATATATATATATATATATATATATATATATATGAAGGTGCCATTTTTTTTACGTTGTGCTGCAACTTTCACGTTTATAAGAAGGAAAACACCCGGCTGGGAGTATGTCCACTCACCAGGGAGAGGCACCAGTGACATCACAAGGGGCTGATTCCCACAACTGTTTGTCTTGCAAAGTGGCACAGGGATAGTTTGGCCAAAGTTTTGTTCACGTCTACGATTGATTTCCTGTGTTAAAGGCATAATAACACGGACGCAGAGCAAACACCTCTGCCCCCATGTCGCCATGTAGTGCGTGTGTGTGTGCACGCGGAGCCGTTAGGAATCACTGCATTCTTCAGCAGTAGTATCTGTGGTATGCCAGCACATTCCCCACTGCTGAGCAGGAGAATCCGCTCGGAAAAGCAGGAGCGGGAACTTTTCCTTTTCCTCCTCCCAGCCCCGCACCCCACCCAAATTTTGCTTCGTCTGTCGTAACCCTGCTCTCCTCGCTCCACCACTGCCCCTCCACCCCCCGACCCCACCCTTCGTTTTCTCCTTGACGCCGTCTCTTTTCCAAATTCCAGGGCCTTTGTGTGAACCTTGAGCTACGTGACGTTAAATTGATCTCTTCCAGCTCCTTACATGCGATTTTTTAAGCTTTTCATTTTTTAAGCTCCCCCACACACACATGCACACACATGCACGCACCCGCACACGCACACACACGCACACACACACACACACCATCTAGCCTTCTGCTTCTTGAAGCCGTGATGTTGGTAAAAGAACCTTGCTGTGTTCAGCCAGGTGTTGAATCAACAGCCGCTCAGTTGGAAAAAGTGAGCCAGTGTTGTGTTTGTTTTGCTAACAGAAGAATCACAGGACACACACACACACACACACACACACACACACACACACACACACACACACACACACAGGTCAGGATTTTCCATAGACAAAATTCCGTGCTCACTGTACACTTGGACAGTGGTTTCATGCCAACAGGAAGCAAAAAAATGAATCCTTATCTAATCCTCAGCGTGTCTTTGTTCTTCCGGCTGCTTAACGCAAGTAAACACGTGCACGCGCACACACCAACACACACACACAAACACATGCTACCTCTCACATGGTTATGCAACTCCACAGTGGTTAAAATGGAATTTCCTAGGTGTGAATTGGGGTCAAGTGCACACACGCATCTTTCCACACACACTTTCTCCCTCACAACCGTTTACACAGCCAGACAGACTTGCTTTTTAATACACACACACACACATGTAGGACTGGTGAGTCACTGTCAGTGTGATTTGGAGTTGACATGACCCGTCTATCTTGCCCACTGCCTTGTTGTGGTTTTGCGCGCTGTCGACCTTTTTCTATATTTAGACCAT
The DNA here is from genome assembly GCA_009823395.1 of Thamnaconus septentrionalis. NCBI lineage: Eukaryota > Metazoa > Chordata > Actinopteri > Tetraodontiformes > Monacanthidae > Thamnaconus > Thamnaconus septentrionalis. Next base: position 16,520,642 of record CM020505.1, on the reverse strand, counting down.
CTGGAATCATGTGTCTAAAAAGTCATCCCCTGTGTGTGTGTGTGTGTGTGTGTGTGTGTGTGTGTGTGTGTGTGTGTGTGTGTGTGTGTGTGTGTGTGTGCGTGTCCCGTGTTGGTGTTTAATGTTTGTGCCACGGCAATCACATTGTTTCCACCGCTCTCTCGCTCTCTCGCTCTCTCATGTCTTCTTATCTGGGTGTTGGAAGTGCAGCACACACTCCACGATGGAGATCTTGTCAACATTTTCTTCCTCGCAAACGCTGAAAAATGGCCGTGCCTGTTTTTCTTTTGCGAGGCGGCTCACACGGCCGAGGGTCCTGGTGGACGCCTCCCCTCCTCCTCCCCAGGTTGAACCCCGGTGGGGCAGGAAAGCTCCTAACAAGAAACAGCTGATGTGATTTTCAGTGGAATTCACAATAACTGGAGTAAATTTGCAATATGTGGGACGCTGAGCGCCGGTGGTTAGTGACGTCTATCGTGGCTCACAAGTTGATTTGGTTGACTTACTTATTTTTTCCGCTCCTGTGACATTTTGATCTAAATCCAATGACTGTATGGAAGCGTGTTGATGCCATACTAAGAAAAAAAAAGGGCTCAGTACCACATAACTGTGAAAGTTTCACATTTTTACGTTACAATTTTCACATTTTTACATGAAACTATCACATTATTTTGTGATAGTGAAAGTATCACGTAATTACATGAAAGTTTCACATTTTTACACGAGAATTTTCATCATATTTCATGATAACGAATCGAAACTAAACCAAAGCAGGCCAGCAACCTCACTGAAGTAGACTATCTTTTCTTGCGTCTCCAGCTGAGTCCCATTGAACTCCTGCTACTTCACCATGGCTCAAAATGTGCATCTCCCACTGTCAAAATCCATTCTTCCTGTGGTACAACCCCATGCATTTCAACATTCTCCTCAAAGCATACTGACATTAATGTCATCAACGGTGCTCAATAAGTTCAGGAGCTCAACCATGTCTCAAACCACACTTAAAGTGCAGTCTAATAGCAGAATAATAGAATAAATAGAATCGTACAATTCTAATTCCACGATTTTGATAATAGAATTGTGGAAACGTTTAGTTTCGATTTGCTGTCATGGAATGAGAAAGAAAGAAAGTAGTAAGAAAGAAAATTATCTCGTAAAAATAAGACAAGTTATGCTGAGCTTCTCTTTTTTTTTAGTTGGGCAGCTGCACGCTTCTCTAAGTGTGTGAGCGTTGGAACTGTGGTGACATTTGGCTTCATTATCCTCTGAGGTATTACTAGGAAAATAAAGAACTGAGGCACTGAAGTACAGTGGCAGCAGCTTGGCAGCAATATTGAACATTTCCTAAATCATTTGGATTTATCAGATGTCCTGTTCTCACAGGGATGCACTTAGTGCTTTAAGCTCTGAACATTTTATCAGCTGGTGCCGTGAATTAATTTTTTTAAATTTGTTTTTTCAGAAAACAATTGCCAACTGTCTTCAGCTGAACCATTAATAGCTCCATCACCATCTTATGTAGAGTCACCAGAAAAATGATACAGCAGATTTTATTATTCAGCATCTCGGCGGGCGGCTTTCTGTTCTGGCTGGCCGCTCTTGTTTCTCGGTGTGCTGCTAAGCTTCGTCGGACAAAGCCGCATTTGTACCGTGAGTGTGTCGAAAGCAGCAGCGACTCCGAGTCGTGATGTCAGAGAGCATCCGTGGGCAACTGCCACGGCACAGAGTTCAACGTCAGATGGGCGGTTCAAAAAAAAAAAAAAAGAAAGAAAGACAAGTTGCTGAGTCAGGGCCTCCCCCACAAACAGATGACGCTCTGTCCGAGTTTCTGAGACTTTTCATGACTGACTTTCTTTTTCAGCATTTCTTCCCAATGGTGCTGCTCTGATTCATCAGCTCCCAGCGTGAGGGAACCAGCCAAACGTTCCTTCTGCACGCCAGCTTTCTCCCTCCGTGCCTTTTATTATTTATTGCTTAATCCATTTGATTTGATCGCGGCGTGCCGTCCGAGGCCCGAGTCTCACTTTGTGGTGGCGGCTTCCGGATGTTTTGCGGAGCTGAAGATAGAATCGGTTTTCATCCCTCCGTCAGCTCAGTCAGAGGTGGCCTTCGCAGCTAAACCCTGTAGGAAAGACGACATTGATGTGGCCAAAAAAAGGAGTGTAGGCATCACTGACTCATGTGGAGTTCCAGCTGAGTGTTTTTTTGTTTTTTTTACCTCCCTTGGTCCAGTGACATCACTTCAACTGCTTCCTCTTTGCTCCCCTTCTGTCTCAGTAGACCTCAGATCAGTGGACTGTATGATAAGAAAGTCAGCTGGAACAAGGGGGAGAAAACCTTTTCATTTGATAAAGTTGATAGTTGATTAGTTAGTTGATAAGTTTGATTTAGTTTATAGTATCTTCTTCTTCTTCTTCTTCTTCTTCTTCTTCTTCTTCTTCTTCTTCTTCTTCTTCTCCTTCTCCTTCGTAGTACTACTACTGTGTTTGTGTAACAGGTTGTCCAGTGTTTCTCCTGCTAGTTGACCTTTGACCTCTCCTGGGTCCATCCGTTCTGACCCCACTTTGAAATGTTTGACCTCTCAAAGCTCAGAGAAAGAGGCTGGCCCGGCCCGCTGACTCGTGGGTGGCGACTTCTCACACTGGCCATTATTTTGAATGTTTCCTGGCCTTCAAGTGCCTCTGTCGCATCCCTGCAGTGTGACCACAGCTGCTTGACCAGTTTCAGGACAGAGCCACACACAATGTTATGCCACGCTCACGCAGTGTCAGCTGTCCTATAAAAGACATTGTCTTTATTGCAAAATGAATGACAATAAAAGGAGATTTGTCTTTATTCTGTTTCCGTGTATCTACACAGACACACCCGGAATTTTATGGGGGAAAACTATGTGTGACCTTGCAACATTTTTGTCTGAATTCCGGTGGATCCTTCTTGAAAGACTCCAGTTTTAAACATTTTTCAGACGGTCAACAGATGACTGGGTCAATCAGAAGCGCTCACAAGTCTCTGAATTTGTCACACTGCACTGCGAGATAACAGAAGACACAATCAAACATTGCTCAGGGTGTTTTATAAGAACCTTTTGCTTCATAACAATGTTTAGGAGCAAAGCGTACTGGTTTCATTAAATCCACTGCAGCCACCAAATATCTCACTGATTAGTCTCCCCACGCTTTCCTCCATCCGCCTTCGGGAGGTTGACAGATTTATTTTTAAAGACTAATAAATGTCTTACTTTGAAAACATTTCACTGACGGCAGCGAAACAAGTGTTCTGCTGCTCCCAGAAAACTTTCCGAGATTGTTAGTCAGAGTTTCTGTGTTACATTCTAATGTTTTCCAGCCATTCGAAAATGAATGACTCTTCATGGAACAAATCCCGTTGCCTCATTCCGAGGAATGCGGGGTGACCTCATCGCTGGAGCCGAGTGAAGAAACTCCCCGGCTCCCCTTGCAACCCCGCGCTGCCTCTCTTCACCTTCTTCCCTCCTTGAGCTGTCCCCGTCTCCTCCTTTTTGGAGACTTTCTACCTCACAGGCTGTTGCGTCGCCTCCACGCCTGTTGCTTTAATGTCCAGGGTGTCTACAAGAGAAAAGAAAGAGAGCAAAACATGCATTTTCAGCAAAGTTCGGGCTTTAGGATCATATTTGAAACAGAAAGAAATGACTGTTGGAGCAGAAGTACATTGGTGTGTATTCTAAGATCACCTACTCTGTCCATCGTTACAAAATGGACACCCAACAGTCATGCTGCTGGTCTTCCTGTGGCTCGAAAATCATTGCATTGGATGTGTTTGTTGTTAAAGCCTGAATTAGTCCTGGCTGGCTTCAGTGTGATGAGGAGGAGGTGCCTTTGGACAGATTCTGGCTGTGGCCGTGGTCGCACATAAGCTCACAGTGTGGCATGACTGACATTATACCCTGAGTGTCACAGCTGGTACAGGAAGTAGAACGCTGCCCATCCCTGCCTCTATTTTTTAACCACTGGGTATCTATAGACCCACTCAGGATGGCAGGAATTGGGACTCGTCACAACAATGGAGCCCTGCCACCTGCGAAAATAGGAGGCTGACGGCGACGAGCGGCTGACATCATCTACCCGTCTTCTCTTTTTTTAACCTACTTTCGACCCGGATGAAGTGTAGCAACATCTAGTAGCAACTTTCTCTGTCCTCACTGCACATTGAGGCCAGGGCGGCTTCCTTCATCTCTGTGATTGTGACTAACTAGGCAGAAGGTCCGCCAGATTAAAGATTCTTCTCCTTTTTCAACATTTTCATTGCTCTTCGACGTGTGAAACAAAGGTGTCAACTCGGCAACCTGAAGCTGATGTTTTTCGTTGTGTTGTCCTTCCAGGAGTGATCAGCCAATGGCAGGCCGAGTCCAAGGAGCGAGTCATCTCCCTCGTGCTCACCCACCTTCCCTTGCTCAAACCTGGCAACGTGGAAGCCAAGAGTGAGTACATGCGCCTGCTGCCGCGCATCCTGGCCCACACCATCGAGCACGGCCACCACCTGGAGGAGTCCCGCCAGCTGCTCTCCTACGCCCTCATCCACCCGGCCACCTCGCTGGAGGACCGCGCTGCCCTTGCGCTCTGGCTCAACCACCTGGAGGAGAGGGCGGCGGCACGCGGGGACTCCCTGGAGAGGCCGCCCCCCGCCGGGCCGCACCACCACCAGTCCACCCCTCCATCCACCCTCACCTCCTCGGGATCCTCCTCGTCGTCTTCGTCGACCAACACCTCCTCCTCAGGCAACCTTTACTCCCTGCACCACCACCAGCGCTACGGCTCCGACGACCGGCTCAACGGCTGGCAGAGCTCCCGGGACTCGGGGCTGGGCGGAGGCTGGCATCACCATCAGCAGCAGCAGGGCTGCGAGAACGGCCACCTCCTCCTCTACCCTTCGTCCTCAGTGCCGACAACCATCAACACTGTGGGAATCGGCGGAGGCAGCAACACCAGTAAGTAAATGTCCTTTAATATCAAAGGTCCAGTGTGTAAAATTTGGCTTGATTTATGATTTTTATATAAGTAAAAGCTCAATATACTGCCCATAAATACATTAATCAAAGTAAATAACCACAGTACAATAAGTCATTTGGTTTTCCTATACATAGAACATATATATATATGTTTAAGTACATACATAGAGCAAGGGTCCCAGTTAGCTGCCATATTACACGGACAGCGCGTTTCGTAATTAGGGTGACTGCTCACATCTTCAAATAAACCAAAGAAGAAGAAGGTGGACAAGGTATCCAGGTTTGGATGCGCAGGCCACTGTTGCACACTGGTAAGCTCAGGAGGGGGAGGTAGAGTGTAAGACGACATCGCGTTTCTTAATTAGGGTGACTGCTCGCATCTTCAAATCAACCAAAGAAGAAGGTGGACGAGGTATCCAGGTTTGGGTGCGCAGGCCACCGTTGCTCACTGGCAAGCTCAGGAGGGGGAGGTAGAGTGTAAGTCGCTGCAATTTAAAATGTAACCACTTGATGTCGCTGTTTCTTCTTCAAAACCTCCAAATATTACACACCTAACACTTCACAAATGACACTGATGCCTCATTGTCTCAGCCACTGTTTTGATCAACTAACAATTAGCTTACGCGGGAGGCTCATCCCCGGTTCCTAACATTTTCCCATGGATATACTGATGACTTTGCCCTATAACCCTCTTTACACTCAACTTTCGCGCATCCAACGAGCTCCTCGTGCTTAGCGGTTGGTGTCAAGACAAGGATCAGCGTTCAAACTACCTTGAGCGAAAATGTTTTTATAATTCTTTGATTTCAATTCCCCAAAAAAAACTCATTGTGTTTCAATATTATAAACAGTTGTGGCTGTGCCACAGTAGACTGTCTGTCTGTGCCGGTGACCCCACATCAAATGGTCCCGTCCAAATTCAGAACTACTGAAAATGACATATCCCAACACTGCCAGGAAATGATCATTGTGATTCTATTGAAGGAAGCCATGAGGACAGTAAATACACACTGTAGCTTTAATACACAGTCTGGCCAGACTGACCAGACTGAGCCACACACGGCAGCCTTCAGATGCTGCTTAAGGTGGAAGACACCACACGTTGAGGCCAATCTCAACATAACTATGGTCAGAGCAAGATATTTAAGGAGACAAGAATGCAATGGCCCGCTGTGTGTGCGTGCGTGTGTGTGTGAGTTTTTCAGGGAGATGAAAGAAACAGCTGAGGGTTTATAAATAAAGACACATTTAAAGCCTCGTCAAGAAAGATCCTCCTGTATTTTTGACAGCCAGCAGAGTCACGGCGTCACTGAAGGCCTCAGGATCTCACCGCAGACCATCGCCACCTCGGCCGCCGATTGGTCCCTGCGCTCAGCAGGTGCCGCTAGGTCTTAGCTAGCAAAGATGGGGTCATCCAATCCAAAGCGGATAAGTCAGTAGTCGAAGGCCCTAAAAATGGACTGAAAGTGAAACAGACTGTGGCGACTGGCAAATCAGACAACATGGCACAGGTAGGGAGTCACTCTGGAGACAGACATGGATGTTTGGCTATAAGGAGGTTCGGCGCATCATCGTTGGAAAGTCAAGTAGCTGCAAGGCCTGTCGCTCACCAGTTCACTTCGTCTTGCCTTCTAGCCTGCAAAGGCAGTAAAAGGCCCGTTGGTCTAACACTTGGACCATTTCATTGATTCCTTGGAACCAAAAACAACAGCAAGATGCACACAATCAGAAACTGTCATAGTCAGTGCATCTCCCTTCAGCTGGTCTGACCCGCATGGTGCTGATGGTGGACGCAGGGTGAGCTGAGGTGTATAATTCTTCAACCATGTCAACCTGAGCGCCTGCCACCATCTTTTACCTTGTAAGGCTGCCTTTGTGGGAGACTGTATTTAGGGAAAATGGCTATTATTTAGGGACTGGAACTTGTAATGTTAGCTGCTCACCTATTTTAAACAGGGCCCATGACGTTCTATACATAGTGCCAGCAGTAAGAGGACCGCATATAGCAGGAGGAGGAGCAGGAGGAGGAGGAGAGGCAGGAGAGTCGGTGGCGGTGGCGGCGGCTCAGCCGTCAGGGCGGCGACACAAAAAGCCCCGTGGCTAGCAGACATTTGTGCCGGACAGGGAAAGTGATTCCGGCGCTGCTGCTGCTGCTGCTTTTAGGGTGTTTAAAATGAGCAGGTGTCAGTCACCGCTTTGCTCTGAGGGTTTGGAGAAGATTGTGTGGAAAGGAGTTTGTCTCGAAAGCGTGATGACAAGCGGAGGGAACAATCAGTTCACCCCGTCTGTCCGTCCATAGGGCTGAAAGGTTACCGATCAACGTCGATGTAGTGATTTATTATTTAGCGGTTTGATTATATCCGTACAAAATGCAAACATCGATCCACGTGGTTAATTCTAAAATGCGACTTTATTTTGAAATGCACGCAGCACGTCAGTGTCACCGTTTCCCTCGTGGTAAAAAGTCGCCAGCGTGGAAGAACATTGAGCCCGGGGCCCACTCTGAAACTAAGACGCACAGCTTGACCTTCTCCTGGATTCATGAAGTCCAAACCAATGAATGAGCCAGATAACAGGGGATCTGGATAGATTCTGATTAGTTGTTTTCAGGACAGTGACGCTTTAAATACTGATGTGAACTGGACAGTGGGCTTGTGAAGATGAGGGAAAATGTGTTATTTTAATTGAAATGAAAGGGAAATTTTAAAATAGTAATTATGTTAATATGTACGTATGTATGTATGTATGTATGTATGTTTACATATATATGTAGATATATATACGTATATATATATATATGTAGATATATATATATCTATCTATATATATGTAGATAAATATATATATACACATATATATATATATATATATATATATATATATATATATATATATATATATATATATATATGTATATATATATATATATATATGTATATGTAGATATATCTACATATATATATATATACATATATATGTATATGTAGATATATCTACATATTGCATATACATATATATGTACGTATAAGTTGTTTTGTGAGTTAATATAAATGTTAATATAAATATCAGTCATATATGATTCATATCATCATATCATATGATCGTCCGGTCTTGTTGAAAAGTTTAGCTGCAGGGACTGAAGTTAGACTAGACAGACATGTGTGTCTGCTAGACACACGTGTCTGTGTGTGTTTGTGTGTAGTCCTTTGTGTTTCCATGGCGCCTGATCTATCCTCTGGTGCTCTCGCAGTCCCGTCGAGCGGCGGCGGCCCGCAGCAGAGCCCTCTGAAGCGCTCCGTGTCCCTCACACCTCCCATGAGCGGCCCCAGCAGCCAGCTGCTGGGCCACGTCTGGCTGTCCCAGGAGGACCTGCGGACCGCCCGGGGCCCGGCGCCGGACCACGCTCCGCTCTCGCCCCAGAGCAGCATCGCATCTTCAGGAAGCGGTGGCAGCGAGCACCTGGAGGACGCCGGTCTGGGAGGAGGCCCCGGCCTGCACCGCAGCTCCTTCCACGAGGACGGCAGTGGCATGAGGGGTAAGAGGTGGAGGCACGCCAGTTGGCATGACAGAGGAGTCAACATCACGGGCTGCCCCTTAAGGTTAAGTGTGTAATATTTGGAGGTTTTGAAGAAGAAACAGCAACATCAAGTGGTTACATTTACGATTGCAGCATCTTTCAGTCTCCCTCCCCCTCACGAGCTTGCCAGTGAACTACAGTGGCCTGCGCACCAAGCTAGCCGAGCTAACTGGGAAGAAGAGCCTTGTTATATGTTTATTCTCATACATGTATGAGAACCGTTCTATGTGTTGGAAAACCAAATGACTTTTATTGTACTGCATTTATATATGACACACTGAACTTTTAAACATCATGGTGAAAAAAGTTGAAAAAAACAAAAAAACAACAACAACAAGACAAAACACGGATGTGTTTCCAGTCATGTGTCCTGCCAGCAGAATCAGGTGAATCAGTTCATGAGTGGCCAAGGAGGAGCTCAGCTGTTTGTCCATGTGCTGGAGGTTGAGTAGCAGGTTTGGGCTGGTTGTGGATCCAGTCAAAGCTGCCAGTGGGCCTCATCTGTCTCTCATTTTCTCCTCTGTCGTGTCGTCGTCCATGAGCTGCAAAACAAACATTCCTCACACGCCGCCGGCAGAGCGCGCTGGTATTTGACGCTTGTTGTCGAGCGTCGAAGTGGAGTTTGCTTACTGAGTCGAGGCCCGATGTCTGGGCGTGCGCATTTTGCAGCCCGATCTGCTTCCTGTTTGCCAGAGCAGCTTCCTGTCAGCGCTCCTCCAAAATAAAACTGCCGCTTTCACCACAAATTCATTGTGTCTTTGCTAATTTTGGGGAGCTAGACCGGAAGTGGGCAGTTTGACCTGCGCCATGTCCGCATAAATCGTCAATACTTGTTATGTCATTAGGTTTTAACATACACACTATTGTTGGTGTGTGTGTGTGTGTGTGTGTGTGTGTGTGTGTGTGTGTGTGTGTGTGTGTGTGTGTGTGTGTGTGTGTGTGTGTGTGTGTGTGTGTGTGTGTGTGTGTGTGTGAGAGAGAGAGAGAGTGAGGGAGAGAGAGAGATGTATATATACATATATATAGGTGTGTATGTATGTATATACATATATATACATACTGTATATACATACCTATATATTTATATATAGGTATGTATATATGTGTATATATATATATATATATATATATATTTACAATGATGATGTATAGCTATACAAGCATGTATTTGCATTAAAATGATGATGCCATTTGTGTCCAAAGATGTCCCTGCCTGGCTGAAGAGTCTCCGTCTCCACAAGTACGCCTCCCTCTTCTCCACCATGACCTACGACGAGATGATGTCACTGACTGAAGAACAGCTAGAGGCTCAGGTGTGTATGTGCACACACACACACACACACACACGCACGTGCACACACTCATGCACACAACAAAGCAAGGCTAAGAAACAGATCCGTCTCTCATGACACAAATTAAAGAACAATTTATGTTTTCTGTTTTTTTGTTTGTTTTGTTTTTTGACTGATACGATCGTCCATCTATCTGCTGCAGCAGTTGCCAGCTTGAAAGCAGCTGTTAGTCTTGAAGCAGAGATTTCTGCTACTCTACTTAAAGAGGTTGAAGTCTATTCTGAAACAGAGGATGCTGCTAAAATTAACCCGCTGGCTCGCCGGGAAGCTGCAGACTTCCTGCAGGTGCGACTCGCTGCGTCTGGTCCGAATGTGGTGTCCACTTCTACTGTAAGGACTGGAGAGGTGACCGATGGACGTCGAAATATCATCTGTGCAATCTCAAAACCATGGCGAGCATTCCCTGACATGTTGAGTGTTTGAGAGATTTAAGCAGAGTGACCAGCAAATGTTTTTTCCCAACAGAAAGTCACAAAGGGGGCAAGACACAAGATCGTTATCAGCATCCAGAAGCTGAAAGAGAGGCAGAACCTGCTGCGCAGTCTGGAGAAGGTCAGTCTTTCCCACGGTTCTTCCTCAGCTCTCAAACAAGTCCCACATTGTTCCCATTTAGATAACAACATGTTGTGGAGCTGCCCTACACAATTCATCCAAAATTGTCTCTAGAAGTCCAGAAAACAGCTCATTTAGCCCTCTGTTTATAGCCTCCTGCTAAAACCGATCCTTTGTTGGACCTTTCACACGTTTGGAAGGGCGACAAAAGACAGGGAGACGTCCTTTGTGATGTCACAACGGGCTGACTTCCCCAAAGTTTCCAGAAGAGGGGCAGGCGTCTCATTTCCGGTCCACTGACCACCACCTTTGAGAACTTGGCTAAAAGGAATTTTTTTTGACCGAGTACCGTGATATCGTCTTAATCATTGTCACTGAGCTCTCACTCTTTGGGCCTGCTCACTGGCAGGCCGGCCTGCCTGTGTTTGTTTGTGTTGTGTGCCTGGGATGGCAGCAAAAAGGAACAGTTAATCCAGAGCTCCTTATTTAACACACACACACACACACACACACACACACACACACACACACACACTCCATTTAGCGTCTAAAGCGAGACAATGTGGCCCAAGGTTACACTGCGGGAGCTCCTTCTCCCACTGGCTAAATTCAGAAGCAACCTTTTCAACGACGACTCCTTTTAAAACGGCTCCCGTCGATCGGAGGACACCTGTCGCTCCGTAGTTCTACCGTGTGGCCCCACTGTAAGAAAACTGTACGCGTTTTTTTTTTTTGCTTTTGTTCCCCCCCTCCCTTATTTTCCCTCTCTGGCCTCATTTATTTCCTGTATTTCCGTCTTACGCGTCTTTGCCACCAGGACGTGCTGGAGGGCAGCAATCTACGAGGGCCGCTGCAGGAGCTCCACCAGATGGTCATGACGCCCATCAAGGCCTTTGTCGGCGGGGAGGAGGGCGCCGCGCAGCGCCCCCTGCTGTGCTCTGACGGGAAGAGCGCAGCGCCGGGTTCCCACCTGAACAGCGGCGGCGGAGGCGGGGAGGCGGAGTTGAGCTCCAGCGCCGTCGCCGAGGGGGATCTACCGGGCCAGTTCACCCGCGTCATGGGCAAAGGTGTGTGTGTGTGTGTGTGTGTGTGTGTGTGTGCCAGCACGCAGCTGCTGTTCCAAGGTTTTGCTTGGCCAAGGCTAATTTGAAGTCTTGCACCTCTTGCCAGTTTGCACCCAGCTGTTGGTGTCGCGGTCCGACGAGGACAGCATCAGCTCCTACCTGCAGCTCATCGACAAGTGTCTCATCCACGAGGTGCCAGCATCGCAGTACACAGCCTGTAGTGTGAAACGCACACTGCAGCAACACACTGCAGGGTGTTTGGGGCTCGCAGATGAGCTTTTTTGCACCCTTGAGAAGTTAATTTGGTTCCCATTTATTTTGTGTTTTTGTTACTTTTAAGTAAATCTTTGCATTTGGATCTTATTTTATTTTATTTTAAAATCAGGAAAAAGCAAACATAAAAAAATATCTTTGGGAAATCGTCCACTATAGTCTACACAGATGTATGCTAACACTGATTTGTAAATTAGGATTTTTTTTTTTCATGAACTTCTGCATCTGTAATTCAATTCTGATTCAGACAGTCTTCTGCAAAGTTAATAATTCTACCAGTAATTGCATTCACAGAAGCATCTCCACCTATCAAAGGCAAATCAAAAGAACAATATTTCAATTAGCGGAGGCAAATTTTGTCAAAAATCTTTTGAACAAAATGAAAATTCGTCAATTGATAAAAAATAAAAACACATACATAACAATTTTCTTTTGTGTTTGATGTGATTTTTGACTCGGCCTTGCCTCATGTTTCAGTCCTTCACAGAGACGCAGAAGAAGAGGCTGTTGTCGTGGAAACAGCAGGTCCAGAGGCTGTTCCGCTCCATGCCCAGGAAAGCCCTCCTGGACATCGCAGGCTACCGCACACAAAGGAGGTAAAACACAGGACCAGACACAGATGCAAAGTTCAGTTTTTTCATGTCTTGCAAAAGATTGGCCGGTCACAGAATGGTCACAGCTGCAAAGCGGTAAAGTACTTTCCAAGTAGCCGCTATCAGTATTACTGAATATTAATCAGTGAGAACACGAGTCAGCGTTCCCCTCTGACTGGCCTCTTCTCTTCCGACCCCGTCGCAGCCGTTTCGGCCAGTCCAACTCCCTGCCCACCACCAGCTGCCTCGGGGCCAGCGTGTCGGCCAGGAGGAGCCTCCGCCAGTTCCAGATGCCCTCCAGGAGTTTGCCGGGTGCCCGCCTGGGACTGCTGGGCAGCGCTGGGCTCCTGGGCCCGCCGACCCGCAGCTCCAGCAGCACCCCCACCGGCCCCAAGCAGGGCAGACAGGTGAGTCCCGGTCGGACCTGTCAAAGATTGTAAAGGCTCTAAAGGAAGAGAGTTATTGAAGGTCTCGGGTCATCACTGTGGCTTTCTGGGACTCTGGTGGGGTTTGTGCCTCCTTAGATCAGGGTGTCAAACTCTAAAACACAGTAGGGCCAAACTTTTAAAATTGGGTGAAGTCGTGGGCCAACATTGATATTTATTGAAAAAAATATTCTCCAGTGAACCTTTTCATATGGACCCAAACAAGTTATGCTCCAACGTGAATATGGAACAAGCAGCTCTTAACACTTCATATTGCACATATGCAAAATAGAATTTCAGTCATAAAAATAAATAAAATGGAAATAAATATTCTATGACTCCTTTTTTATTTGCAGCCTTCTGATTTAAATTTCAATATTAACCTTTATAATAATTTAATAATAATGAATTTTAAAAATAAAATAGTAATGGAACATCCTGTGCTGATTGAGCAGAGCATTCTGGGATTTGTAGTATTAGTGGTACGTGTGCTGTATTGTACCAGCGGGCCAACTCTAGCAGAGATGTTGTATTGCCTCGAGGGCCAAGTGTAATTACACTGTGGGCCAAATTCGGCCCGCGGGCCAGAGTTTGACGACCATACCTTAGAGGAACTGCTCATTTTGTAACGCTACATCCAGGATGTTTATAATCTCTCCGGCGGGCAGAATTCCTGCGTCCGTGCGTGTTTCTCCCGAAATAGACTTTTTACCCCTCTACTAAAAAATGCGAGGCGAGGAAGAGGAGGATATAGCTGGCGGCCAGGTCACCCCACATACCAGAGGCCCGGTGTCAGCGCTCAAACAGGAGGAGCTGTTCCTCTCCCTGTTCCTGGCACTTTGTGCAGGGAACCTCTCTCTCTCTCTCTCTCTCTTGCTCTCTCTCTCTCTCGCTCTCCTCACAATGGGAGGAAATACCTTAGTCCCTCCTCCTCCTCCCTCTCCTCGTCACGCCGGGCCTTCCACGGTAGGGCTGCGGCGTGCAGACGAAGAGGGAGGCGGGAAGAAGGGAAATGTGTGAGTCATACCTTGGGAGAAGTGGAGGTGGGTGGAGAGGAGGAGGAGGAGGAGGAGGGGAAAGAGGGTGAGGCAGAGGAGGTGTAGGAGGGGCGACAGGGAGTGACAGGGAGGGTCAGACGCAGTGAGAACAGTGCACAAGCATTTCCTGTTTTCCCTGGGACGGTGCCGCTGCCGGGTCGCCAGCAGGGGGCGGTTTAACAGGCAGATCCGGGTGGAAAAGTTGGATCAGGCTGTTGGGTTTGAGTCAGACAGTGGGACTGAGAGCTGTGGTGGGAGACCCCAGGCCACGGTTAGATCTTTTTTTTCCAGTAGCAGCCTCATAGTATTAATTCATTTAATTCATATGAATTCATAATTACATTTCCTGGATGCCCTATTGTATTTAGCCTTCTGTTTGCAGCCTCTTGCTAAAACCAACGATTGGTTAGACCCGCACGTTGACATGTCAGCCGACATCCTGGCTGGCTGTGCCGTCACCAGCCTGGGAGCGGTGCCAGTAACCCTTTTTGACATCACAGAGAGGGCTGACTTCCAAAAGTGCATGTGTCAGTGCCACCCTGCCACCTCACGACAGTGTTATTATTAGGAATCATCATCGGATGTGGAGTAGCACTGGCAAGAACGGCATTTATGAAAGTGAAAAACACACTGACGTGCATATTAATAAAGAAACACACAAGATGTAAATATGTAGAATCAGCAGCAAGGCTTATTTAATGAAACTTTGCTCTTTAAATGTTTTTGAAACAGCCACGAGGGGGCAGTCAGATTGTTGTCCAGCCCCTGGTTTTTTGTTGCAGCTGCTGCTGCTCACCTGACAGGCAGGCAGTCGTCCAGTCCAGACTGGGATCCTGTTAGTTCAGTGGCCTTCTCAGAAACAGCCAGAGGTGGCAGAAGTATCCACAGTCGGTGCTCAAGTAAAAGTATGGATACTTGTGAAAGAAAAAAGTGAAAGTGACTGATTCAACTCCTTTACTCAAGTAAAAGTAATAAAGTGCAGGTTCTGAAATCTACTGAAATAAAATGTGAAAATTGCCATTGATGTAACAATACATTTGTTGATCATTTTGCAAAATAAAACAGTTGTGACAGAATAATCTGGACTGAACTGACCAGAGGTCAGAGGTCAGAGGTCTTGAGCATCTGGATCATTTTTAAAAGCTTTGCTGCTGTAGTTTCAACTGCAGTGCAACCAAATTGTAACCAGTAATGGTTCTGACCAGTGAGCCATTATTGGATCTTTACATTTTTTTGTAAAACCAATGTTATTTTTTACAGTTTTATTTTTCTCTGTACTGACAACGTACTCAACAGTGACCCCAAAGCGGAGGTGCTCTAAAATAACCTATTTTAAAACTATAAAATATCTCTAAAATATCATCTACTTTTATATTGACCTAAACATCGGCGGAGTTCAAATAGCTGCACTTCAAGCAACAACGACTATAATATAATCAGTAAATTACTTTCTTTTAAACACAATAGTGACCACAATGGTTTTTTTTTAATGGAAGTATAAAGTATAAAGTACAGATATTTGAGTACAAATGTAGGGAGACAAAGTAAAAAATGGTTAGTAAAACAAACACCCAAGTAAAGTACAGGTACCTGAAAAAAATAACTGAGGTACATCAAAGTCACGACTCTGGTTGTTGAACGACTCTCCTTGGAACAAGGCAACCTTCTGGTGCTGACGTGCTGTCTGGATCCCTGCAGGGTCTGTGGTTCGCCAACCCCGGAGGAAGCAACAGCATGCCGAGCCGCAGCCACAGCTCGGTGCAGAGGACCCGCTCCCTGCCGGTCCACACCACGCCGCAGACCATGGTCATTTTCCAGCAGGCCGGTGAGCACCAAACGCACGCACAAACACACACACACACTTGTTTATCTGGCCTGGTAAGGACAGTGGACACAGCTGTGCCTGCTGGGGACCACGCCTTCTTTTCACACCGCTAGCTTTGCGTAGCGAGCGCCCTCTCCGTTAGCTGGAACGTGGTGGCGCGGAACGGAGCGATGTGGTGATTTGACCAATGAAGAGGAAGGAGGACTGTTTTTTTGGGAGTTGAGGAAGGAGAATTGTTGTTCAGCTGGAGTTCCTCCTGT
Source organism: Thamnaconus septentrionalis (assembly GCA_009823395.1). Classification (NCBI taxonomy): domain Eukaryota; kingdom Metazoa; phylum Chordata; class Actinopteri; order Tetraodontiformes; family Monacanthidae; genus Thamnaconus; species Thamnaconus septentrionalis. Next base: position 16,504,700 of record CM020505.1, on the reverse strand, counting down.
CGCGCTTCATCACGTCCCTGTCTCGCTGCAAGGTTGGATTTACATTTCTTACATTTCTAAGCCCTCAAAAGCAGCCAACCACATGACAGCGAGGCTTTGTGTGTGTGTGTGTGTGTGTGTGTGTGTGTGTGTCAGATGAAAAAATGCAGCTGTGACGTCGCCGACCCAGTGTCCAGTCTGCGCATAGCCAGAGTGACCTCTAGTAACCTCTGCTGCCTGCCTGGACTCTGTCCGACAGGAGTAGGACAAGCTGTGACTTCCTCCGCTCTGTCACACACACACACACACACACACACACACACACACACACACAGAAGAGAGACACAGAAGTTCTCTTCTTGGACTGAAGGGGGGAGAGCAGATTTAGAAAGAGGCAGAAGGGAAGCTGGAGGAGCCCCACAATGAGGCTCTTTGTGCAGCCACAACGCACTCAGACTCTGCTTCTCCTCCCCTTCCCTCCTCGCTCTCCCTTCTTTTAAAAAAAAAAAAACGTCCCACCCCTTCCCCCTACCATCCCTTCATCCCTCTGCAGATTCATGCCCTCGCAGCATTCTGCCTTTCCCTAGTTGGCAAAAGTTCTGTCTGCCTCGGCGTCAGAAAGTCTTTCAAAGGGCCTGTATGTGTGTGTGTGTTTTAAGGAGAAAGCAACTCTAGAAAGTCTAAAGAAGCTGCATATAATAAGAGGTCAAAGAGACAGAATTGTGTATAGACACACACACACACACACACACACACACACACCGGTAAGCATAACCCTGAACTTTTGGTATACCAAAGACGACTTCTGCTGCTGCGAGACTCGAGAATCCAAGATGTGTTGACGAGGCGTGTTTGGGTTGAGTTGCACTGTTCTGATCATTTTACCAGGAAATGGGAACGAGCGTCATTCCGAATTGCTCTCAGCTGGAAGCGGCTGCCAGCAGCCTAACAATGGAGACACGGACGCTGCAGTGCGACTGGTTGGTCAATCAAACCGGACAGGAAACAGTTTGTTCCAGGGAAAGAAAAAGGGGTCGTTGATTCTGCTGAAACTGTCACACTGACCCTTCTCAATAAAATACAACTGCCTTTTTCAGGGCCATTCGCGGACGCTTGTGTCCTTCCTGCCGAAGGGAGGAGATCCCTTGTGTTTGCATGTACGTTGTGATTGTTTGCTGTTGAGTGATTTGACGCTTGCTTGTGTCCCGCGCAGACCTTCAGCTTCCGGTGACGGAGCCAGACATCAACAATCGCCTCGAGTCTCTGTGTCTGAGTATGACAGAGCACGCCCTGGGAGGTAACACACACTCTGACACACACACACACACACACACACACTCACACACACCACTCACGCTCTCTCTCACCAAGTCAGACTTTTTTTTAAATCAATAGCTGCGTTTCCATTATCCCTAAAATTGTGCAAAACCTAAATATCGCAATAAAAATTTGGCAATTGAAACGCCAAAACTTCAAAAAACCTCTCAAATATCGCCAAAAGGTTTTGCCGCTCTCGTGAGGTGGTTTTTCAGACGGATCGATAGAGGTGTATCGATAGAGGTGTATCGCAAATGTGTCATGGAAACACTTTTTCTGCATTTACACATCAGTGGACGTGACATACGGGGTCACGTTATGTTCGGACGGAGGAGGAGATGGAATATTTTTTTATCAAAGAGAAAAATATATAACAACCATTTTTGACAGTGAATAAACGTAAACAAACAAAAGCAAATGTAATTGAGAATTACGACTTTTGCACTTTACAGAGTTCAATGGAAACACCTGCAAATCACAATTGTACTTTGTCGAAATGTTAGAAATTTTGCTTTTATTTTGCGCAAAACTGTAATGGAAACGTAAACATTCCCTCGCAGCCATATTTCTCAGCCACTCAACCAGCCTCGTCGTTTCATGACTATTAGCGAGGATGTTGGTGAAGGTTTTTTTTTTAACTTTGTTTTGAAACTCTTGAAAGTCAAATTGAGTCACAGGGTGGTGCTGTTCAGCTGAAGAAGCATGGCGCTGATTGCTCCACTTCACATTTTAGAGATGTCTGTTCTTTTTTTTTTCTTTTTTTCTTTTTAATGAATTATTACATTCGGTCCAGCAGCGTTGCTCTTTCAGATTCCAACCCGTTGCAAAAGAGACTCGGCTTACTCGGCGTCAGCAGCTCACGCTCGTCTCACTCCGAATATTTTCTGTTCTTCGTGTCGGTGGAATGAAAACATCCAGCAGTGCAAAGGCAGCAGCTGTAGAGCCCTGAATGGCTCAGTCAGTATTTTGACAGGTGCATTGTTGCTCTCAGCAGCAACCACACACGCACACACACACACACACACACACACACACACACACACACACACACACACACACACACACACACACACACACACACACACACACCATGTTAGGGTTCACACTCCTTTTTTGCTGCAAAAACTGCATTGAAATCAGGAGAAACAGGGTTCACTTTTTAGAATTTAGCAGAGGTAGGAAATAACAAAGTTCAAATACTTTGTTACTGTACTTAAGTAGATTATTCAGGTATATATACTTTACTTTAGTTTTGCTTTTCTGACAACGTAACGACGTTTTAACGTGTTTAAAAAATACAAATTCTTTTAAAGTCATTCACTTGTTATCGTTAATGTTGTTGTTGATTGAAGCAGAGCCATTTGAACTCTGCTGTTGTGTAGTTAAATTTTAGACTGGATCGTCGTAGAAAGGGGGGATTATTTTAGAGTTAGAGAGTAGAAAATAACAACAGTTATTGTAATAAAAACTGTATACATACAATAATGGCTCACTGGCCATAACTATGACTGATTACACTTTGGTTGTATGCATCGAAAAAAGAAAATATAGTAATGGCTCATGATCCAGATGCTCATGAAGACTGACCTCTGACCTACACTTTGAGGTTGTGCAGAGTATTTCTTTAACACAAGTGTCTTTACTTTTACCTAAGGAAACAGGATGTAAATACTTTCGACGCCTCTGGAATTTAGACTGATCTGAGCAGTTCAAGAGGCCTTCAGTGTTTAGGGTGTCATGTGGCTGATGGCCAGCAGAGGGCGATCTATGCTCACTGCTAAACACACAGTGAGACACAGGCTGAGAGATTTTCCAGCATGCCGTGGGTGGTTTTTGTACACGTCAGACCACAGAAATTGGAGCCTCGGAATGTCTCGCCCGTGTTCCGACTGAAAAGTCGGAAGAAGCAGCTTCCGGCCGTGGTTCCCCTCCGGAAAACCACCTTCAGTGCCCCTGAGGCTGCATCCACCTCAACCGTCCTCTTCTTCTCTCCTCCGGTCTCTGTTCAGATGGCGCCGATCGCACATCGACAATATGATTGGACGAGCTGAGCGACAGCGGCAGGACAGCAGGCTCCGCCCCCCGGGTCCCCCAGTCCTCTCTCTCCCTGTTAAGCCGATGGTACAGCTCAAGCGAAGGACGGGGCCCCGGATTCCAAGACACCCAACGAGAGAAACACCCGGCGCGGCGGCCGTGGCGTCGCCGTCTGGACAGACACACCTCCCACTCCGACAGCTGACAGAACAGCGTCCAATCCGCTGGGCGACACCGGCCGTGGGGCCGCAACGAGACCGAGGCCCCCTAGTTGGGGCCTGCAACATCCAGCGCATCTGGTCACAGGTCACAGTCCCCTGGAGCCAGAGACAGGATGGGTGGAGCTCCACGGACACAGACAGAAGGTTTGGGTGGCGCCCCCCCCCGTCAGGGTTGGGGGTTGGGGTTGGGGTTGGGGTTGGGGTTGGAAGGGGGTGGGGTTACAAAATAAAAACCCTGGGTCATTTATTTGTATTTTTCTATATTTATTGTTTACATATGGATGCTACTTTGAAAGGGTACAGAGACACGTTTTGAGTTCCAGGTATGAACGACGTGTGATATTGTTGGTGGAAAAATAGATAGATAAATAAATGAATGAATATCCCGGGCTGTCACAGTTTCACGGCAACACGCCCAAAGGTCAAATTGTAGACATCACCGATCAGTTTACAACCCGCGTGCTAATTCTTTATGTTCAGCAGCCGGTGGGAAGAAAGAACTTTCGGCTGCAAAATTGTGAGGAAAAAAGAAAGAAGAAGAAGAAGAAGAGGAGGATGAGGAGGTTGGATAGATGAGTAGAGAGGAGCGGTGACGAGGAGAAGGACACGGAAAGTAGAGAGGAACGAGGAGATCAGTGCCAGAGAGGACTCTGGGCGGAGGTCGATGCATCAGAGGCGGGACCTCTGATTGGCCGTTGATGTCAGAGAACAGGAAGTGGAGTAGGTGTCGGCAAGGTGTCGGACTGTATGAATGAACTGTACGTGTTGGGAGGATGATGAAACCTCTGGACGGCCTCAGAGAGATGTCGTCCCGCTAGCGCTTATCTCCACCTGCTGGCCGCGAGCAGTCACTGCAGGCCAGACAATCATTTAACCACCTGTTCTGCCAGTTTCGACCCCAATCCAATCCAACCCCCCCACCCCCCCTGTTTTTGTTTGTGTTTTACTATGAATCCCATTCTGTTGGTGCGGATTAAGTGGCAAATTATCTGGCCGGCAGAGCAGCCAAGCGTTCTGCCTTTTTAGCATTTAGCTCCTCGACTAGTTTTTTTGTTGTTGTTGTGAAGAGTCTCAAGTTCTTCCTTTTGTATTCTTGCACTTGATTTTAAAATGTGACACTAATTGAAAAAGAAAAAAAGCAGAGCAGCCACACCGCAATCCGGCTGATTCATCCTTTGCTGCTCGGTCGTGCATGTTTTCGTCTAGCTGAAAGGTCCCTCGCTGTCCGCACCGTCAGATCTCATGGTGACGATCCAGAAGCTGTCCAGGAAGCGGCATTATTTAGCCCTCTGTTTGCAGCCTCCTGCTAAAACCCACGTCTCTGTCAGAGCTTCCACACGTTTGGAAGGGGGGAAAAAAGGCGGCGTCGACACCTGAGGGTGTGGTTGCTCAATCCGGGAGGGATACAAGTGCCCTTTGTGACGTCACAGAGGGCAGAGGAGCATTTAAACACACAGTTTGAGAAAAGTTTAGAAGAAGAGACGATGGTTTTATTCACTATCAAAGGGTTCCTTCAGTGTGTGAATCTGCTTCTGTCCACTAACATCCATCCACAACACTCTCAGAGCACCACAGGGACTAAAACATGCACAAATGCAGCGGAGAAAGTGTGTGTATGTTATGTGTGCGCGTGTGCGTGTGTGTGTGTTTTCTGCTCTTACACCAAAGCGCCGACGTGACAGGAACTTCTTCCAGCGCAGCGGCTGAACGAACCAGTGCTGAACTTGCAGACACTTATTTATTCCTTTCTTCTCAGTGTTGGTTCTTCTGGCGGAGGTGAAACATCGACTCGTGTGGTGCGTTTTGTTATTTAAAGTGCCGTTTGTATTAACATGTTATGGCTGGTGACCATACGTACATCTCATATATTAACATAGTTATTATTTACTCTTTTTTGTGACCGTTTTACTTTTTCTAAAAAAAAAATTATATATATAATCTTTGTATTTTATTTTTCTGGTGTCATATTGAATTTTCTTTTCTGGCAAAGTCTTGGATAGATGACAAACTGAGTCATGTTTGGTCTCACCGTTGACGTCTTTGGCCTGCCAGGATGTAGACTGATTCATTCTGTTTGAGAGCTGATGTATTTTAAATGTTTGTGTGATAATTTGTCATTTTTAGGATGTTTTTTTCTGTAGTTTTCTACCAGAAAATTCCAGGAAGATAACAAAAAATGATGTCATAGGTTTTTTCATTTACAATTTTAACAACTGTTCAATTAAATGTCACTATTCATTAAAATGTATTATTTTTTTTAAAAGGGAAGATTCCTTTTAGTTTGGGATTATTTTTTGCGGCAGATTAATTGACGTGTTTTTGTGTGTCATGATCAAAAAAACAAAACAAAAACAAAACCCTTTTTTACATTTACACTCAATACATCTCTGGCAGGTTTTCTCCTTCTCTGAACCAATTAGAAAAGAGGTGTGGCCTCCACAGTTCCGCCTCCTCATCTAAATTAGATAATATTTGGGCTCCGAGAAACAGGAAGGGCCCAGACTTCATACTGTAAGTGACACGTCAGTCAGTCTGTGATGCGTTCTTCCACGTCAACTTCCCTGATGAGGGTCGGACCCTTGTTCTGTTCTTTTCCTGGCATTTCCTTTAAAGGAAAGTCCATAATGTCATTGGACTAAATTTTGAATGGTGTTTTGTTACTTGTTAGAGTTGCTGCAGTCAGTCGTATCACCAAAGGGATTCTCGAAAAAAGAAAAAAAAATTCTTGCAGTATTCTTACTTACTTGCCACGTTACTTCTGAATGTCTGAGAATGTAAAACAAACAAACAAACAAAGCCCGACTTACAACCTGTTAATTGTAGTTTTCTGTTTTTTTTTGTTTTTTTTTTGTTTTTTTTTAAATAAAGTTACCTGTTGTATTTTAACTTCCGGACATGTCAGAGGTTTTCTCAGCCTAGAGTTCTGGAGTTTCAAACATCTCAAACCAAATGCTATTAATTTTTTGTTATCATGTTTCTAGATGAGTTTTGTTGGTTTTCTGGTGCTTTTCAAGGGTGTGTACACTGCAGTATTAAGAGATATTGCAAACAGACAAGAAACATTTAATGGACTTTGAACATTTATTCTGTTGTGTATCTTTTTGTTGTCATAGTCTGTAGTTTATTCTGTTTACGTCACTATAGGATGCCAAGACTTTGCTTGTTGTTGTTATCATTATTATTATTATTATTATTATTATTATTTTGTAAATCCAGCAGCATTTTCTGTGTAACAAGGCGACACTGCTTGACTGTGCTCCTCCAACCCATTTAGTTTTATTTTATCAAAGAGCCGATGTCCTGTATTGACTGCAGGCTTACATATATATTTGACAAGACAAATACTGTATGTTTAATAATAAAAAAAAAACACGAAAAAGACAAAAAAGTTGAAGAAAATGTAGAAAAAACATTTTTTAAAATGGGGAAAAAGTGTAATTTATATTTTAAAAACCCTGCATGCACGAGGCTGGGATGTCGTATTTAGAATAACAAATGGCAGTGCCTTTCTTTCTTTTTTCTTTTTTTTACTCCAGACATTCAATACAAATGATTTTATACTGAAAAGCAGGTGTTGCATGACGAGACGATGACAGGCGGTGGCGAGCGAGCATCCGACTTCCTCATAGGGAATTTGATCATGTTACCAGATCAATCATTCCCGTATGGCGGTAGACAGTAGTACTGGATCCCTGACTTGGAGTGCCAAGTATTTCCTGCGTTAATGATGAATTTGTGCTTCAAAGGCTTTTAAAAGTGTGATTGGCACAATTTCATCAACAAGGAGACAGTGAAAACTGTCAAACTGTGGGAGGAGTAAGTCCATGGAATTGTTGCGGACTCCGTCGATTTTGGACAAAACAAAACAACCTTATAGGAGCAAAATTTCAAATCTTGATATGAACTGTATTTGGTCATGAATGTGGACAGATTCTGAATGTGTGAATGAACATTGCTGCCGCCTGAACTTCTGTCTGTAGTCTGTGGTGCCTGTGCTGTCGGTACTTCTTAAACGCTGACATGAAGTTATCCTGGTCTGTACAAAAAATAAATTGTGGATGCGTCTGACAGCAAGTATGTGTGAACGAGAGAGTGAAATGTTTTTTTTGTTTTTTCTTTTTTAATGTGTCTTGTATTTTTGTGGCGACGTACCAGAATGCTGTGACTTGGCATGCCCCCGTTATACATTAAAAAGGAAAAACAAGTTGTTATTCCTCCACAGCCTCCGAGTCATTGATTTGTATTTTTTTTTTTTTAATAGTATTTTCATAATTTGGAGAAAAAATGCTACTGGCTTGTATAAAATTAGTTAAACGACTCTTAAATTGAAATTATTGATCATTTGATTATGGGACGTGAACATGTATATTTTGAAAAAAAAAAAAAAAGTAAAACTATTAATTGGCCAATACACACACACACACACACACACAAGATATAATGACGCTGTGACATGCTGTGTCATGCTGGGAAACTTTTTTGTGGTGAGTTTCTGGCCTTTTTTGGAAAGACTAAAAGACTGTCACTGAAAAAAATCTGCAATAGAAAGATTTGCAATGAACCGCCTTACAGATCACAGTCGTCATGTCAACCGTTTTAGAGACGTTTATTTTTGTACTGAAGTCTATGGGAAAATGCTTTTTGGGCCCAATGGGAGTTTTTTTTTTTGCTGCAGTACCGCGAGTGGCCACTAGAGACACAGAAATCGGCGCGTCCGAGGCGAGCGGGAGGGGCTTCGTTCGTGACGTCATCACGTACAGGCGGGAGACGTGACGCCGCGTTTCCCCATCTTCAACACAGCGCGCGGGAGTTTGAGGAGACCCGAGGAACGCGAAGCCCGCGCGGAGTCGTCTGTTATTCTTCGCGCTAGCAAGTGATCGAGTAGACCGCAGTCAGCCAGCGGAACTCTCGGCTCTCTCGGCTCTCTCAGGTCTTATGTGGCTCGTTTCGTCTCGTCCGGTAGCGTCTCTTTGTCTTTTCAGTCTTGAAAACCGCGCAGTGGCACCGCTCTGAAGGAAACTGTCAGTGTGTCAGTGTGTGTTGCCGTCACAACTCTGTTACTAGCGGCGGCGCAGCTCTGAAGCTAGCAGGCGAGTGCGTCGTCCAGTAGTTTGCCACGCCGCCGCTGCCGCCGCTGCTGCTGCTCGCACCGTCGCACGGGACCGAGGAAAAATGCCTTGTGAGCGGAAGCCGATGCGCTACGGCCACTCGGAGGGACACACCGAGGTGTGCTTCGATGACAGCGGCAAGTAAGTTTGGCGGCGGCCGGGTAAACTTTGGGTAAAGTCCTCAGGACTAACATGTATTAAAACAGTGTGCGTGAAGCTGATAATTTAATGGGACGTGTGTGTGTGTGTGTGTGTGTGTGTGTGTGTGTGTGTGTGTGTGTGTGTGTGTGTGTGTGTGTGTGTGTGTGTGTGTGTGTGTGTGTGTGTGTGTGTGTGTGTGTGTGTGTGTGAGAGAGAGACACCAGTAATTTAGGGCTTATTTAGGGCTTCTTCCTCTTCAGGGCTATTCTAAATAGTTCTGGGCGTAGCGATGATGTCATCAGTCATTGATTTGCAAAATGATCCATGTTTATTTAAAGGTCCTTTATCAACGATTTCTAGCATCTGTGTCCCAGAATTGAGGAAAGTCCGCCCTCTGTAGGACATATGTTGTTTTGTTTTGTTTTTTAACATTCAGACGTGGAAAGCGGTGCTTTGTGATGTCACAAAGGGCACCACTTCAGGTTCGTCACCTTATCCCCCTGCCAGGTGCTGGCTCCACTCTTTGAGACCACTGTGTTCTTGTCTCCTTTCAAACACGTGCAAATCAAAACATCGGACTGTGTGTTTTAGCGGGAGACGGTTCAGTTTTCGCGTGAGTGATTCATTTTGTGAGGCTGCTCCACTGGAGGCCAGTCTTGTAAAATTAAGATGGGGAAATTGTGTTGAATATGACTCTTTTTGACACGACAAGACTTTGCAGAAGAGCCGTCCTGTGATTTGATTGGCTGTTCCTCAGGTACATTGTCACCAGTGGCAACGATGGAGATGTCCGGATATGGGAGGGCCTGGATGACGACGATCCGAGGTTCATCACGGTGGGAGAAAAGGTCCACTCCCTGGCCCTCAAGGTCGGTCCCCATCGACACGCTACGAGCGACCAAACTTGCCACTGGCAGCACCTGAATTCTTCTTGTTTCCGTCTGCGCAGAATGAGCGACTGGTGACGGCCGGCTCCAGCAACACGGTGCAGATCCACACGTTTCCCGACGGCGAGCCGGACGGCATCCTCACCCGCTTCACCACAAACGCCACACATGTTGCCTTCAACAGCAGCGGCTCCAAGGTGGCTGCTGGATCCAGGTACTGAAGGGCCCGGACCCCGTCGCTGTTTGTTATGGTGTGACAAATATCCAGGTGGACCAATCAACTTCACAGCCAAAGTCACCTCGAGGCGTCTTTGCACAATCGAGAGAGAAAATCAACTGAAATACAAATACAAATAATGAAGAGAGACAGAGGTAGAAGTAGTCAGAGTGGCAGAAAAGGCCACAGTGAGTTGCAGAGTGAACAACCACATACCGACAAAGCTGTCATTATATACTGTAGATAATAATACATTATATTTATACTATCTAGACGTACATATAAGTATGACCAGGAATCTAAATTTAAAATTTTAACGATTTTTGTGAGAATGGGAATGTTATTCCCGGTTCCAATCAATGCTCGATGGCCAACCCTAGCGTTGACCTGGTTTTTCAGAGAGGAGGCACTGCAAACCTCCACGATCATCTCGTCAGGCCTCGCCGTCGCTGTTGTCGTCATCGTCCTAGATGGCGTTGTGTCCTCGCGCAGGCAGCTGCAATCTTTATTGTCTTTATGGATCGGCCTTGATTGGAGAGCAACGCCTGCTGGCCACCAGAGTCGATCCGTCCAAAACAGCCTTAACGCAATAAGGCACTCGGAGCGTGACGGCTCATCGCCGCTGCTGTTCTCGGCATGGTTACCATCCGAAGGTATCGACTGGGAGAGTAAAGAGACACCTGAGGCTGTCGGGGGAGGGACGCCGTGCTGCCGCGCCGCCGTGCTGCCGTTTGATGGAGGAAATCAGGACGGTTGCTGCCATTGATTTGATGATTTCTGCACTCGTGCTGCATCTCAGCCCCTTTTTCTTTCTCATTCCCGCCGCCCTGCTCTGCTCAGTGACTTCCTGGTGAAGGTGGTGGAGGTGTCGGACAGCAGCCGGCAGAAAACTCTCCGGGGCCACGAGGCGCCTGTCCTCAGTGTTACCTTTGACCCCAAGGACCACTTCCTGGTGGGTAACCACTCAAGATTCAAATGGCAAATGAGAGATTGCTGAGATTGTTGTTCTGACACGATTTCACGTCTCAAAAGTTGATTTTCAGCTTTACTTTGAAAGGTTGGGTCACAAAGAAAAATTAGAAAGAAATACTGCTGATGGGAAAAAATGCTCTATGGTTGAAAATATCCAGATCTATTTTTATCCCCATTAGTACATTTTACTGGCAGCTTATGGCAGTGGTTATAAATATACACGTATTTAGAATTGTTATTTTATTTTCAGCTAACCTGAATAACCTTCATAATAGCTAACTGAGGATAAATGTTGTACTAATTACAACTCTGAACACAAATGTTACTCAATTAAGCATTTCAAGCTTTTGATTGTCTTCAAATTTAATTTTTTTCATACATTTTTTAAATGTAGGAATGCAAATTGTGAAAATCTAGTTTTGTTTATCTGCAGTTCTTTGTTTTACTTCCATAAACAAGCAAGTATTATTATGAAATTAAAATAATTAATTGACCCCTCCTGTCCAGGCGTCGGCCAGCTGCGACGGCTCGGTGATGGTGTGGGACATCGAGGAGCAGGTGAGTCAGTGTTGTCTGTCTCCACCAGCGCTGCCATCAGTGTGATGATGGTGATGGTGATGATGGAGACGCCGATCCGCTGCTTGTGTCCCTGCAGACTCAGGTGATCAGCTGGCCTCTGCTGCAGAAGACCAACGACGTCACCAACGCCACGTCTCTGTGCCGCCTGGCGTGGCAGCCCGCCGCCACCACTGCCGCCCAGGTTTGTGCGATGCGGCCGCCGCCGGAGGTTAACTGCTGACCCCTGGTCAGCCGCTCTTCCAGTAACGGGAGGATGTTTGTGTCCCTGCGCGCAGTTTTTGGCCGTTCCTGTGGGGACGAGCGTTCACCTGTACGAGCGAGACTCCTGGAATCACGTCAGCTCTCTGTCCGATGACCTGCTGACTCAGGTGAGCGCTGGGCCACGCCCTCATGGTCACAAAAAGCATTTTTTGTTTCTTTTGCTCTGATGCTCTGTATGATCCAGTTGGTAAACTGCAGTAGTCAAAGTTGTTTGATTTGGCCTGTGGTTTCACCCTTTTGAAGTCAAACTGAAACAGGAAGCTGCTGCTTTTTTGCTGTTTTTTGTTAATTTTTCTGAGTAATCAAATCAGAATTGTGGACAAAGTGTGACCTGACGACGGCTCAAGATTCAAAATTCAGCAACTTATTGTCACTTTCTCATAGAATGTGCAGTGAAGTGGCAATGGTTAACAGAGATGGCGCAAACAGCTAAAAACAACGTTTTATAATAACACTATTTACACTATATTCAGCTTTTTTTTTTTTTTTTTAAATACAAATGAAGCACACTGTTCACAAAAGCTTATTTTAAAAATTGTGGAACAGTCAAAGTGACTAAAAATCTGTACAGTGTGTAAGTGTGACAGTGTGTAGGCATGTAGGCTCAGTAGCCATTTTTGGAGATGCCAATTTAGTTTAAGAAAAATAACAAATTTGTTTTACAACATGTCGAAAGTTGTCACACCTGCTGTTCACCGCCTCCGCAGCCCGTCAACGTGGTGGCCTGGTCTCCCTGCGGCCGCTTCCTGGCGGCGGGCGCCGTCGGTGGTCTGATGGTCGTGTGGGACGTGAGCAGTAAAGCGTGCGTGGAAAGGTGCGATCTCCAAGGCGACGGCCAAGACGGAGGGGGTGGGTGGAGCCGAGTCAGTGTGCTGACGTCTGCGTCTCGTCCCTGTCGCAGGCAGAAGCACGAGAAGGGCTTCACGGTGTGCTGCCTGGCCTGGCACCCGTCAGGGAGGCAGCTGGCCTACACGGACACGGAGGGTCGCCTGGGCCTGCTGGACGGACTCGCCACCTCCAGCACCACGGACAGCGCAAAGGTAGGCACAGCCTCGGCATCCAGAGGAGGAAACACCGAGGGCCTGTTTTCACTGTGGCTGCATTTACACCAAGAAACCTACCGTTTTCAAAAAAAAGTGTTTCGATGAAGCCGGCTTCAAAAATGTTTTGGACGAAACGGCTGAAAAACTACAAAATACTGAGAAATACCATTTGACTAAAATTTCCAAAATGTCTCAGCCGGCAGCGGTGGCAACCAAACCTGCAGCCAAAGACTACGACGACCTGTTTGACGACGACGATGACGACGGTGCGCTGATGGACGAAGGTCTGAGTGACACCAGGTCGCCAGTCAAGAAAACGGCCGCCGCCGCCGAGCAAGATGACGTGGACGACGAGGACTTTCTTATCCCGTCGACGGGACGGATAAGAAACAGAGGCGCCATCCTGGACGACGAGAACTCCATGGGTGAGAAACGAGTTTTGTTTGCCATTTACGCACAAACACATGAGGTTTATCGCCTTGAGTCTCTAGTGAAGCTCGGACAAGGTTGTTGTTATTGCTGCTCCCCAAAATGTTGAACTCACTCAGAGTTCAGCCAATCAGGCGTCGCCTTTTTCCCCCCTTTGCAAAGACAAACTCCACCACGTCTGTCCCCCACCGCAGACACCGGATCTCTCCGGCTCAGCCAGGACCGGCTGTTGGATGACCGCGACGGCGCCGCCGGGCTCCCCGCCGCTCCCCCTCCCTCCGCGCCTTTGCGCCCCGCCTACGACGGCCCCCTGCCCACGCCTCCTCAGAAGGCCTTCCAGCCGGGCTCCACGCCGGCGCATCTCACGCACCGATTCATGGTGAGACTGGGGATATGAGTTGGGTGGAGGGGGGGGGTGTTGATGGGCTCAGCGTGACCGCCCGCAGTCTTGCTAACGGCACCGCCTCGCGCCACCAGATGTGGAACTCGGTGGGGATTGTGCGGAGCTACGACGACGAGCAGGACAACGCCATTGACGTGGAGTTCCACGACACGGCCGTGCACCACGCCATGCACCTCGGCAACTCGCTGGGTCACACCGTGGCCGACGTCTCCCAGGAGGCCGTGCTGCTGGCCTGCCCCTCCACCGACGAGCTGGCCAGGTGGGAAAAAAAACATTTTTTTTTTTTTCAGTTTTCACCTCTGGGGAAATCTTTCCAATTGTTTTTTCTCTCTCTCTCTCTCTCTCTCTTAGCAAGCTCCACTGCCTGCACTTCTCCTCGTGGGACACCAACAAGGAGTGGATGGTCGACCTGCCCAAGGACGAGGACGTGAAGGCGCTCTGTCTGGGGCAGGGCTGGGCGGCCGTTGCCACCAGCGCCTTGATGCTCCGCCTCTTCTCTGTGGGCGGAGTCCAGAAGGAGATGTTCAGCCTGCCGGGGCCGGTGGTGTGCATGGCGGCACACGGAGAGCAGCTGCTCATCGTTTACCACCGAGGTCTCTCTCTCTCTCTCTCTCTCTCTCTCTCTCTCTCTCTCTCTCTCTCTCTCTCTCTCTCTCTCTCTCTCTCTCTCTCTATAAGAAAAAGAAGAAAGAAAAGGAAAGGAAAAAAAAATACAAGTTTAATACTCGAAGAAAACAATTATCCAGAAACTGAAATGTGCTCGAAGAGGAGTAGGAAGAAGTACAAAATTTACTTCATCTGCGTTACATTGCAGTCTTTATCAAAATGTATTAATATTAGATATTATATGCAGCTATTAAACATTATCAGTATTACATTACTGCAATTACATTACTATTATATTACAGCATTATATTACCGTATTTTATATGTTATACCTAGGCACTTTGGGTATTATGCACATGCACTATATATACACTATGAATAATAATACTATTTTTGATAAGCATCTAAACTATATTATGAAGTATTGTATTATAAATCCTAAAGTCAAATGGTGTGTATGTGTGTTATTTGGTCCTCAGCAACTGGTTTCAATGGCGATCAGGCTCTGGGTGTCCAGCTGCTGCAACTCGGAAACAGGAAGCGTCAGCTGATCAACGGCGAGCCCCTGCCGCTGTCCCACAAGTCCTACCTGTCCTGGCTGGGCTTCACTGCCGAGGGTCGGTCACGGCTCCCGCCTCTGCAGCTTCTTCTTCGCCTCCTGGGTCTTGGAGGATCTCCTATCTGAATTCTCCCACTGTCGCTCTGCAGGAACTCCCTGCTACGTGGACTCTGACGGTGTGGTGCGGATGCTCAACCGCTCCTTGGGAAACACCTGGACGCCGCTGTGCAACACCAGAGACACGTGCAAAAGTAAATCGGACCACTACTGGGTGGTCGGCATCCACGAAAACCCGCAGCAGCTCAGGTGACTGCTGGTTCTTCTCACTTGTTGCTTTTTTTTTTCTAAAGATTTTGGTGGAAAAGGGTGCAAGGCACTCAAAGGGTCCTCAGAAGTGGAATTTAAGGACATTACAATTCATGTTGCACTTCTGCTGCATGAACTCAGGAATAACGGTCAAAGTTCCAGCTTTAGTTTAAAGGACTTGTGTTTGTAGGTTGGCGCTTTTATTTTGAAGGCAAAATCAACTCGTTCTTCTTCATATTTGAAGGTCCAGTGATTTCCTATATAGAGGTTTCAGTTGTTTAATCTCACACTTCAGTTCAGCAGAGTCACTTGATGACCAGTCCACCAGCCTAACTGGACGACAGCGTACTTAGCCCTCTGTTTACAGCCTCCTGCTATGACTGGTGCTTTGTTGAACCTTCCACGTGTTTTAAAGGGGACAAAAACAAGTTGCTTTTCAGACAGTGTAAACAACACCTGTTTGGGCGTGTATTCACTCATCAGGGAGAGGTATCATGCCCCTTGTGACATCACAAACTATGTTTGGCACAGACTAAAGTGAAAACATAATTTAAAGTAACTCCGGCCACATCGGTTTTTAAGGCAAGTTTCTTTTTTGAAGGTAACATCCTGGAAGGTTTTGCACTGGCGTAAATCATCAGAGGTTTCCTCTTCTCCTAACTGCTGTTGGCTCTTCTCCCTGTCAGGTGCATTCCTTGTAAAGGCTCCAGGTATCCTCCCACTCTGCCCAGACCTGCCGTGGCCATCCTACCCTTCAAGCTGCCACTGTGTCAGACCACCACAGAGAAAGGACAGATGGAGGTAGAGCTGCTCACATTGAATGCCCCCCACACCCTCCAAAAAAAGTCTAATTCTAAAACAGTTGAGGATTTAAAATGATCAACTTCTCTCTTTAGTGCATGTATGACATCCATGTATGTATTTTTATGCGCCAGCATCTGATGTGTTTGTGTCTGTGTGAGTATCTTTGTGTCTGGGGAATCTGAGGAAGTTTTAGGTTGCGTTGGATTGGGTGGAAATGGGGAATTGATTTGTGATTTATGGTTGTTGTATGGTGTCTGGGCCCCTGTTCATAAGCTGTATATAGCTTCTGAGGAGTTCCATTTTTATGTCAACGGTGAACGGTGAACGGTCAGAAACCTACAAGGGTGTAAATTGTTGTTCCCCTGTCGTCCACCAGGAGCAGTATTGGCGCTCCGTCCTCTTTCATAACCACTACAACTTCCTGTTGTCCAGCGGCTATGAGATCGATGAAGATGGTCAGACTCAGTCCCAGAAGGAGCAGAAGGAGCTTCTCCTTAAGATGTTCGCAGTGAGTCAACCTTCGACATTTTGCCCAGGGATTCGGGCCTAAATTCTGCCCAGCTCCCCACCCCCATTGAACGGCAATGGCACATGAGATGCTTTCGTCCCCGTCTGCAGCTGTCCTGTAAAATGGACCGAGAGTTTCGCTGCGTGGAGCTGGCGGAGATGATGACCCACAACGTGGTGACACTCGCCATCCGATATGCGTCCCGGTCCCGGCGGATGGCGCTGGCTGAGCGGCTGAATGAGCTCGCCATGGAGAAGGCCAGCCATCTCCAGGAGGAGCAGCAGCAGCAGCAGCAGCAGCAGCAGCAGCAGCAGGAGGAGGAGGAGGAGCCAGAATATTCTCGACGGAGGTCCGGGTAAAGCCGTAACGCATCTGTGTGTCATGGCAGGGCTTATTTTGAACTTGCTTTGAGATTGTGAGAGGAGGCAGCAGGTTGTTAATCTGGTGCCACCAGAGTGAAGAATATTTGACTAATAGGTTTGAGGTGTTGATGATCTGCTTCTGTGGCCAGGTTGAGCCAGAGCGGAGGTCGTGACGGCGGCAGCAGACACACCCAGGAGGAAGAAGAGGAGGAGGAGGAGGAGGAAGAGGGAGAGAGAGAGGAGATGAATGGACATGAAGGGGAGGCGGAAGAATGTGTGGAGCCCAGGAAACGTAAGTTCATTTCCGAAGTGCCTTCTTCAAGACAAGATGAAGGTTTCACAATGATGAGAAGCAGCCGCAAATGTGTCTTATGTGTCTGTTTGTTTTGTCCCGCAGGTGCGAATCCCTTCGCTAAAGATCCCGTATCACCAGTGAAGCCTTCACTGACACCCAGTAAGTACTGTAGATGGTCAGGCGCAGCATCAGGCTCTTGCTGTTGCTTTTTATTAAATTGCAGCTCAGTATTAATTTATTAAAATGTATTTAAAAATTGTGTCTTTGTGTTTGGTGTCATTTCTTTAAACTCTGTTTTTTTTCTTCCAGTTGCTAAAATGGGGCGTTCAAATCCTTTCAAGGTAGGAAAGCAACGTTTTCTGATTACGATGTTCAAACTGTGGTATTTGCTTGAATCCATTTTGTGAAACTTGAATTGTAACTTCTTTCAAATTGGGTAAAAAAAATGTTTCTAGGTTTTCTTTTTTTGCCAAACAACTTCAACTTTTTGTCTTTTTTTCTCATTTCTCATTTTGCCTTTAATGTTATTCAGGTTCAGGGCTTGTCTTCATCCAGTCAGCCTCGGATGTCAAACATCCTGGACAAGATGACGTCCAGCAGGAAGTCGGTTCCTCTCAGCAGCTCCTCGGGGAAACCAAACAGAGGCCCCGTCCTCAAGCCGCTGGCCCCCCGACCCAAAACTAAGGTATCGTCTTTGCAAAAACACGGAGACCAGACTGGTGTCATTCAGAGACACTAAGAATGATGATGTTGGGGGGGGGGCAGTTCCACGTGCATTTTTCCTTTCAAAATAAAAGTCAGAGGTTGCCGTCACTGTTCTGTTCTGCGATCAATATCGTGAAAAATATTGCACAGGATGGCAAATATCGCGATATCCGATAATATCACGATAACGGCCCAAGCCTAGACACAAGTTTGTGGCTGGTTTCTGTGTCTTTCTAACTATTTCCTCGACGGCTGACTGGCTTTTGGACACAAGTTATTTGGGCTCTTCTCCAGATGAACACATGAAATAAAACAGATAGAGCAGCGTTTCTCAACTGGTGGGTCGCGACCCAAAAGTGTTTTGCAGAGCTGTTTGGAATGGGTTGTGACTTCGTCGACTCTGTACCCTTTTTTCCTTAGGGATTTTAGAATGTATCTATTTATAGAGAAAATGATGGGCACTTATTTTGCAGGACACGCAATTCAATTCAATCATTTCAATAATTTATTTACTAGACATGATCGAAAGTGGGTTTTATTTTTGTGGAATAAATTTGGGTCTTCAACTTCATGATAAGGAAACAAATGTGGGTCCACCAGTTGAGAATTGATGTCCCTCTTCCATCAGACATAAAGGAAAGGAAGAAAATGAATCCTTTGCAGATCGTAATCTCTGTTTTTCTTCCCTCCAGACTCAGTCCACCCTGTTGCAGATGTCTGGCACAAAGGCAGCCAGTAAGAAGGAAAAGTCTGCAGATCAGCAGAAACAGGCAGAGGCCCCGCCCCCAAGCTCTCCGGCAGACGACACGGAGAACAAGAGGTAGCCTCACACGTCCACCATCTCTTTTTAAACTGCCCTCATTGAAAACCAACCCGGGTTGGAGTGACTTGGCTTCCCGAATGCGTCCATTCAGGCCGAAGACGGGCTTCCAGCTGTGGCTGGAGGAGAACAGGAAGAGCATCACGGACGAGCAGCCAGACATGGACGAGACGGATGTCATCAAAGAGGCCATGGGGCGTTTCCGCACGCTGTCGGCTGAGGAGAGGCTGGTAGGCAACACCGATCCGGAGGGCTGGGCCTGATGTTGCTTTACTGTCAGTGATTCAGTGAAACCTCGATCCTTCCCGTGAACAAGCAAAAACTTCAAACCTCTTTTTTTCCCCCGACTCCACGTCCGTCTTCGCTCTCGGGATGAAAAGTGTCGGAACGCACGTCGCACTGTTAAGTTATTCCCGCCGTCGCAGCTGAACGTAGCGCTCAAGGCTCTCTGTAAATGCACAGCACTGTTCCTCATTCCAGTTTTCTATCGCTGCTCATCCTGCCCAAAGTGCCCATCTGCAGCCCAACACCAGTGAGAACCTTCAATTAGAGGCTGGCCGTGATTATTGGCCGTCAGAGCCATTAACACGCCAACCCCTGTGCGGTCCCTCGCAGAGACATGAGTCCCGTGTGACGACGCTGAAATCCACATTTCACACCGCAGACATGCAAGATCAGCTGAAATGTGTGTATAATCACATCGCAAGGCCACTGGATCGCCAACAGTTCTTGCAGATTTGTTTTGCCAAGCCTCCAAGTAAAGGTGTTTGCAGTCGATCCGGGTTCCCCATCAGTCGGATTCCTTTTAGTTGTGATGAAACTAGGAGGTTACGGCTGCAACCTGTTACTAAAAAAAAAAAAAAGAAATGATAGAAAAAGAAGAAACTGTTACAGGAAGTGACTGCAAGCCTAGCTACTGCTAGAGAGATTAGCCCGCATGTTGCAGTAGCAGCAGTTCTATCAGAACTGGGTGGCAGTTTTACAGTGAAATGAGGAAGAGAGGAAAGAAGTAAAGACTCTTTTCTTTTCTCCTTGGAAAAAGACGTATTTACTTCACTATTGTTTGTTGTTGCCTCCACTGCAACAGGAAGTCTTGCGTTGTCGCCACCTAAGAGTGAAACGTCCGATTGGTTTTAACGGAAGGTTTGTCCAGCAACTCCGTTAGATAACTGCATTTGGCTGGAATTACAGGCTTCACCCACTGACTGTATCAGCAGATGGGCGGAGCTTTGGGTTTCGTAAAGGAGGCTAACGCAGCAGTACGAAGAACCTGCTTTCTATGGTCTGGCCTGCAGCGGGCATCAAAAATGGTGGCTGTCGAAACTGAAACGAGCTCTAAACTCAACCTTTACAAATTTTTTTGGTTGGTCTAAATTAAATGGAGCCCATTTAATATCCATTTTGCCCAGTTTGGTCTAATTTTGAAAATGGTCATAAAGTTGTGGGCGTGGCCACAGTTTCGCAGTCCCTTTCACTGGCGCTGCGGAAAGATGATGCATCCAGGTGCCGCGTGTTTACTCCAGTGTTTTATTCAGAGAGCAGGTCGTGACCCAGCACACAGGAGCTGCATGAAAAGAAAAGAGGTTGTTGATGAGAGGAGAGGCGACCTGTTGCCGGGGAAACCCTGTCGAGTGGGTTTCAGCCACTGAGGTCGCAAAGCATTGATCCGGCGATTATGAGACGGAGGAGCAGGCAGGGGATGGGCGGGTGAGGGGGCAGCTGGACGACCACCCTGATAATGAAGTTTTTGCTTTTATTTAAACATGTCTAGATGGGTCTGTTTTTATCGGCTTATATTCAGAATAAAAAGAAATTCAGGCTGTCTAAGATTTATAGACCTTTTGCTGTTCTCCGCCTTTCTAACTGCATGTAATGAGCTGGCAAACAGTGATGGCGATCCTGATCACATCATCCATTCCTCACATTTTCTTTCTTCACAGACAATGTGCGCCAACAAATGCAGTGAAAAAAAGAAGTGGCCGCTCAGAGAAAAGTTAACCCTAACTAACTAGCTAACACCAACCTCACCAAAGTGCCGCTGAAGACTAGGGGGCGCGTTCGGAGGAGGTGTGCTTTGACACAGCAGTGTGCCTGTGCGATCACAGCATGGATGTATTATAAGAACTGAATAACAAACTGCAAACAAGGCGGAGTTGAATGTTCTTCCAGTGGCCACTCGAGGTACTGCGGGCAAAAACTTCGTACAGCCTAAATAGCATTTTTTACATAGACTGCAATATAAAAATAAACGGCGGTAAAACAGTTGACGGGATCATGATATGATGATATGATATGAACCGTGCTACAGGACTCTAACATGTGACATAGTTCATAATAAATCTTTATATTGTAGATTTTTGAATCCTTGGCTTTCAATCTTTGTAACAGAAATTTAAAAGATTTAAAATTATTGTAAAGACAACAAATATAAAGGGCAGAATATCCCCAGAAAATAGTTGATTGCCAGCGTGGCATCACGTTGTACGTGCTCCCGTGTCTCGGCTCGTTTCTGATTGGCCGATGCGTCCTGATGCATCACATAAGTTCCAGTGGCATGATGGGAATTGACACTGCTGCTACATTCTCTACGGGGGCCTTCTGGTTGGGGAGGATCCACGTCCACAACTACAACGCTCGCCGCAAGTGCGGCTTGATGAATTGCGAATCGCCGCCTCAAAAAGTCTCAAAGTCTGGACGTGTGCGAGGGCCGATCAAATGACTGACCAAAGTGACCAAACATTTCAAAAAAACTCCCACGTCATCATCGCGTTTTTTGTGTCTAATGCGACAACTGGCCCCTGGCGTGAGAGCAGACCAGTAGTTTGCTTCAAAAACAAAGATGCAGAGATGTTTGAGTGAAGCTGAAGCTCTGCTTTCACTGCTGCTGCTGCTTCCCCGCCCTGACCGCCATGATTCATCTATCCAGAGTGCTCCCTTTTGTCTCGGTTCACAGAGCAGAGGAGGGGAGAGCAGACTGACTGACTGACTGACTGACTGACTGATTGAATGGGGGGGGGGCGGAGAGACGGAGCTCCGTCAATAGTGATTATACACAACAGGATGCAATTTCGATGGCTGGCAGTGCGTCCGCGTTGAGTCACCGGCCGTGTAGGTGTGGAGACGACGGAAGAACACAGGCTCCTCAACCTCGCTAATTAACACGTGCTATTGTGTCCTTTTTTGTGTGTGTGTGTGTGTGTGTGTGCCAGTCCTGGACGGAGAGGGCGAAAGGCCAGCCGGGAGACGCTGCAGACCTGAAAAAGAGGAAGCGAGCGGCAGAAGGGGGAGGAGCCGAGGAGAAGGGACAGGCGGAAGGCGACGGAAGCAGCGCCAAGAAGAAGAAAGCGGTGGATCCCTCCTCCAAACTGGCAGCCTTCGCTTTCGGCAAAAACTGATCGATGGAAGTGTTTGAATTGTTTTCTGTTGTTGTGGCGTCTTCTAGGACGCCTGTCCTGACCACGCAAAGCCCCTTTAGCGTTCACTGTCTTTCTCTTTCTAACAAACACCTTTGGTAAATGTTTTTGTATTTTGAAAGTTCAATAAATGTAAATGTTTGTTGTTGCAAACAGACTGTTTTCGTTACTTTATTTCATTAGAAATAGGAGGAAAAAAAGTCGCCACAGCGGGTAAATCAGGCGCCGTCTCAGACTTCAACGCTTCTGCCGGATATTACAAATAAATATGTAACTTAAGGTGATGAAAGCAGTTGAACTGCTCCCTGAACCTGGAGGGAATATCTTGATGATCACGAATTTGATGTCAAAAAATTTGGCTAAAATGTATTGACAGTTACTTTCTTCCAATTAAATTATACTTGTATCCTGTCAGAAGGATGCAAATATTCCCAATTATTTAATGACTAAAATAAGTCAATGAGTTTTGTGTGGTTTCTTCCTCTCCTTTTGCCATTTGCCTTCTCTCTGTTCTATGATATGGAAAAAGCATTTTTGCAAATATATTTATTACAAGATTTCTGTTTTGGCTTCTCAGGAAGAAAGAGGTGAAAAGAGATTTATGGCCGTCTTGGATGGTAGGGCAGTCAGGAAACCTCAGCCTTCTGTTCACATTCAGGACTCAATTAAAAGTATGGAAAATAAGATACTCTGCTAACCCTAAGTTCTGATTCAACTCCATTACTCAAGTAAAAATAAGAGAGTTCAGGTTTTGCAATGTACATGTGTAAAAAGTCAAAATCTGTTGATAATTTTGCAAAAATTGAAAGGTGACAGAAAAATCTGAACTGACCAGGGTCAGAGCATGAGGTCAGAACATCTGGATCATTTTGAACAGCTTTGCTACTTTTGATACGATAGAGTTATCTTTTTCAACTGCCACACAACAAAACTAATATTTCTGACCAGTGATGTGGATTTGACACTTTTAATAACAATAACCAATGTTATTTTCTCCATGTCTGTTTTTCTTTGCACTTTTCTCTTTCTCCCTCTAAAATATCACCCACTTTTATATTGAACTACACGACATCGGAGTTCAAAAAGCTCCACGTCAAGCAACAAAATGACAAACAAAGTGACCTATGACCTATAACCTTTTAACCAAAAAAGTAACAAGCATGTTTTTCCAGTATAAGAAGTAAAAATGGCACACGTATTTGTGTGGAGGCAAAAGTGAAAGTGAAAAATCTACTTAGGCACAGAAACGAAGCATTTGTACTTCCTGACTGCCCAACTCTGCTTAAACATCTCTCTTCATTTTCCTCTCAGTCTCAGAGAACAAGACGGACCTGCTCCCAGCAATTTGTCCGCAATCTGGCGGCGAGCAGGTTTCTCCTCGGAGCGAATATTCTGATCCTTGGGCGCCTGTCTTGAGACCCCGCCCCCTCTGGAGCCGCTCAGCCAATGGGAGCCGTGCCGGAGGAGGGGGCTGAGGGGTAATCTGGCTGTATAAAATCCGGGGATGGAGCCCGGAGAGGAGAGAGCCGCTGCCGGGAACCTATAGTGCCGCAACAAGTGGGAGGAACAGAAGCGCAAGTTGGCCGACGTGTATGATGGAAAAGTCCAGGAAGTCCACGGCCGGTCCCGGCGACAAGAAGGAGTCCGGGGACGGTGGCTCCGTCCTAAACGGACACTTTGAAGGGTCGTTCGCCGCCGCCGCCGCCGCCGCCGCCGCCCAGACTTCCTGCGCTGAGTCCGGCTCGCAGCGGGCGGCCTCCTCGGTGATGGAGAGCTGGAGGGAGGAGCGCACCCGCAGCGTGGAGGACAACGAGATGAGCCTGCCGTCGCTGGCCGCCGCCTACACCACCATCCTGCGGGGTCTGGGCGAGGACCCGCAGCGCCAGGGTCTCCTCAAGACCCCCTGGAGGGCCGCCACCGCCATGCAGTTCTTCACCAAGGGCTACCAGGAGAAGATCATCGGTGAGTCCCCGGTCCGAGGGAGGGAGGGAGGGAGGGGCGAGGACATGCGTAGACAGTTGTTGGGAAAGGTAAAAGGAGAAGCGATGAAATGAGGAAGAAATTCACTCTGTTTCTTCATTTCAGAATTAACTTTTACACTCTCAGCTCCTCTTTTTTTCCCCACTTCAAAGATTTCCCCGAACCCAGGAGGAGGTGCTGAAATAGACTGAAATGATTGCGGATTTTATTTTTACCCAGAAGTCGGCTCAAATGTGTGCAAACAAGACAAAAGATGAATATTAATTTTATTACAACACACAACTCTCAAACAGTTATTTTGTGTTCAACCGTCTGCACCCAGATGTCGCATCCTGAACAAGTCGCCAGTTTATCGCAGAGGCCACATAAAAACAACCAACCATTCGCACTTGCGCTCACTCCTTCGGACGACCTAGAGTTCCCACTTCAGCTGGCACGCAGGCTCCACACAGAAAGGCAAGCGGGGACTTGAATACGTGACTATTATCAACTAAAAAAGGCAGTTGTTTAAAATGACATCAGTAATTAATTCCAGGGTTGAAACTCGGTTGTGGGTCTCAAGATCCTCTGTAACCATCATCAATGGCGTCTGTCTCCTGAGTGGGTGTGCCCACCGCACCTGAACACAATGCTGAGGCCTCGTCACACACACACACACACACACACCTCGGAGTCTCTGATGAAACCTCTGGATGCGTCGTGTTGAGTTGCGAGCCTGTCGTCGCCGGTTGTCGTGTAACGTGACAAACAGGTCCAGGACGCTTGATGACCGCAGTCTGAATGGAGGCGTGGCCTGAGCTAAACCAGCTGGAACCACCTGAGCCAGGTGCAGGAAGTGAGTGGCAGTTGTGCGGTTGGTTGGTTGGTTGGTTGGTTTCTGCAGTACCTGAGGAGTCAGATCCGTTGAAGTCGCTAATTGGTGGGTCAACTCATGACGAAACGTGCTTGTACAGACTTGCACTCGAAGCAGAACAAAGCAGCACATCGATTTAAAGGTCCAGTGTGTAAATTTGGCTTGATTTTCTAGTTCTGTCGGTACACACCACTGGACCTTTAAAGTTCAGTTAGTTAAAGTCATGTGGAACCAGCGTCTCTCCTGCCACGGAGAAAAGTCCTTCCTTTGCTATGTGTAGCTCCAACAAAGCATTTTTAGCAGGAAGCTGTTAACAGAGGGCTAAATATTCTGTTGTCAGGACATCAAGAGAGTTTTGTTGTTGTTGTTGTTGTTGTTTTGATAGTTGATTGAGCATAGCTCTTCTAGATTTGGGGATGAAAAGACATGAAGATGTGAACATGGGAAGGACCTTGGACCTTCAGACATGAAGCATAACGTGAACACACACACACACACACACACATACAAAATATTCAGTTGTCAAGCCTATGAGCTTAAATTATGTTGCATGGTGCAGCAGGGAAATGATCCCAGAATTGATGATGAATCGATTTTCGTTCTAAAATCAACTCAAACATATTTTGAAAGTGATGGCGTGGGAGGGGGCGTCGACCTCCAGCGCCGGGCCCACATTGGTCGTCCTCACGAGTCCATCTGGAGCCACTTTGGGCGATTTGAGCGGCGACGGGGGAGGGAGTCAGTGAGGGGGTGGTGGTGGTGGGGGGGGCAGGGGTGAGAGGGGTGAGGGGGGTGAGTGTGTAAAAGAAGGAATTTGGAGTAAACAGAGTGACGCTTCCAGTGAAAGCAGACAAAAATGTTGTTGCCGCATCGCAAGGAAGTGACGCGACGGCGAGCGGCACACATGTTTGCTCCGAAAACCAGCGGCGCAAAAATAAATGAGCAGAGGTCAAGATGACGGCGGCAGACCAACACACACACACACACACACGTGTGCATCGTTGGCGGCGGTGCTGTGTCTGTCTGCTGATTGGCTGCTGCAGGAGACTCCCCATTGACTCTTTGGAAAGCGCAGAACACAGAAAACACATGTAGCCACCGAGTGGTTGAGGTTTTTTTCTCTTCAGTGAGCGTCACTTTGTTGGATTAGTGTGTGTGTGTGTGTGTGTGTGTGTTCGGGGGGTGGAGGTTGGGGGCGGGGGTAGGGGGGTCACGGGTTCAGCTTTC
Organism: Thamnaconus septentrionalis; assembly: GCA_009823395.1. Taxonomy (NCBI): domain Eukaryota; kingdom Metazoa; phylum Chordata; class Actinopteri; order Tetraodontiformes; family Monacanthidae; genus Thamnaconus; species Thamnaconus septentrionalis. The sequence goes on along the minus strand of CM020505.1, from coordinate 16,478,671 downwards.
ATTACAACACAAGCCTAAAATCCGCTTGTTGTCGAACACATGATCAAATAAAGGGGAAGGTTGCAGGTATTAGGCCGGATATTGAACTTGTGATGTTATGGGATAACAAGTGGACCGTCACATGGGGGAAAAAATGAATAAGATGATTATTATTATTAATTACTCTCCTGAAAATTAAAGGAAGCTAAAATGAGGTGTGGTCCCATTTAATCGTTTAAGGCAAAACAAAGGAACCAATCAAAAAGGCTCGTCCAGTCGTGGGAATGTCACCTGTTTGCTCCCAGGCAGGCAGGTGGACTCGAGCTAAACCTAATGGAAAGAAACGTGACCAAAGACGAGACGTGTGGCAAGACGAGCTGCGACGCCCCCCGGTGGAATGCGCACAATGTGGAGTGTCACCCTTTACATCGTTTTCAGACAATAACCGTATTGAAGCGTTTTGACAGAGAGCGACTCTGTGATCCTCCTGGACTGGAGCTCACCGTGTCCACACCCACCTGTCACCTTCCAACCAGCAATAGTATGACACATTGAAGACAGTCTGTTTGTTAAACGCTAATGACATCTAACAACAAGTCTCGATAAAACCTCTCTACAACAGCCGCCAACATCAGGCTGCTGGCAGGTTCGCCTTGTTTCTACGTCTTCTCAGTGCAAATTGTGATTTCTCACTTTAGTCACCGCCTTAACCCTCCTGCACTTGCCCCCCAATTTATTAGTTAAGGAAGCTGGTTTGATTTAGAATCTGTGGACTAACACAGAATTTGTTTTCTTTGGGAGTTTGACAACATGGACAAGCCAGACTTCAGAGTCCCTGTTCTCACCTGGTTAGAAAATGGACCCTTTGTTTAAACTTATTAAACAAATTTCATCAAAACATCGACTTGGTTTTTCCAGCAGTTAAAAACTGCAGCGTGTGTGTGTGGCCTGTTTTTCAGTCCGTCCCAGGGCCGCTTTCTATTCCCACCAAAATGCACCATCAACATCTTGTACAACACGTTATATTTTAAGTGTATAAGTGGTCTGACTATGACTCACTTACATACTGCAATGATACAGATGGTAACAACGACAAGTTCTGAATGGCTAACAGGTGATTGCGTGGTCACCCAGCAACGATGTTTGCCCAACATGTCACAGAAACAACTTTGACTTCCTCGGGATTAATTATGGGATGTGAAGGCTGGGACGTGCATGCGTTCTATGAACCTGGAACTGCGTGTCCACGTTCATTTAGTGCATTGTTTTGGGGGGAGTTTTTTGTTTTTTTTCCTGTCTCTGGCTTTGCTCAAAGCGTCTTGAAAAACACCCCCACCCTAACACACATACATAAAAAAACATGAGACTGTGTGACTCATCAGAGAACATGAGTCACACTGTCATTACCTGACACCCAAGGCATCAGAACCATCAGCCCTTCACCCTTTATTTGCCCTTTATTTGTTTAAGGTTAGCTAAACATCATTCTCCTCGGGCCTTTGTATATGTGTGTGTGTGTGTGTGTGTGTGTGTATGTGTGTGTGTGTTTGTGAATTTTAACCCGTTTCCTGATCATCCTGCTCCTGTACTGGCAGTAGGATGCTCACAACTTTCTTTCACCCTCTCATGGCAAAAACACAACTAACGTGTGTTTTTAATTCCTCTTTGCCAAACAATGGATAGCTTTAGCCATATTTAAGTGGTAAGGTAAATACCAACACAATAAAGTACAACAGGATCTGCAAACTAACCAATGTGTTTTGTGTTTGTCCTGATACAGACGGTGAGATTTCAGATTTCAGGTGTGCGTTTCCACCCAGTGTGTGTGAACACTCACACTGAATTGTTTGTGTAGCAGTGTCGCTCTGCTCATTAGCCGTTAACCTGGGAACCACATGAGAGCCGATGTCCAACTGTGTTTCTAATGACAAAGTGCTTAAAACTGGATTTCCTCCTCATTACAGTGTCAACCTGAAGGCAAAACAACCCGCAAATTAGGTTTGTTGTCGACAGGAAAAAACCAAACCAAACACAAGGTGTCTTTAGGACTGCGGTGGGGATTTTACTGACTGAGCTCTCCAAAAATTTGTGCACTCTGAAATAATGTTATATAATAGAAATTGGGGGCTCAAAGCTGCAAAATACTGTGCAAGTGTTTGCAGCAGAAACATATAATGCATACAAATAAGAGCAAGAGATAAAACAAGCTTTTGTTTCTATGAAACCCTCTGGTTCAAAAAGAATGAGAGACCTTAGGGAGTCGTTCCTCTCATCCACCTGTTGGTGTGTTTGCAGAGTAATAGGCAACAGGTCGCTGAGATGGCTGTTGCTTTACTGACCTTACTGACCACACACACACACACACACACACACACACACACACACACACACCCTCATCTCCTCCCCTGCGAACAAATAACTAGTCAGGAAATTAAAAAAAGAAAAAAGAAAGAAAGGTGGCGGCAGCGGCAGCATCCGTCGCAGGCAGATAAACTGCTTTATTGGACTGGAGCAACTGAAAAATGTAATAACGCGACAACAGGAAGAAGGGTGCACTGAGGCAGGGCTATAATTAGGGGACCGTGTTCGCATGAAAGTCAACGACAAGGAGAAACGTCGGCTGGACGGCTGGCAGTGTGAATGTTCTATGAGCAGTGCCAAATAGGCAAGATTCATCTTCATTTTTTCATTTGTGAGGTGAGGGTTAGGGTCAAAGTAAGGCTGGGTTGGGGTCAAAGTAAGGGATGGGTTAGGGTCAAAGTAAGGGCTGGGTTAGGGTCAAAGTAAGGGCTGGGTTGGGGTCAAAGTAAGAGATCCAGAGAGATTGATGCATGATGGAATTCATCGGAGTCCAGCCCCTGAGAAAACCCAGCACATTAGGTTGAACATTAATAATGTGTATCATCATTAAATCACCTGAGTGCATTCAAGTTGTAGAATAGAATGAATAATATGATAGAATACAAGTAGGCATGAATAAGTACAAAATATTGCTCCCAAAAGAACGTGCTGTCGTTCAAATAAAAAAAAAAAAAAACAAACATATTTCCAGATGCGCTAACTGGCAATTTTTGTAAAGTAACCTTTTTTATGTTTCTGTTCTGGCAGACGTGATGAATGACGCCATCTTCGACGAGGACCATGACGAGATGGTGATCGTCAAAGACATCGACATGTTCTCCATGTGTGAGCACCACCTGGTACCCATCTTCGGCAGGGTGAGGAGCCTCCACTTTGACCGCCTCCTCCTTCTCATTATTGTTAGAATTATCATTGCGCTCATTATATTTCTAGTGGTCGAGATACCTTCAGACGAATCACTCGGTTAAGATGGTTAAACTTCAAATCTCAATAAATATATATGTAATACATACAATATACTAAGTGCCTCATCTGAAGCTGTTTTTTTTTATGTTGGTCGAGTTGAGGAAGTTGAAAATATCCCGAACATCATCCATAAACGCCACGCGAGCAGCAAACATGGAGGCTGATGTCTATCTGTGAAAACCATTTATCTGGAGCCTGAACGTCAGACGGCACGAGGGACAATCAGATTAGCCCCCACGTCTGTTTTACTCCTCGCCTCCTCCGCAGAACCTGCTCCTGGTCTCTCGCTTTGTCTCTGTGAGGTCACTGTCCTCCTCCTCCTCCTCCTTCTCGTCCTCCTCTTTCTCCTCCTCCTCTGTTATCACTCCATCGCCCGTCGGCAGGTGCACAACATTTCAGACAAAGGGGCTCATCGCCTCTTTCTGCTGCTTTAAATGAATCCTGATGACAGTAGTGACTCACACTTGTCCTATATGTGTGTGTGTGTGTGCACGCATGTGCATGTGTATGTTTACTCGTTTTTATCGCTTTTTACTTTTTCAGAGGAAGACCTAACTGGTTGGCACTTTTTAGCGACATGCTGCACAAACTGAACATCAAAACTTTGGCTGACGACATGCAAATGAAATAGATGTTATGCTTCCACTAGAGGGAGCCGGTCTCAGTCAGACTTCCACGTCTTCTTCTTTGTTACCGTCCAAGCTTTTCTGAAGTGCTTGTTGGTCCCTAGGTTTTATTATTTCTCAACAACTTGCAAAAAAAAAAAAAAAAAATTGTATTCTTCCATGTTGTTTTTTTCCCTTTATCATCTGGTCAATCTTTATTTTCTGGTTGACACTGCCCCACATGGTACTACGTGGTACTACAATCTGTGCTAGCTTAATACGTTCCAATTGCACAGCACTTTGTGTGTGTGTGTGTGCGTGCGTGTGTATGTGCGTGTGTGGCTGCTCTCCCCTTTGTCCTCCAACCTCTTTCATCTGTCCGTCTGTCCATCAGTTACTGGCCGCGCTGCCCCTGCTCCTCCCTCTACAGGTCAGCTGGTGTCCTGACAGCTACCAGTCATTGGATAAATCTTCAAAGCAGTATCACTTACAGTGAGGACAGGCATTGGCTCCGCCCTCTCAGACCGCATCGTATTTTTGTCTCGGGATCACTTTTAGCGGGAGGCTCTGAACGGATGGCTGAACTCGCTTCTCTCTGGATATTAAGAAGTTTTCAACGATGATTACGAGGGCGGTCGTCATTAACCCGATAATCGCAACGAGATTAAATACAAGGCACACCGTGCTAATTTTTTCAAATCGCACTTTAATTGCAAGCCTTTAGTCTCCTCCACCCGTAGTCAGCTCCTCAAGCCGTAGCGCTATGATTCCTGCTAATGTTAGCTGTGTTTGTTTGGTGCGGCTCACACAAACGGTGATGGTTTCAGCAACCAGCTGCACTCTGAACATCCAGGTGCAGCCAGCGATCTTCAGACTGGCGATGCGCCGCTTTGCTCAAAGCACCATTTCAGAGTGATGGCAGTCGCCACGGACCTATGGACGGAAGTACATTCAAGAAGCTAACTGAAGCTAATGCTAAATGGGCGGCAACTGACTGCTCTGACCATAATCTTTGCAAAGTTCAAAATGAAATCCTTTCTTTGTGTTCCTTTGGTTCTAATTAACACATTCTGCAAAGAATCGCTTCATATTCATATGGACGTAAGAATTTGAAATGCAAACCGTCAGAATTTTCAACATGCGAATCAAAAGCGTGATTAGTCGCAGGTAACTATGGATAGTCAAAGATTAATCTCGATTAAAAAGATTAATCATTTGACAGCCCTAATGATTAAATGTATGCTGATTGATGACACGTTGCATGATACATGCTTCTTTTTTCGCCAGCGTATCAATCTTGTCTGTTTGCCTGCTCTCGCCTCTCCTTCAATGTTTCCCTTCCGTGCTGTGTGTGGTCCCCGGCCAGCGTGCGCTGGTAAATGTATTTTGCGAGCTGATAAGCGGTGGTGCGTCCGTCCGTCTGTCCGTCTGAGTGGACGTGTTTGATGTCGATACGTCAGAAGACGGCGGCGCCGTGGGAGGGACGGCGGGGAGAGAGCAGATCTGCCGCTGCTGCCCTTTCTCCCTTCTTGTCAACAAATTGAGTTTGACATTTGAGTGGAGTGCCTGTGTGTGTGCGCGCGTGTGTGCTAGAGCCTCCAGCCATCCAGCGCAGTGATTCTCCGTGTCCATCCGGCTCTCATCTTTCTGCTCGTCCACCTGCTGTGATTCCTTCTTCTTTTTCCCCCCTTTTGTTCTCTATTTTTTTGCTCCTGCAGTTGTTTCGCACCTCTAGGTTTCATTAGCCGGAAGACTGTTTCTGTTTGTTGAGGAAACACAAACGTTCAGCTTTTCAACAAATACAGGTACTACCCAGAAAATTAGAATGTCCTGAAAAGGTTGTTGTATTTCTGCAATTCAACTGAAAAGGTGAATTTGACATATTATATTAACGAATAATATGCAAATCAATGTATTGCTGATCAGGTCTTGCAGCTTAAAACAAAGCTCAAATTCAAAAACTCAGAAAATTAGTTTGTGGGTTTGTGGTTTTAATAAGCTGAAAATCTTAATCAGCAAAGTTACAACAAGGAACTGCTTGAGATGTGTCAGTTTGCGTGTAATGGCTCAATAAAATTAGTTGGTTTCATCTTTTATGTTAAATTGCCAACATAAAACAACTTTTACTCGATATTCTAATTTTTCGTGTAGTACCTGTAATGCGCTGATAACAACGGATGTTCGGATGAGAGTTCTGTAGTCCTGCAAATGACTGAAAAAATTAAAAACATTACCGTCACGTTTCTGTCGAGTTATACAGTGCTGTGGGAGAGTTCAGATGATGATTTTTGATAACGTTTTAAAAAAGGATGTGCTCCATTTTTTGCAGGTTCACATTGGTTACCTCCCCAACAAGAGAGTCCTGGGCCTCAGCAAGCTGGCCAGGTGAGTGTGTGTGTGTGTGTGTGTGTGTGTGTGTGTGCGCTTGCCCGCGTGTGTTTCCTCCCTGTTTAATCATCCAACTAACACTAGGTGTGTGAGTGTGTGTTTAAGCTGATTATTAAATGTGTGTGTGTGTGTGTGTGTGTGTGTGTGTGTGTGTTCAGTGAGGCTTGTTAGTGCGATAAGCCTCAAGGTATTGGGGTCAGCAGGATGAGATTCAACACACACACACACACACACACACACAACGTGATGGCAAACTGCAAAGTCCGTTTTTTACAATTACATTTGACCTGCTAGCGTCTCCACTTTACACCAGGTGGCGCCAATCAAAGCTAGCGCAATAAAACAAATCATCATTTAAAGGTGTGATCCCCTCATTCTATTTACGGTATCGTTAGTACTATACCAAACACACACACACACACACACACACACACACACACACACACACACACGTTATTCCTCACCCTGACGCCTCAGCTTTTTCCTGCTGGATTTATTTTGTACTTTATTTTATTTGGTCAATTAACGATATTTGAAGGGTGGAAGTTTTCTTCCGTCTCCCACCGAAGCTTCCTGCCTTTAGTCGCTGATCTCGCTCATGTGATCTTTCTCCTCGCGGCCCTTTTGCTTTTTTGTGACATTTTGCCGCCAGTGGAGTTTGTCACAACTGGTTGTGATCAGCGAGAAGAGCAGCAGGTCGGAGGTGAAGACCAGGATGCTTCGACTGAAAATAAGCTTCTTCTTTTTTTTTCCACGTGCGATGACGTCAGCCGCTTTCTGTGGCGACCTGCGATAATGAAATGTGACATATTGTTGGACGTCCAGTTGCCGAATCTCCGCCCACACTGGCAACTTTGTGAACACGCAAAAAATATCAGTGAACAGGCGCCGCCTTGATTGGTCACTGGAGGTTTCGATGACGATGTGCAGGGAGACGGTTTGTTTTGGTGGACATGCATTGCAAAACTGCGCCATCTAATGGTGATTAAGTGATGTGGCGTCACTGACTGGATATTACAGATGGGCAGAGTCGTCGCAACGTCGCCCATTTGTTTTGTGAAAAGCCGTTCTGGAGCCCAGAGGTCGGTGTCATGGTCAGCGGCGCCATCTTGAGGTTAAGGTTTTGTTTTGAAACTGGAAGATTCCATGTTTGGGTGTGTGATCCAACCGCCAGTAGGCCGTCTACATTTGGTTTCTAAACTGCAGCCGCTGCCAAAAATGTATGAGCATTTTTACTCAATATAATGAATGTAAATGCATGTTTGAACCGACTGGCTGAATTTGATCAAAATGACGATTTTGTCCAACTAAAAAATTCTAACCGGTTTGTAATGGTGTGAATTCAGGGCTCTTCAGGGCCAGTCTTTTTTAGTCTTTTGCAGCCATTCTTGGCGGTCCCTGCTGGCCAAAGGACAGAATGCAGGTTTTTAGTTGGCCATCTTTATGTTCACTCAATGGGCCGGATTTATGAAAGATAGACTGCCAAAAACAATCTTCAAACATGCTAATTAATGACAAAGCTGATCTAGCAACGAGGGTTGCAACCGTCACTCAGGCAAAATAACGCAGTCCTTCTGGCGCTTTCGGCTTAATGAACGTGTTTTGGACAGAACGAGCAAAATATAGGGCGGAGAGAGAGTGCAAATAAATTGTTCAGCTATCAGCGCACTGTGTAAGTTTTGTGTTTTTATTGAACACCTTTGAGCGGCAGACAATAACGGCACGCAACACACTGGTTACACAAGGGACAAAAATGTTGACCAGGTGTGGACGAGGATCTGATTCAAAACCACTTGTGACCTTTGATCATTGGACAGAGAAAGCCAATTGGTTTTTTTGTCATCGAGCAGTTAGAAAAAAATGGAAAACACCTCGACAAAGAGAACAGCAGTTTGTCAGAGTGTGTGCAGGTGTGTGTTTTATTTTTTATGTATATAAAATATATGTATATACATGTGAATATATATATATATATATATATATATATATATATTGTGTATATAATGAGTAAATTATTTTTTCAGTTGTGATCAAACTCACTTTCATTCAGATCCTCTTCTATTTCAGATCTTGCCGGCCTTGTCACCCACACTGACACAGTGCTGATGCTGTCCTTTTCTTTTTTTTTTTTCTCCCCGCAGGATTGTGGAGATCTACAGCCGACGGCTCCAAGGTGAGATGGCCGACGTGTTCCCGCGCCCCGACGGTCGCGTCGAGGCCGTTGGTCTCTTCTAACCCTGTGCTGTTTGATCTCCAGTTCAGGAGAGGTTGACCAAACAGATTGCCGTGGCTATCACCGAGGCCCTGCAGCCCACCGGGGTGGGTGTGGTCATCGAGGCCACGTACGTGTTCCTTCCTCTGAGACTGAACTCGCTAACCTCCTGTTGCTCTTCCCTCTTATCCTCCTGCTGATTGGCTGCTTTGTTTCCGGTCTAATCGCATTTTCCCTTCAGCCTCCGACACTGTTGCTGTTAATGTTGTTTTTCTGCGTCGTCCCTGATTGGCTCTTCTCGCTGCCCTGTTTCATTGTAGACACACGTCTTCCTTTTCCTCTTTATTTATTTGCATTTCTATTGACTTCTGTTCTTCCTTTTGACCTTCTTCTGTGTGGTTTTATACTTTAGTTTCCTCCTCCTTTGACTTTGATGCTCATCCTTGTATTGTATTAGGACAATTAGTATCCACATTCATCCCTAATTAGGAAATAATTATAGTGCTCGCTTTTCAGAGGTATTTGATCAGAATTTCACATTCATTATATTTTAACCTTGCGCCCCCCTCTGACCATCACAACATTGTGCTTCTCAAACTTTTATGTTTGGTCGGTTTCCTGCTTTTCACTTCAGCACTCCCTTATTTCACTTTTTCATTCCCTTTGCGCTAAATTCTACATTAGTTCCAACTGGTTTGCCCATTTTATATTTTTTTGTCATTAGTTTCATTATTTTTACTTTTTTTTTCAGAAAGTCCCTCCAACCGCATCCTTCCAGTTTTCATTTTTATTTTTAATTTCTTCTTCCGTTCCTCCAAAGTTTTACCTCTTTACCGCTTGTTCCTCTTCTTCATGTCAACTGACGTGGCGTCCCTTCCCCCCTACAGTCACATGTGCATGGTGATGCGCGGCGTCCAGAAGATGAACAGCAAAACTGTCACCAGCACAATGTTGGGCGTCTTCAGGGAAGATCCCAAAACCCGCGACGAGTTTCTCACACTCATCCGGAGTTGAGGAGGCGGAATTTATCCTCCTCTTCCAGTGGCCTGAGGTCAACTTTACCGTGTGTGTGTGTGTGTGTGTGTGTGTGTGTGTGTGTGTGTGTGTCTGTCTGTCTGTGTGTGGGCAGGCAGTACCTGACCAAAGGTGTCGAGTGTCTTCAGGCTGCTGGACGTGATAATTTGTCCTCAGCATCTCAGCGTTTCCCATTGAGACGGCGCCTCGGACTTTAACTTTCTGTTCAGTTCAAGAGCCTTGAATGACAAACAGGGGGCCGCGCCTGCTGCTTTTAATTTATTAACCTTTGATTTTGACCTAATCTTAAAATCTGAAATCAAACAAATTTTTTATAGGGTCAAATTGTTGTCATATTCTATGGCCATTATGTCTCCATTACCATTAGAAATGCGCAAAACCTAAACAGCGCAATAAAAAACAGGTGATAGAAACACCTGCATTTTGTAAAACCTCTAAAATATCCCGGAAAAGTCCTCATAAGGAGGTATATATATATACATATATATATATATATGGAAATGCGTACTAAGCGCAATTGTACTTTATCGAAAGTTTGGAAATATTGCTTTTATTTTGCATAAAACTGTCGTGGGATCCCAGCTACTAAGTCAGGACTAAGTCAACAGGCTCCTGCTCACACTACTAAACAGACATCGCATTGAAGCTCTGTTTACACGCTGCTGATTATGTCACAGTCGTAAGTTCTCTGATGCTTTATGTGAATTTTTGGTGACCTGTGGACATTGTTTTTAGTGTAATTGCAACTTTTCGACTCTCAGTTCTACAGCAGTTTACAAACAAAAAAACTCTACATCTTTTTTTTTTATTTTTTTTTTGAAGTCGACAAACTCACCTTTGACATTTTTACCCCTGTGATCGTTTCATTGTTCTGGCAGAAGATCTGCCTGTTTGTGCCAAGTACATCCAACCTGACTACAGTCTGAAACTTCGAAGTCCACCACGGTCGAAGCCCGTGTGTGTGTGTGTGTGTGTGTGTGTGTGTGAGAGAGAGAGAGAGAGAGACAGCAGGTTCACTGAGTGTAAAATGTCTTTGTGTTTACTTGTGTCGGAATATTTTGCCATTTCAGTGTTCGTCCCCAGACTGATTCTGGAAGGTTTAAGCTTCTTTTGATGTGTGTGTGTGTGTGTGTGTGTGTGTGTGTGTGATCTCATTGTCCGTGGCCTTGTAAAGCGGGGTGACCTATGTCTTTGGTCTGCCCACCATCACTGTCACTTTATGTACCTGTGTTTTAAATAATTTTGAATCAAGGAAAATAAATCAGTGTGTGTGTGTGTGTGTGACAGCATCGGCACGTTGTTTTTATTAACTGATGTGAGTTTTTTGCTGAAAACTCTCGATGGCAGCGGTCAAGATACATAGCTGGTGTTAGTGTGGGTCAAAGGGAACTTGGTGGAAAAAACAGACACTTGAAGTACTCACCAGCGTCCCCTACTGCGTGCTCGGTTAAGTAGACATAAAGTTGCTGTACAACTCCGAGAGGAAAAAAATCCCAGACATAGAAAACGTCGGAATGACAGTTTTTTTTTTTTTTTACCAAAACACAATTGATGGCAATCATCTGGCCAAGGATGTAAGGGGGACACAAATTGGAAAGCTGGCTGATCCAGAACTGGTTTGCACAGAAATATATCATACATAATTACACACAAAACATTCACAAAAAGCTATGCTTTATTCTACTTGCTTTTTTTTATTTATCATTTAGATAATTCCAGTTGTGGCCTGTGTTCATTATTTCTGTACCGCCAGCGGCTAACACTTTATTATGAGTCCTAGCATATTAAGCAGCGTGTCACAGGTGTGCTTTGCATCAGTTTCTAATATTACTACATGTCTACAAACTGGTGTGATGGCAATACATCTTTAAGTCCAGCCTTCTTTCTCACTCTCCTCATTGCTACTTCCTACCTCCTCACTGTCCTCCTGCCTCCGTCTGTCAGCCGTAGCTCACTGACAAGAGGCGCAGGAAGTGAAAGACGCTGCAATATAAAATGTAACCACTTGATATCGCTGTTTCTTCTTCAAAATCTCCAAATGTCGTGCACTTAGCCTTTTCGCAGCTGCAACATAACGTTCACATACTATGACATCTGACGTCACATCTCTCTCTGTATATATCTATTTATAGATATATATAAATAGATCTAGATATAGATAGATATATATCTATAAATATATAGATATAGATCACCTCAACGAAAAGCTAACTCTTATTATAGCAATAATATTAGAAATAATATGTCCTCATATTATATTATTAAGAGAATTCAGCAGCAACTTGCTAATGTTCAAAATATTAGGAGCCTAAAATATACAAAAATGCAGCTAGCTGAGTCCTTCTAGGCAAGTCATCTTGTGGGTCTTTATGGTTCAACACCTTTGTGATGTCACCAAGAGAAATTATACTTTTGCCACTTTGATGATGCCAAGACTGACTGACTAACTGAAGCAGGTTAGAGGATTTGAAATCATTTATCATGAAGTTCAGAAGTCATCCACTCAGCTTAACAGTGGATCATGTATGCCATTTAAAGACAAAGTATTAACATCTGGGCAAGAAAGCATGATAAAAATGTCGAGAAACTTTATTTGAAAAAGAACTTCCAAAAGACAATCTCCACACATCAGTTTACGGTTCTAAACAAATGCTATAGCTTGGATTCTTATTTTCTTTTATTAAAAATGGCAACACGTCTTTGTATCTAAATGTCAGTACAAACAAATAAAATGCATACTTTCAACACTTCCTGTAACCTGAAAAACAACCATACTTACATTCATATACTATCACTCTTTGTTCGTCTTCATCAATATTTACATTAAAGGATATATTAAAAGATACAATTTCATTTGGTATTTTCAAACTTTATATACTTCCACTTATACGCCTGAACTGTTCAAGTAACAGTGATTTATATATATTTTTAATGCTTTCATTGATAAGAAAAGGCTAACAAGGAGGAGAGTCTTAATATGGACCTCGCCCGGATGCCTAATCCCTCCTCTGATTGGCTCCTTTCTTCAGGGGTTAACATTCAATATCAGGCTGAACCGACCAGTGCGGGACGGGTCCCATTAAAAAACAACAACCTCCGGTTCATGATCCATCCCTCCTTCATTTATCTTCTCAAGTCGTTCATCTGTTCCTCCTGCTCCGGGAACACCTGCGAATGAGTTGGTCCGATCCAGCGACGGTCCTTCGCCCACTGCAGCGTCACTTCTTCCTCCTGCAGCGGTAGCAGCAGCCGCGGCTCCTGCCCTCCTCTTCCTCGCCTCCCCCGGCTTCCTTCACCACGTAGGGCGGCGGGTCAGAGTCGGACACGCCGTACGGGTTGCCAGCGTCGTTGCTCAGAGCCAACTGGTTGGTTATGACCGTGGAGACGTCGTCCGACGAGCGGATCTTCGCCCTGGGGATGACCACCTCGCCGTAGGGGTTCTCAAGGGACACGTTGATGTTGGACATGGCGCTGGGTGGAGCTGAAGACGATCAGGCAATCAACCGGCCGGAGGGTACGAGGAGCTCAAGACTGGAATGAGAGAGAAAGGGAAGGTAAATGAAGTGAACGAGAGGAAAGGGAGACAGAAAACAGGGGAAGGAAGGTGGGGAGAACAGGGATGTGGAAGAAAGGAGATGGAGAAGAAAATGAGGATGTGGGGAAGAAGGTGAGGAGGGGAAGAAGGAGATGAGGAGGCGGGGAAGAAGATGAGGAGATGTGGAGGGAGATGAGAAGGCTGGGAAGGAGATGAGGTGGTGGAGAAGGAGAAGAGATGAGGTGGTGGGGGAAGGAGATGAGGAGATGTGGAAGGAGATGAGGAGGCGTAGAAGGAAAGAGGAGGAAGAGAAGGAGAAGAGGTGGGAGGGAAGGAGATGAGAAGGTGGGGAAGGAAATGAGGAGGTGGAGAAGAAGATGAGGAGATGTGGAAGGAGATGAGGAGGTAGAGAAGGAGATGTGGAAGGAGATGAGGAGGAAGAGAAGAAGAGGTGGGAGGGAAGGAGATGGGGTGGTGGGGAATAAAAAGCAGGTGAAGGGAGTGGGAAGCAGATAGAGGATATAAATGTGGGAATCAAGCAGATCCGTTTCCAGCTATCAAGAAAATTTTAAAATACTGAAGACTGAATTCAGACATTTTTTCCCCCTGAATTAGACGCAAGAGGCTCGTCCAGTCAACTCAGCCTTCACTGTTTTGCCAATCAAGCCATCGAGCATTCCTTCTAATGAGCAGGTGAGTCGGTGCCAACGCCCACCTGAAACCAATCCCCTACAATGTGTCAGCTCTGACGGCGGACTTTGTGTCGAAGCCTCTTTAGCTGCGCGTGTGTCTGCAGTGTTTGTCGGCGGACTCAGTGTCTCCGCTAAGACAAACAGCTGTGCCGCGAGCGGGCCGAGGACCACGCTGCCAAGCTGCAGAGAGAGAGAGAGAGACTAGGGAGGGTCCAGCTGGAGGTGGAGGCACTCAGACCTGCGGCTGACCCCGCTGGGAGAGGATCCTGTGGAGACCCTGCGGCTTGGGCAAGGCCTGAACTCTGAGGTGGTGGACGGCGTCGTCGACTTTCAACGTCTACCTCGTCCGTGTGACGGTTTGCGGCTGGCGTGAAAAACAGAAAACATTACGCCACCGTGCCTCACCTGGGCGTGTTGCTCTTCCTTGAGGCGGCCCTGATTTGGTGGAGCAGGCGCCCGCTCGACTTTTAATCCCGCGTCCTCTTCCCTCCCGTTTGACGGCGTCTCCTCCAGTGAGCTGCCGAAAGATTCGGGACTGCGTCTGTTTCAAATCGGTTAATCTGCTCCTGCTGCCGTCCTCTGGGAAAATGAGAAGGTTCGTCTGGCCTCAGCACCTCGCAGCAAACCTGTTCTTCCTGCCGGCACTCCCTCTTTCCACCTGTTCATTCTCGACTGAGCTCCGCCTCCCCTGCACATGTGAAACCCGCCCCCATCCTACACCCTCCACCCCTCCACCCCTGCCCCTCTAGGCTCTAATTTATTAGCTAAAGTATTTATAGTGTGTGTAATTATTTAAACTAAATTCAAGGTGACCTCAAAGGGAAAACAGAGTAACGGGACAATTCAGCTTGTTTGGTGGTGTCGCTGTCTCTGGCCTTTAACCCAGCCCTGGTCAAAACACAAGATGAAGCCTGTCTGATGACACAGCCAAAGAGAAACAAAGCTTTTTCTTCCTTTTTTTTTTATAAAGCCAGGTAAACACACAAAAACTGAAGTGGTTGTGGGTTATAAAAGGACAAAAAGTCAAAATAAACCAAAAAATTTGAATTAAAAAGTAGAATATGTGTGTGTGTGTGTGTGTGTGTGTGTGTGTGTGTGTGTGTGTGTGTGTGTCCACAAACTCCTATTTATATTTCTCTATGAACTGATATGTCAACATTGACATCAATTGAATGTCATCAAACAATGACTTCATTTCCTTGGACACGTTGGCCCGGACACAGTCAACAAGAGCGGCTGCAGTTCTGTGGGTGATGATGAGCGGCCTCGTCACCCGTCACAGGCCGGCCAAACTGTCCGTCAGCCGGGAACGAACCGGTTGAACAGAAACCTTCTCAGGTACAAAGCCCCGCCCACAGCCCGCTCCCATTGGCTGCTGGAGTCAGTTTTGCAGGTTTTCCCCGACAGTTTCTCCCTCAACGCTGACGTTGAACGGCCGGTGTGGCGGACGTGGTGCCACGAGAGGTTGCGGAAGTGTTGCAAAACTTGAAAAAAACCGACCCACCGAGGACTGTTTACCCTGTCCAGCCTCCGCTCTTCCCCGTTTTTATATTTACTTACTGAGTTGAGAACAACAGCAGGGATTTTAAGTCACCTCCAAACACACATGAACCGCTAAAATTGCATCTCGGATGAAAAAATAAATAAAAATAAAATAAAGATGCTCTTTGATGAGAGCTGAGCCCAGCTTACCGTGTCACCAGAGACAGCGGGCAGGGCAGCGGTGTCTGGCCCTTGCTCAAGGCACACTTCCGCATTGCGTCGTGGGGGTGGATGGCCGACGCCCCCCTAGTGGCCACTCAATGTACCGCAGCCAAAAACCCCATGTGTCCGACCTAAAAAATACACGTTTTCAATAGAGTGCTATACAAAAATAAGCGCCTACGCTACGCCTTTGACCTAAACGCGGTTCATTATAACATTTTCTATTGTAGATTTTTTTTAATGGTGGATTCACAGCCTCAGGACGGACTGACTAACCAGTCAGCCTCCTTTCAGTTGTGAAAGAACCAGGAAGAAAAAGAATTTTCACATTGTGTATTTCTACGGAAGGTCAAA
The DNA here is from genome assembly GCA_009823395.1 of Thamnaconus septentrionalis. Classification (NCBI taxonomy): domain Eukaryota; kingdom Metazoa; phylum Chordata; class Actinopteri; order Tetraodontiformes; family Monacanthidae; genus Thamnaconus; species Thamnaconus septentrionalis. Next base: position 16,462,840 of record CM020505.1, on the reverse strand, counting down.
ATAAAGATAGAAAACATGCATTAGCTCGCTGAATAGACAAGCAGCTTTGGTCCGAGCTTGCTTGCGAGGCATGCTTTCCTATCACGGTTCTCTCACAGGGCCGCAGTTGTAAACATTTGCCGTTTGACACTCTGACTGCAGCATAATTAAACGTGGAGAGCAGTGATTATTTCTCACGGGGCCTAGGACACTTTTAAAATGAAAAACAACACACATATATCCGTCACAGGAACTTGGATGAAAAAGCCTTTAATTTTTTAAAAATAATTTTGGTCCAGGTTGACCAAATCAGAGCTCCCAGAAAGGTCCCATCAGGACTCCCTAACTTTGAGACAGGGTTGTTTGTGGCTTACTTGGCCACCATACCACAGTAAGTATACAGTACAGTAAGAACCTAGTAGTATTTCAACTCAGTGCTTATTATCACATTTTGAGTCACAGCAGCGCTGACACCACAGACTCCACACAGAAAGGGGCTGAGCCTGGGATTCAAACCAACGACCTTCCAGCAGTGAGCCGACAGTGTTAACATCTGCACCAATTTCCTTTCTGCAGTGGAACTGACACACATTTCATGAATCTCACATGGCTTTGTTTTTTTTTTGTTCTAAGTTCTTTGTTTAAAAAAAAAAAAAAAAAAAGGTGTAGCAGTGACAGAATTTAGAGACACAATTCATTCTTCAATGTCATGCAGATGCACCGAGCACCGCGACCACCGCAGATCCTTCTGCACCTCCTGCATTTCTCCAAACCCAAAGGCAGCGTAGACGGGGTCGGTGAAGGCGGCGTGGAAGGTGTGGACGTGAAGACGCTTTGTCCTGGTAGGGAAGCAGAAGAAGGACAGCGTGCCGGCGGAGCAGTCCAGGTACACGCCCATCTTCCTGGAGTCGGCTGGAGGCGGGGGCACCGTGGCCAGCCGCCTGTTGCCGTGCCAGGGAGTGTAACCCTGAGCTGAGCAAAGCACGCTCCACGACTGGGCGTTCCTGCCCAGGCAGCAGGCGTCCCGGTCCCCACTCCTCTGGATCCCTCCGTAGGCCACGCCCACAGTTACCACTCCGTCCCACTGCACCTCCCAGTAGCAGCGGCCGCTCAGGCGCTCGGCGCACAGCAGCTGCCTGCAGCCGTCAAATCTCTCTGGATGATCCGGATACGGCAGCGTCTCCTTCATCAGCTTCGCCCCTCTGCGGTCGTCAGACACCCTCAGGTTCCTGTCGGCCGTGTTCTGGTCCAAGGAGAGCCGCCAGAAATCTAAAGACGGAAACGTGAGACGATGACGAAGAGCTGGGGCCTGCATGGATTTCATACTGAAACTAAATGTACGTTTGAATGCAAAAAAAATGCTTACACTGAAAAAAAAAATCCCTACGGATGAGTACATTCAAGTATGTTTCCTTTGTACATCACTGCCGCAGCTGAACTGAGCACACAAAGACTCCGCCCTTGGAAAATCCCCATTTTAATATGCAGATCTATGTACTGTAAATACGCTTTGCATGTGGGATTCTTCTTCTCATGGAGAGAAAACAGAAGATGCTACTTTATTTTTCATCAATGACAGACAACATTACATCCGATATGTGAGTACATTATTTGCAAAAAAGTGTTTTGCCCTTGTATTGAAGGCAAATGGATGTTTTCACTGAAATAAGGACTTAACTAAGGGCCGTGTAGAAACTAAGCTGAACCCAAATCTCACTGATCCAGCTGTGTTGCATGTTGTCCGCTGTCAATATGTGAGAGGATTTTTTTAAACTCATGGTGCAGAACTTACATCGGAGTGGCGACTGCTTCAGCCGACAGCTCCCACAGTGCTCAGTGCTGTGGGTGAGGTCACAAGTAATAGTGAACACACAAAGTAACATACAGTATACAATTTTACTATGCATGTGTGTATATATATATATCTCAATAAGTTTACTTGAGACTTTTGAGTTTCCGATGTGGGTCCTCCAGAGCTGCAGACAGCAATGCCACCCCCCGCTTTCCAGGGTCGTTGAAACTGAGGTCCAGCTCTCTCAGGTGGCAAGACTCGGAGTCCAGAGCCAAGGCCAGAAACACACAACCTTTCTCTGTGATCTGACAGCCTGACAGCCTGCAAAGTCAAAGCTGCATGTCAGCATCTCCACCGAGCTTCTTTCAGTGGCTAACGGAAGGGGTCCGACCCTTTAAGACAGCCTTCCAGACAAATTTGACCGCAATGAACAGCGCAATGGGACGAGCAACAGAGATTGTTAAAAGATTTGAAGTGCCTGCAGGCGTCTGGGGTTTACACACTGACCTCAGAACCTCCAGGCTGCAGTGAGGGCTCCTCAGTCCAGATGACAGCAACATTGCTCCTGTGTCGTGAATGTCGTTGTCGCTCAGGTCCAGCTCCACCAGACTGGAGTTGCTGGACTTCAGAACTGAGTTCAGAGCATCGCAGCTTGTCCATGACAGTTTGCAACCGCTTAAACTGGGAGGGAAACCTTTTTAGTCTGAGGGGTTTTTGTCTTGGGAAAAAAACAACACATATATACTGTGTTAGTCCATGAAGGACAAGAAGTGTCTGGACGACATCACCAGAGTGCGCTCTAAAATCACTGGAGTCCAGCTGAAGGACCTCAGCCTCTCTGGAAAGAAAGGTGCGCCAGGAAGCAGACAAGATATTGTCCCACCCTGATCATGTGCTTGGTGTTCCTACGCAATTTTATGTGTTGGTGCGGAAAAAAGAACTGCGATGCAAACTCCTTTATCCCATCAGCAATAAGGCTGCTAAATGCATAATAACTGTGAATGAATTATGAGATGACCGAGATATTGTGTAATATTGTACCATTTCTTATTTCTTCTTATATTATTTTATGTGTTGCTATGGATAGGACTGACTGCAACTAATAAAGTATTCTGAATCTGAATCTGATTAGTGAAAATTTGGCGTGTTAACTCACATTGACTTTTTGGATGCTTGAACCACTGGACGCAACCAAAGCAGGGCCTCATCAGAAGCAGAGTACTCCCTCAGGTTGAACACACTTAGGTCCTTTTTGGACGAGAGCAGGATGAATGCCAGCGCAGACCACTGGGCCGGAGACAGCCTGTTCCTGAAGATGTGCCCGGACCTCAGGTGCCGCTGGATCTCCTCCACCATGGAGTGATCGTTGAGCTCATTCAGGCAGTGCAACAGGTTGATGCTCCTCTCTGGTGAAAGATTCTCATTGATCTTACTCTTGATGTGTCGGATCAGAGCCTCTTTGTCCGCCGGCGAACTGCCCCCCGTCTTCAACATCAGACCTTGCAGGAGCCTCTGATTGGTCTCTAGTGAGAGGCCCAGGAGGAAGCGAACAAACAAGTCCAGGTGTCCCGTTCCACTTTCAAGAGCTCTGTCTACTGCTCTCTGGCACAGCAGATTAAGACCAGATTTCTGCTGCTTTCCTGCAGACAACTGGCTTCTTCTCAGCAAGTCCACTCCTGTGTTGACAAGGGTCAAAAAGACAAAGAGAGCAGCCAAAAACTCTTGGATGCTGTTATGGACAAAACAAAAGACTTTGTCCTGGGTCAGGCCACGCTCATCTCTGTAGAGCTCTGTAACCAGTCCAGAGAAGACAGAAGCGGATTTTACATCCATCCCACACTCTTTAAGGTCCGTGTCATCGAAGACCAGGCTTCCTTTGTCCAGATGCTTGAAGGCGAGTTTCCCCAGCTTCAGAATCGTCTCCTTGGTCTCGGCATTCCAAAGAGTATCCACCTGGACACTGCTGTGATACTTTGTGTTCCTCTGTATCGTTTGGACCACCAGGAAGTGGATGTACATCTCGGTAAGGGTGCTGGGAAGCTCTGTCATGTCTTTGATCTTCAAGGGATGCTGAAGAACAGCAGCAGCGATCCAGCAGAAGACCGGGATGCAACACATGGTGTGAAGGCTTCTAGACGCCTTGATGTGGGCCATGATTTTCCTGGCTTGTTCCTCTTCTTGGAACCTTTTTCTGAAGTACTGATCCACCTGTGGGCCAGCAAAGCCTCTCACCTCGGTCACCACATGGACACACTGAGCAGGGATTTGATTGGCTGCCGCTGGTCGGCTGGTGATCCAGACACGGGCAGACGGGAGCAGTGTGCCCCTGACAAGGTTGGTCAGCAGCGCACCAACCGACGCCGACTCTGTGACGTCCGTTATGATCTGGCTGTTGAAGTCCAGAGGGAACCAGCACTCGTCCAGACCGTCAAGCACAAACAAAACCTGGAAGTTTTCCAAGCTGCAGATTCCTGCTTCTTTGGTGTCAGGGAAGATGTGGTGAAGAAGGTTCAGAAGGCTGAGTTTTTTATCTTGGAACAGGTTGAGTTCCCTGAAGGTGAGGGGGAATACGAAGTTTAAATGCAGGCTGGCTCTCTCCTCGGCCCAGTCCAGGATGTACTTCTGCGTCAGGACTGACTTTCCCACACCAGCAACTCCTTTGGTCACCACAGTTCTGACTGGTTCAGCTCCATCTGGCGGTGGCCCGAAGATGTCCTCCCGTCCTACTGTTGTTTCCAGATCCTCTGGGTTTCCTGCCATGGCTTCCATGGCTGTAAGCTGAGGTCTTCCACTAATTACTTTGCTCTCATCCCGTGTGACACTGAGCTCAGTGTAGATTCCACGCAGGAGTGCTGGACTCCCTGCCTTGGGAATCCCCTCAAACAAACACTTGAATTTCCTCTTCATGTGAGATTTCAGCTTGCGCTGGCAAATCACAGCAAGAGATTCTAAAGCAAATAAATAAAAATCATGCCCCATGTTGGTCAACTGATAAAAGTTGAGATCTCTTTGTATGTCAATATCTGATGGCTTCAAAAATAAATATATTGTGTGGACTTCATTTAAATTAGACTCCAAATGAAGAATGATCATTAAAATGTGTTAAAGTCTTCAGAGGTCTTTTCAGACCGATCTTACTTTTCTGCAGAGATTCAGCCACGTCCTCCTGCGTCATCCTTCTCAGGAAGTTCACGGTGATCTTCAGGACGGCATCCCTGCTGCTTTGCCTCTGATTCTCCTCCTCGCCTCCCACGACCTCATCCACATCTCTCGGTATCTCCGACAGACCATCTGATTCTAGAAGTTTCTTCATGTTTTTCAGCTCAGTTTTTAAAAATGTCCCAATGTTCTCCTCTAGCACCTAGAAGGGATATAAACAATGTTGTATCTGTGTATGCCAATGGATACAAATTTCCCAAGAATCTAATATCCACCCATATTTATCTTAGTTTGTAAGCTGTAACCAGTCCCTGGTTAAAATGTGACTTTGTCACAAGCAAACGTGTTTATGTACAGCTTATGGACATGTAAAGGCAAGGGGTCCTGCCAGCTGGTGGACTCTTTTGGAACTTCTAGATCCACCATGGACCAAAGTATAGGACTTAGTGGACACTATTTCTAAAAACAGATCTTAAATGTGATATTGTAAATGATTCAGAGTGGCAGTCTCAGCACTGTGGCACAGCACAGGAATCCCTGTTAATCAATCAGAGTGAGCGAGTCCCATACAGGCAGATATTAAGCTGATCTGTTGCAGACTTGACCTCAACTGGACCTCAGCCAAAAGTGTCAACACCTTCAAATGCAGTCTGACATTTTTGTTAGGTGTGGAAGTTCCCACAGCATTAATACATAATTTTACATTATTAAACTGAATTCCACAACGCAAAAGCATAATGAAGGCGCACACCGTGAATATGAAGTCCAAGTTTGTTTGATGCTTGAGTGCTGGCCGATGGGTTAGAACCTCAGACCGCTTCCTGTGAGGTGTCGTACTGGAACACATGAAGTAGCAGACAAACACAAACACACACACACACACACACACACACACCTTGTAAGTGTTTTTTGTAGGACATGAGTTCACTGTGTCACGTGAGTCAAAGCTTAAATATGGAGCGAGTGAGAAGAAGTCTGCACAACAGCTAAAGGATGGATGAAGTTCTCACCGGGGATCATCAACGGTCTCTTCACTCTCAATCGACTTGCTCCTGGGGTGCACTGATGGTTCTGCCTCTGTCACTTGACTACGGGACATCAGACAGTTGTTAATTTTGGACTCGTTAGCTCTGCACTTGGTGGTGAAAGGTCTATTTTTCCTTACAGTTTTTTCTGATGGAGGTCTCCATTCTGGAAATGCATGGCATGGTACATGGAGCGGTCACTCTTCAGGGACTCGCCATGAGGTCTGGGTGACACAAAGAGCACACTGTGGCCAACATCTTAGAAAATCTGAAAATAATCATTTTGTCCTTATTATGCAATAAAAAGGGGATAGTAGCCACACTTTGAAGGCAATGCAGAGTTTTAGTGAATGGGCCTATCCTCCTTTCTGGTACACGCTCTGCAGTTGAAGATGTTCTTCTCAGACCACAGAAGCTGCCTGCTATTAGCCCCTGATGAAGCTTGAACAACAGCTAAAGGATGGATGAAGTTCTCACCGGGGATCATCAACGGTCTCTTCGCTCTCAATCGACTTGCTCCTCATGAAGGGCACTGATGGCCCCGCCTCTGTCACTTGACTATAAGACATCAGATAGTTTGTTAATTTTGGAATCGTTAGCTCTGCACTTGGTAGTGAACAGTCTATTTTTCCTTACAGTTTTTTCTGATGGAGGTCTCCATTCTGGAAATCCATGGCATGGTACATGGAGTGGTCACTCTTCAGGGACTCGCCATGAGGTCTGGGTGACACAAAGAGCACATTGTGGCCAACATCTTAGAAGATCTGAAAATGATCATTTTGTCCCTAAGGTGCAATAAAAAGGGAATAATAGCCACACTTTGAAGGCAATGCAGAGATTTAGTGAATGGGCTTTACCTTCTTTCTGGTACACTCTCTGCAGTTGAAGAATTTCTTCTCAGACCACAGAAGCTGCCTGCTATTAGCCCCTGAAGAAGCTTGAACAACAGCTAAAGGATGGATAAAGTTCTCACCGGGGATCAACAACGGTCTCTTCGCTCTCAATCGACTTGCTCCTCATGAAGGGCACTGATGGCTCCGCCTCTGTCACTTGACTATAAGACATCAGACAGTTGTTAATTTTGGAATCGTTAGCTCTGCACTTGGTAGTGAACGGTCTATTTTTCCTTACATTTTTTTCTGATGGAGGTCTCCATTCTGGAAATCCATGGCATGGTACATGGAGTGGTCACTCTTCAGGGACTCGCCATGAGGTCTGGGTGAGTTGAATCCCAGCTGCTTCAAGGCACTTTGTCGAAACATTCAATCAGTCATCCAAGTCATCACAGTGGATGAGTAACACAAAGAGCACACTGTGGCCAACATCTTAGAAAATCTGAAAATAATCATTTTGTCCTTATTATGCAATAAAAAGGGGATAGTAGCCACACTTTGAAGGCAATGCAGAGTTTTAGTGAATGGGCCTATCCTCCTTTCTGGTACACGCTCTGCAGTTGAAGATGTTCTTCTCAGACCACAGGAGCTGCCAGCTATTAGTCGCTGAACTAGCCCTTTCAAACCAGTTCCTTATGTGTTGCCATGGAAGCGAGTCTTGTCCAGAGAACCGGTTTGAGAAAAGCCACAGTTTCCTCCCTGCTGTGACAACAGGTGCTTATTTAGTCAAAGGCTGTGCTCTTGCCAAGTTTTCTGGTGTCCTCACCAAGAAGAAAACATACTGCACTGCTAGGACAAAAGTAATGTCAGATATTACAAAGATATTTTTCCAGGAGCTGGCAGGCACATGGTGACGTAGCCCAAGCACGCAGATTGCTCCTGATTTCTCACAGTCCCAGTGGCTTCTAATCAGAAATCCATCAGGAAAGTTTTATCTTATGTTTGACTATTTCTGCACCCGTGTAACAAATCAATATTTACGGTATGGCGTCAGCTTGCTCACTGGATAACAATTGTTGATGAAGACCACAAGGTGGTGCCAAAGCTTGTACACCGAGCCAGACTGGACCCAAACTCGGACCTTCCAATCTTTTCAATTTCACCACAAAACTGCCCAAATATCGAATTGAAATGTGAAATACACGTGCAAAGAGACACGCTGTGTCTACATATGGCATCACGGAAGAGTTCCGACATACTGAACAGAGTTTGAGCGGTGGTCTTGTGAACATCGTTGTGGGTTTCTGTCCCACAACGACTCTTCCGTCCTCGGAGTGGCACTGGAGAGCAATGGGCAGATTGATGGAGCGGTCGCATTTCAAGGACACGACAAGTTTGTTCTCTTCTGCTTAAAGCGGCTTCGGAACCACACCAAGCTGAGAGTTGTGTTATGATCAGACGCGATGAAAACGAAAATGTGTCGTTACCTCTCTGATCTGGTCCCGTGCCGGCAATCATCGGCCTCTGTGTCCGCGGAAACATCCATCATTTACCTGACGAGTATAAATCTGAGAGCTGACTGGTCAAACTGGACCTTTTCTTTTTGTTTTAATTTTTACTTGGCTACCTGTTAAAGTTGTGTCCCGAAAATAATCATAACCTAACAAAGACAAACGCCTTGTTGTTGACAGGTTGGTATGCTGGGAAGAACAGAAATAGTTTTTGCTCTTCCGATTACTTGAAATATACCGGTCCAACCACATGCGTTGGAAGATTGTGTTTGTGTCACATGTCGCATTTGCGTCACAAATCAAGCGGGCGACAGCGTTTTATCTTTACCGCTTAACAGGAGGGTGTGTGTGTGTGTGTGTGGGGGGGGGGTAAAAAGGTTGACATAAGGAGAAAGAGACTGTTTCGTAATACAGCAATTTAATGCGTCTTTTATTGGTTTTGTTTGCGCGTCGTTTGCGGCGCGCATGCGCACACGAGCGATCAGATGACGGTCACATGGTGCAGTCAGCTGACGCTAACAGCTCGGTAGCAGCCGGACTGACGGACGGTTCTCCTCCTACGGTAGAAACGGATCTGACGGGCGGACAGGATGCCTTTCCCCGAGCTCTACTTCAATGTGGACAACGGCTACTTGGAGGGTCTGGTCAGGGGGTTCAAGGCCGGAATTCTGTCCCAGGCGGATTACCTGAACCTCGTCCAGTGCGAGACCCTGGAAGGTGAGCCAAGAAGCGGATCGCTTAGCGGCTAAGCGCTAGCCGAGCCAGGGACGAGCGAAAGGCAGCTAGCGTATGCCCGGTTCACATAGGTTTTAATGCGTTTTACGTTGTTGACACCCAACACTCGAACGTGTGTTATTATCAGGGTATGGTGCAGGAAGTTGTACGTCCCCAAAAAAGAGTGAACGTTTCTCGTTATGATTCCGCAACCTCGTATCTAGCCTCAGTCCGAGCTAGGCAGCTAGCTGTGAATTGAAGCTAGGCGGAGTGACAGTGTGTTGACATATCGATGGGCAGACACGGGATTTTTGAAGGAAGTGAAATTTCAACAGTCTGGTGATCTTACACGTCGACACAAATGATTTAATGTAGATGTGACGTTATCTGAAAGTAGTTCTTTACTATTCACGTTGGCTCGGTATCTGACTGTCGACTGACTCCATCAGTTGGGTTTTGGAAACGGTGGAGGGTTGAACTCGAATGACCAATTGTCAGCCTTTGCCAATACCAGCACTGTTCAATTAATGTGCTTCATTCAGCTTTCAGCATTATCAATTCAAAACAAACTAAAAACTGATATGGAGATGGTAATGCCACAGCCTCCAGTAGTTTGGAAATAGAAATCTGACAGCTCAAACCAATAGCTTATCAGAAATGATTACTTGTTGTGGTTTTAGAACATAAAAGTAATGAAATTGTTGTGACTGTGAAAAAAAAAAAAGTGTTTAAAAAAAAAAAAGTTTTTATTGAAATAAATGTTTGGAACTGCTGGGTTGGTACTAAAACGTCCCTGCCATCCCGTAATGTTTGGAAACAAATACATTTTTTGCTTAAGCCTCATTCCCTTTGGGTACATAGGATTTGTTTATGAAACTATTGACTGGCGTGTGCATTTATAGATGGACCAAAATATTCAGACGAGCTGTTGTCATCCTCAGTCATTTGCTAACATGCCAGAGATTTAGCCAATTGGAACAAACATTTGTGTTCTCACCCCATTCAGACCTGAAGCTCCATCTGCAGAGCACTGACTATGGCAGCTTCCTGGCCAACGAGGCGTCTCCCCTCACCGTGTCGGTCATCGACGACAAGCTGAAGGAGAAGATGGTGGTGGAGTTCCGCCACATGAGGAACCAGTCGTACGAACCGCTGGCCAGCTTCATGGACTTCATCACGTGAGGAATTTCAGCTGATTCCTTTAGATTGTAAAAGCTTCTCTGCATCAGAATAAGATGATGAATATGCAGTATAAGTGTGTTTGGTACATTGAGTATTAATGGGTGTTTGACATTTGTCAGATGCCTTTCTGAGTCAGTGATGCTGGTGTGAACGGTACATTCCAAAACTTTTTTGTCTTTATGACCAAATTTCATTTTATTTTGTATTACATGTTTTATCAATTATCTTAATGGGTCTTGCCACCGGCGTTGATTCAAATAAAATATTGTGTAAATGAATAAATACATCTGAGGAAGAAGATAGATTATACCTCCGAAGGTAGGCATATTTGATTTTGGGTGAAATAAAAAAAAAAAATGTAAAAGGTTATTATTACTGCAACGATATATCATTAAAAAAAAAAAACTCACAATGTCAGAAATTGTTATTCAGCTTTATAAACCCTTTTTTTTTTAAGCAGGACTGTTCAAGTAGTAAGATTTTAATGAAAGAAGAAATAACATTACAGCGGCTCTGTATTGTTAATCCTAATAATCTGTTGATTAATGAACAGCAGTTATCTTCAATACAAACATAATGCAAGCCTGCGCTTTTTACAGTGATTATTGTCAGACGGCTGAAATGTTGATTATTTTGAAGTGGAGTCTCACACACAGACACCCACACACACACGCGACACACACACACACACACACACAGAAAACACAGATTGACCGCCCCTCCGCCGCGACTTCATGACCTGCAGGTACAGCTACATGATCGATAACGTCATCCTGCTGATCACCGGGACCCTCCACCAGCGCGCCATCTCCGAGCTGGTGCCCAAGTGCCACCCGCTGGGCAGCTTCGAGCAGATGGAGGCGGTCAACATCGCCCAGACCCCTGCCGAGCTCTACAACGCCATCCTGGTGGACACGCCCCTGGGTGCGTAGCCGCCGACGCGCTCCTGGTAGTCGTGTCTGTGACGGAGCAGCAGGGGGCGCCAAAGCAAACTTTTGACACTCACCCGGCCTTGTGTGAATCCTGTCTTCTCCTCTTTGCAGCCGCATTCTTCCAGGACTGCATATCTGAGCAGGACTTGGATGAGATGAACATTGAAATCATTCGGAACACACTTTACAAGGTAAAAGACACTAAAAACTTGGCAGTAATGAACGATATTAATGTGATTTATGTTTTAAAGGTCCAGTGTGTAAAATTTGGCTTGATTTATTGTTTTTGTATTGGTAAAAGCTTAAAGTATTACTTTTTATTATTGAGAATGTTTTTTATATGTACGATTATACAAATATACATAAAGCGAGGGTCTTGCTCCTAGTTAGCTGCCATCTTGCGGGCGCCATACTTTAAGGCAGCCCGCCTGATGGCGCCCTGGACACAAAAACGCGCTGTCATCCTTTAAAAGATAGAACGAACAGAAGGAAATAAGTTTGACAGAAGTTAGTCCTGCAAACATGTTCACATTAGGGATTTTAGAAGCACTCTGATGAACCGACAAGGTCAGTGCCTCAGTGACAGACGCTTTGACCTGTGACCCCCCAGGCCTACCTGGAGGCTTTCTACAAGTTCTGCTCCAACCTGGGAGGAACCACGGCAGACACCATGTGTCCTATCCTGGAGGTGAGTCTCTCTCTCTCACACACACACACACACACACACACACACACACACACACACACAAAGCAGCAGGAGAGCGACAGAGGCTGCAGACTCAGGAGACGGTGAAGTCTGCTGTCCCAGTTTGTCTCTAAACTTATTTATATTTCTTTTTTTTTATCGTTTGAAAAGACGAAATACTGTTTTATTTAGTCACAGTACAGCGCATCATCTTTATAATGTGTATATTCTAGAATTAAATCATATTTTCAAGGTAATCATGCCAAGCGCAGTAGTCTGTGCCAATGCGGCGGCGCCGCCGTGACGCTGAGCTGCACCCTGGGGCGGCCGACCTCCCTGACGAACCTCCTGTTTCTGCCGCAGTTCGAGGCCGACAGGAGAGCCTTCATCATCACCATCAACTCGTTCGGCACGGAGCTGTCCAAGGAGGACCGCGCCAAGCTCTTCCCGCACTGCGGCAAGCTTTACCCAGAAGGCCTTGCTCAGCTGGCCCGGGCGGACGACTATGAGCAGGTCAAGGCCGTGGCAGACTTCTACCCCGTGAGTCCCTGGATTGTGTCTGTCTGTTTGTTTGCTTTGCGTTAGAAGACGGCAGCGTGTTTTTCTTCCAAACCTGTTAAAACACTGACGGCCGTTTGGTGACGTCGCTTTCCACCGCCAGGAGTACAAGCTGCTGTTCGAGGGCGCCGGCAGCAACCCGGGCGACAAAACCCTGGAGGACCGCTTCTTCGAGCACGAGGTGAGACACAGACGTCTCTTCTTCTTTAGATGTATCTAAAAAGAATAATATGGAAACTTCTGCTATTGAACGGTGAGGTGTGTTTGCTGTTGTTTGTTTACTGGTTAGAGAGACTCAGAGTCTCTGTGCAGAAGCTGCTCAGCAGTGCAGGAGATGCTCAGCAGTGCACAAGTCATCAGGCTTGGTGTCTTTTGCGGCGCTTCATGCGTCTCTGAGCGTAAAAGTTCTGACACACACCCTGGATCAGTGGTTCTCAGCTGGTGGAGACTCAGGAACCACATTTATTTCCCTACCAGGAAGTCTCAAGCCAAATTTATTCCACAGCACTCAAATTTATTCCGCAAAATTAAAATATCCAGCCCACTTTCTATCATGTCTAGTAAATAAATGAAGGAAATAATTGGATTGGATTGTGTGTCCTGCAAAAAATCCCTTTAAAAAAAAAAAAAAAAAAAAAAAAAAAGTCTCATAGATGTCAGTGGATTCTGATCTTTAGCTGCGTTGCCTGTGTGCGCCCCCTGCAGGTCAAGCTCAACAAGCTGGCCTTCCTCAACCAGTTCCACTTCAGCGTTTTCTACGCCTACGTCAAGCTGAAGGAGCAGGAGTGCAGGAACATCGTGTGGATCGCCGAGTGCATCGCCCAGCGGCACCGCGCCAAGATCGACAACTACATCCCCATCTTCTGAGCCCCCCTCTTGCTCCTCCTCCTCCTCTCCCTCCTCCACCTCTCCCTCTTCATCCACCCCTCCCTTCCTTCCTCCCCTCCGTCACTGCACTTCTCTGGTGTCGTCATTCCCACCTCGCTGTTAGAGATCCCGATGGTCCGACGTTTGGTCCTCGCCCTCTGGTGAGAACCGGTGGGTCGGTTCCTCTCAGGCCACGTTCACCTTCTCGCCTCAGACAAACAGACTTGACTGTGATGGCCTTGAATCCGCTCATTTGGCTTTCAAATGCTCGACCGTCCTGACGCTCTGTGTTTTTGTTGTGTTGTTTTGTTTGGTTTTAATGTGGCACTCCCAGAAACATCCGACTGAAAATCTGTCGTGGGTTTTCAATTCTGAGCACGGCCCGGTTCCCCTCGGCGCATTTTGCTCCCTGCGGAACTCTTGGGCCTTTTCTCTGTGCGGCGACGGCTCCCAGACTCTTTCTGTTGTAGTGCAGCGTTTGCTCAGCATGTCTGCTCATCGTGGTGGATTCACCCTCCTGTCCTGATCCTCGCTAGATATTTAAAAAAAAAACAACAACCCGCAGATCTTCCTGTTTTTGTGTAAATGAGACGTAATGCAGTGAGCGTAGTGTTTAAAGTATACAGAGATGTATAGCTATTTAAAGATGACTATATGATTTTTTTTTTGTGTGTTTTGTTTTGTTTTTCAGACTGTACAAATTGGTTTGTCACCGTGTCGATCCGTTTCTTATCATGAAACGTGTAAGTGTTTTAAATGTGGAATGAAAAAGATTAAAATGGACCAACAGAGAGAAAAGTAACTGACGGCTTCGGTTCAAGTTCATTGACTTCAATTAATTGTCTGCAAAAAGAACAAAGACACAAAAGCGCTCCAGTTGACTTGGTTTTCCCCTCAGTGAAAAAACAAACAAATAAAAAGAATTGTGCCCCTGTTTTTCCTGCCCCCCCCCCCCTCAGACAGTGAATTCACCCTTGCAGGGTTCATTCTAACCATCAATGAAGTTTTTCCTACAGCCGACGCAGGAAACGTCCTCACTGTTTACACTTTACGCTGCCAGTTAACACATCCTGGCTTTGGCTCCGCCTCTTTCTCTTTTGAAGTTGTTGATTGGTCCATTTGACTTAAGATGGACCGCAGGTAATTTAGACCGGAAGCCCGTTAAGCTTTTTCATCCAGCCAGCCAAAAGTCATAAGATAGCTGTATTTCATCCTTTTTCAGTGTTTTGGGAGTCATTTTAATAAAGAGCTAAATACCGTGGGGCTTCAAAGACACATTTTGTTGTATTTTGATTTGTTCATTTTCAATTGAGATTAAATTACATGTTTTCCACATATCCCATGACACATTTTTTCTCCTATGAGTTGGGTCACCAAAACACCCCATCCATCTGCTCCTGCTCCGGCCCTCTCTGTTGAATTTTATTACCCATTGTGGCCCCACCAGTCAAAATGTTTGCCCACCTCTGGGTTAAATTGTTTTTTCAGGGAGATAAAAACTGAACCAAGTGTTTTTTTTTTTATTATTACCATTATTATTTTGGATGGTGACGGGCTGAGCTCAACGTTTGATGTGAGTTCCTGAGACAGCGGTCGATCAGGCGCAGAGCCGCCGAGAGGGAAGCCGCTGTCACACGTTGAACCAGGACCTTCCAATCAGTCGTCTAATCAGCCCTGCAGAGCCGCAGCTGCCGCCTGCCTGCTGAAGACTCGCTGGTCCCCTGTATGGCCTCGCCGAGGCACAGGGAAGCATGTCTGCGCTGCTCAGAACCAAACCTGATCTGTGGGACCTGCACTGCACCGTGGGCCTGACGGACTGGGACATGGACAAGGAGCTGAAACTGGCGACCACCACAGACCAGTTCCTGCACGGTGACACCTCACCTTCTCACTGCCGCAGTGAGGGAAATGACCCAGTTAATGTGTGTGTGTGTGTGTGTCTGAACAGAGGACAAGCTGAACGACCGCTACGTGGTCCAGAGACCTTCTGCCCGAGCCTCCAGAAGAAAAGATGAATTCACCTGGTACGACAAGGTGTCAGGTGAGATGATGACACAACAGCACGTTGATTTTGATAATAATAATAATAATGATACATCTTTTTTATAAGCACCTTCAAAAAGATAAAACAAATGCTACAGCGCAACAGATAAAAGCTACATACAGAGAGAAGGGCCATCTTGAACAAATGAGTTTGAGAATTTTTTCACCTCTTCATCCCTCTTTTGAGATTTTTTTGTGTGTGTTGACCTTTCAGACACCTTTGTGAAGCCCAGCCTGTGGTTGTGGGTCGACCCCAACATTGTGTGTCCCGGCCAGCTGCCTCACAGCGGCGCTGCGGCCCCTCAGACGGACCCCACTGACCTCCAGGAGGGGGACCTCCAGCGTGCTCCTCAGGAAGGGGATGTGCTGCCGCTGCCACCACCACCGCAGCCAGACTCCACCCACCTCCTGGTGCAGTGAAACAGCCCCACGTCTCTCTCTTCTTCTTCCTCCTCCTCACATTTCCACTGTTTTCTCTGCCTTTTCTCTCTGCTACCTCTCATTTCCTGCCTTTCCGCCTTCTTTTCTCTCCACATCTGCCCCCTTTTTTTGCCCGTCACCCTTTGGTGCCGACTTGGTTAAACCGCTGGGCTTCGTGTTGAATGTCAGAAATGCTTCCTTGTGTTGGCCACAGGGTGAGATCATGACTCTGTGGCAATAAGCAGATAACTGAAAGGACAGTATTATTATTTACTCTAGTTTTTTGTTTTTATTAGATGTTTTTTTTTTCCAGGGTGAACTTCTAACAGTCGGCCTGTCACCACTCCTATCAATCAGAGAGCAGCAAATCTTCACCGGTGTTAATATTAATAGGAAATTGTGTGTGTCCTGAGTACTGCCTGTGGTCTGTCTGGGTGTGTAGACCAGCCACCAGCCGCTCTCCTGCCCACCAGCCAAGACCAGACGCAAGGGAAGGACCACCGTGGCCAAGGTGGAACAGTTTCCTGCCGCGGAGAACCAGCCCGGCCCATCAGATGTCTTCCCTGTGGAAACCAAATGCTTCCTCCGCCTCCAGGAGTGCCTGGCTCCGAGACCCGGCTGCTGGCCTCGCCCGCCGGTCAACTACTACATCCTCATCGCCCTGGCGCTCATGAGCAATCACAACAGCGGCCTCAAAGTCCAGCAGATCTACCACTTCACCAGGTCAGAGACTGGCAGAGGTGGGAAGTAACCTAATTACAATTACTTAAAAATACTTTACTTCTAATTAAAAAAAAAAATACAGGTATCTGTACTTTACGTGAGTATTTCTTTATCTGATGACTTTTTACTTTTACTCCCTACATTTGCAGACAAAAATCTGTACTTTCTTCTTCTTCCACTGATTTTTTTTTCCAATGTAAGGAGTACAAAGTAAAGCTCATTACTTTTGTGTTTTAAAGATCATTTTAAAGATACACTTTCTGTTAAAAGAAATTCACTTATTCCTATAGTTGTTTGAAGTGGACCTATTTGATCTCTGCTGTTGTCTAGTTAAATATAAAACTGGATCATGTTTTAGAGGGAGATTAATTTACCTTTAGCTTATCAACAAATGTATTTACTACTAATATGTTTATGTTATGTTTACTATGCGTTTCATTAATTGCAAAAAATAATTAGTTTTTTCTTTCTACATAGTTCACTTCACCTGTACTTTCTTACTTTTACTTAAGCAAAGGAGATGAACCAGTTATTTCACTTTTGCACAAGTAAATATATATATATATTTACACAAGTATCCACACTTTTACTAAAGTACAGACTGAACCTCCTCCTCCTGCTGCTTCCCTCCTAGAGAGAACTTCCCCTTCTTCCAGACGGCCCCTGACGGATGGAAGAACAGCATCCGTCACAACCTTTGCTTCAACAGCAGCTTCAGCAAGACCTGCAATCTGCAGTGCCGGGACGGCAAGAGGAAGTCGTGTTTCTGGCACCTGACGCTGGACGGCCAGCGGCGGCTCAGGGACGAGATCAGAACGCTGCCCGGGGAGACGCTGCGGCACCTGGAGAGGAGCATGTCCCGCCCAGGTGAGCGCGGTGTGGAGGCACCACAGGAACCATGTGACCAAGCACTTGACCCTGGTTAGCTCAGTCCTTCTCCATCAGACATCAATTCAAAAACGCATGAGAATTCATCGCCTTCAGATGCTTATTCTTCAATTTGGATCTTAAAACCAATTGATTAGCTAAAAAAATGCCAAAAATAAAAATAAAAAGTTAGCCCTCTGTTTACAGCCAAACACTGAAGCTCTGTTGGACCTTCTACATGTTTGGAAGGGTACAAAAACAAGGCAGTCTTAGAGGGCAGTGCCAACACAGTGCTGGGGCTGTGATCACCAATATGGGAGAGTGACAGAGATGGTGATGCACTTTGTGACATCACAGGGGGCTGAGCAATGTGTTTTAGCGAATGCCTTGAGAAGCGTGGACGTGTCCTTTAAATGGTGCCACTGGGTCGGGTTTGGTTTGACTTGTGCGTTTCTGCACTTCTGGCACTAATGAATGTTTTCTTCTTTCAGACGTGATACAGACTTTGCTCTCGCTGTGATTAGAGTCTGAAGAGACATGACGGGCAGGGAAAAATAAAACTCACTGAATTGGTTTGTGCATGCCAAACATGTACTGCAGAATCTTTTTTTTTTTTCCACATAAAAAAACAAGCTTAACGCTGAGTTTCAAGTGAAACAAAGTTTGCCGTTAAATAAAAGCACCATGAATAAATGTGTTTCCGTCCATGTCGTGACCCTGAGACGCGCTGGGAGTGTGTAACCCGTGTCTTCAGACGTTCTACCGGAGCCATAAGGTCGGCCATCTCAGTCAGCCGTCCTTGTGATTGGTTGACCCGTCGCGGTGTGTCGTGTAAAGAAAATAAAAAGCTCACTTCATTTGCTAACAGTCAAATGGACTGCTGGGGACGGTGTGGAGATAAACGTTTGGATTGTGTGTCTGACACTCGCATGATCTTCAGGACGTGGACTCGGCACAGGTGAGGACCTCAACCCCGACCTTTGAACCCCTTGCTATCAGTTTGATTTATTTAGTATTTCCTCAGAGGTCTTTTAGATTGAATTTCTCTCCTGGATTTTTTTTTTTATCAATATATATTTACAGGGTGTCCTAAAAAAAATTGTATATGCACTTTAGCAACTGATAACTCAATTGTTTTTTTCTTTGCATATTAAACACATTGGAATAAATGATGGCACCCAGAATAAATTTTGAAGATGGTAACACCCGCTGGTCTTGGCATTCTAAATATCTTTGCACTTCAACTGCATTTTCATACTTCCAGTTGCATTTTACAATGAATTTCCTCTCTTCAAAGTTTAGTCTAGCTGCCATCACTCGGATGCCACTGCATCTTTTAACGGGACTTTCTGGTGTGTGTTATTTATTTGCCTGAAAGTGTTTTTGCATGAAGTACTTGTCAAAAGTGGATGTGTTTCAGTATCTGGCAAATATCACAGCGATCGATTTCACGGCTGCACAAGTCTGCCAAAGGCTTTATTTTCTACCCACTGAACACCTCAAGCATTTCTTATTTGGTCTCGTGTCTCCCACAACCAAAATTGTTATTTATTGTGGTCGACGTGTTAGCCAGACTGACTGCAATTTTCTCCACAAGGAGGCGGACAAAACCTAGCCACTCAAATTTTTTTTTTTTTTTCAATCCGGAATTACCAGAGAAATTACCACATGAAACTTGTATAACTATGTAAATGTTTTCTTTACATAATGTTTATGAAGAAGGCTTAATGGCCTTACCTAGCCTAGCCTTAGCAGTCCTTGATATTAAGTCATGATAAAGATTTAATATCCATTTGGACGAGGACACCAGTGAAATTTGAGTTTTAAAAAAATCCTATTAAACAAAAATTGCACGAGCATTACTGTAAATGAAACGTATAACGGGATGATGGTTTGTTCTCAGTGGGGGTGACGGTGACGGTCAGGAGCAACATGTCACCAGTCTCCATCCTCCTCATCCTCCTCAGCAGCAGCAGTCAGTCTGGACTCGGGTCGGTGGTCATTAAACAGTACAAATACTTTGCATTTCCCAGAAACTGGCAGGGCGCTCAAAGTGAATGCAGGTGAGGTTTGTTTCATCTTTATTTGTTATTTCACCAGAACAACAGCGGCTGAAAGATCAGAATCAGACGTCGCCGCTGTTTAAACATTTCTCTCTGTCCCACTCTACTGGCTATAAGGGTATCCTAAAAAATAAATTAAGAATGCCGTCGCTACAAGAACTGATGAGTGTTTTTTCTGCAGTGACGTAATGTGATACTGAGCCCTGTTTTGTTTTGTTTTTCTAGTGTGGCAGCAATGCGTTTCCGTACATCACTAAACTTCTTTCTGTTGCAGTTTAAAAACTTAAAGGGCTTGAAATGGGGATTTGTTGGACAGGTGACGTCATGGCTCGCCAGTTAAATACTGGCAAGTCTGACTTGAAGGTCAATGTCGTCGTGTGTGTGTGTGTGTGTGTGTGTGTGTGTGTGTGTGTGTGTGTGTGTGTGTTGTGTTCGCACGCACGCGCAGATCAGAAGGCTACAGTGACTTGGCCACCATCCACTCGGAGTCGGACATCGACCAGGTTCTGGTGGATGGATTTTACGCCTGGATTGGCCTCAAGAGGCGGCACGGCGGGTGGACCTGGATAGACGGTCAGAGAAACCAACTGAACAACTGGGGCGAACAGCTCGGCCGCAATGACGAAATGGCCATCATCTACTCCAAGAACCAGAGGTAGGGAGACCTTCTGCCAGGTCGACCACTGTCGACGTCATACAGACTGGGATCCTTGTCGCATTAATCTATTTTATTTATTTATTTATTTTTACTATTTTTACATATATGATGTATATCAAATATTGAAGACAGTAGTGCATGACACGTGATGCGCGTGTGTTTCCAAAGAGCTACGATAAAAATGTGGATATAACAAATAAAAGTGGTAATAGTAAAGTAGTGGTTTAATAAAAATAAACAAAAGAAAAATAAACACTCAAAAACAAACAAAACTAATTTATTCATCCTGATATTATGGAGGGGAGGATGGAAAAAAATTAAAGTAAGTATAAAGGTGAGAATAAAAGAGAAAAAAATGTATGTACGTATCAGCAGCAGCAGCAGCAGCAGCAGTTAGTATTCAGTCCTCAGGTTAATGTCAGGATGAGGTTCTGTCTCTCAGCAACTTCTGAGACAACTGAAGATAACTCTTTTTTTTTTTTATAGATCTACAGAATTATGTCAAAAATTAGGAAACAAAACAGGATTTGGACATAAAATTCTGTCTGTGACAACTTCTTTCCTTCTTCCTCCTCTTCTCCTTCCTCTTTGAATAGATTTTATGCCGTATCTCGGAATTCTTATTTTTTCTTCATCTGCCAAACGGTGGTAGGCGGCATTTACCAGTACAAATTCATACCGCAGTCCAAGACCTGGCACGACGCTCAAGAGTACTGCAGGGAGGCGTTTGACGATCTGGCCGTGACCAAGGACATTAACAGCGTGAACGCTTCTGTCCAGCAGAGGGACTTTCCAGTCTGGGTTGGACTGCATAGAGATGGTAAAACACGCTCCCACACCAGAGGTGGCTTCTGTACTTAAGTAAAAATAGAGATAGTTAAAAAGATCATAAACAATTTGAAAACTACTGAATCAACTCCGTTACCCAGGTAAGAAAGTACAGGTTCTGAAACGTACTTCAGTAAAAAGTAAGTGCTTTGCCATTGCTGACAAAACACTTGATGATTTTTCAAAAATAAAAAGATTGACACAGAATACTCTGGATGCATGTAATCTGCGAATGCAACACAACCAAACTGTAATCCGTAATAGTTCTGACCAGTGAGCCATTATTTGATGTTGACACTTTTAATGACAACAACCAATGTTATTTTCTACATACGTGCACTGAACAGTGACCCATGAGCAGAAGTACTGTAAAATAATCTCCCTCGAAGATATGATCCACTTTTATATTCATCTATTCACCAGCAGAGTGGAAATAGCTTGACTCCAAGCAACAACAACTATAATAAGTGAATTACTTTAAACTGAATTTGTATCTGTGAAACACAAAAGTAACCAGCCTGTTATTCCAATGTAAGCTGTTGAAATTGCGTGCATTTGTGTACAAATGTAGGGGGTCAAAGTAAAAAGTAAGAACAAAGAGAAACTCAAGGAAAGTACAGATCGGTCCCGTGACAGTCGATGAGTCAAACTGTCTGTGCTGCTCTGCAGGCCAGAGGTGGAGCTGGAAGCTGGGCTCGTCTGGATACAGCAGATGGGCCTTAAATCAACCCGGAAACGTCCGCGACTGCGCCTCCGTCTTCGCTCTGAGCAAGGAGTTGGCCACGTACGACTGCAGCCAGGCTTCCCTGCCCTACCTGTGCATGAGGGAGAACGTGGTGGTGGTGAAGGAGACCAAGACCTGGGAGGAGGCCCGCGACCGCTGCCAGGCCCTCGGCTACCAGCTGCTCAGCGTGCAGCCCGGGGACGATCTCCAGAAGGTCCGGGGCTACGTCCTGGCTGCCGACACCCAGAAAGTAGGTTTCTATTGTCCTGCCGGCGAGGTGAAATCTGTCTGTCTGGGCCTCTGACCTGGTGTGCCCCCCCCCACCCCCCCCCCAACGCCCTCCCCAGGTGTGGACCGGCCTGCGCTTCCTGGCCGGTCGCTGGTTCTGGTCCGACAGGGCGGCGGTGTCTGACGCCCACCTGCCGCAGTGTCCCAACGTGGCGCAGCGCTGCGGCGCCCTGGCCAAGAGCGGCGGCGGCGGGCTGGAGACCCTCGACTGCACCGAGAAGCTCAACTTCCTGTGCTACAGCTTGCTGTGATGACGCCACGGCTCCTTCAGCCGGTTAGAAAATAGGGAAGGTTTGCTTGTGTGGCGCAAACTAGCACAGGAAGTGACATGCTCCTTGTTTTGTCGTAAGAGGAAAATAAAACAATATATAGAAATAATCTTAAGTGATTCAGAAATTACATCAAAATAAAAATAAAAACATTGACGAATGTTGTGTTTTTATATTGTTGAGTAACCTCAAGTCCGACCAAAACAAAAGAGGGAACCCGAGCGAGCTTCTTTACTTTTCAAATGACGTTTTTCTTACGGTTCCAAACTTCTTTTTTTTTTTCAAAGGATTAACTCGGTTAGGTTTTGTTTGTTCACTTTCAAATTTTGCAATTTTCAAGGCGCTGTGTGTGTGTGTGTGTGTGTGTGTGTGTGTGTGTGTGTGTGTGTGTGTGTGTGTGTGTGTGTGTGTGTGTGTGTGTGTGTGTGTGTGTGTGTGTGTGTGTGTGGGGTAGAGTGAAATACCAGAGGACGTGCTGGAAAACACTCCCTGTGTTAAGTGCTGTTGCCATGGTGATGGTGTGAGTGTTTCCAGTGAGCTTCAGCTGTGTGTGTGTGTGTGTGTGTTGGCTGAAAAATGCCTGAGTGACCTAATGCACATCTGTAATTGTTGGACTGACAGAGTTCTTAAAGAGAAACGCTGCCGAGTGGCGAGTATCTGAGCGCCCAAAGGCAAACAGGAAGTAAACAGAATGGGGGGGGGGCGTGTCCCGTGTTTTTTTTGGAACCTTCACGCTCGGGTTTGGAACCCGGCCACCTGCAGCTGCTCCTGTTCTCAGATCTCACATCTCTTATTCATGGAACCGCTGCTCAGGCGCCAGGCGCGACGCTCCGCCTGCTGTGCCTCTGAAGCATCTTCGCTTCACTTCACAAACATCCTGGGAAATGTGGCCAACCTGTCACTAGACCACCAGAGCACCAGGCCGTGTCTTGACACCTGACCAGACCAAGATGTTTAGAGACATAAGTCCCCTGTAATATTCAGGAGATTTCTGTCCTGGTTTAAAGTTTAAATTGCATTTAAATTGCTCACAGATCCCAGACGTTCCTTCCTATGAACTCCAGTCCAAGAGCTCCTATTACAATTATTATTATAAAGGTTCCAGTTTGAAGTTGTGTTCAACGTGTCATCGTTGTTGTAGGAATTTAAATCCGTAATAATATACACTATAAATATGTTTTTTCTTTCCACAGTATATACACCTAATAGAATGTAGCGGCTTGGAGGAGAAAAAAGAGATTTTACCAGAGTTTTTCTGGTATAAAGTTTCATTAATTCACGGAAACACAGTGACTTTTTCTTTCAGAACGTGAAGGTTTTTTCATCTACTGTCAGATATCTGCTTCTTTAACAGCCTTGAGTCACTTTGAGTGAAATAATGAACACACTGAGACGCCAAACACTGAAACTGTTGGCGGTGATGCAGCACAACAGGACTGCTACTGAATATTCACAATGCACGTATCGTATTATCGCCGCTCTGCTGTTATGATATCATCTTACAGTTCCTCCAGGGGGAGTCACATGACCCCGGTTAGGGCGAGTGTTGGGGAGTTGGGGGGGTCAGTGTGCAACAATGAGAACCACATGGAGGGTGGGGTGAGAGAGAGAGAGAGAGAGAGAGAAGGAGAGAGGGAGAGAGAGAAACAAGACAGCGGCTGCAACAAGGATCCAAAGACTGCAGAACCGAGTCCAAAGCCCGGGTCAGAACCAGGACCAGGAGTGGAGAACATAAACCAGGAGCTGCCCAGCATGTCCGAGTCCATCAAGAGGAAAAACTCCAGCAAGCAAGTCCTCCAGAACCTCATCAGGTGAGACATCAATCTATCGATCTATCGATCTATCTATCTATCTATCTATCTATCTATCTATCTGTCTATCTGTCTGTCTGTCTGTCTGTCTGTCTATCCTTCAGTTTTTAGTTTAATTCCGATGCTCTGCAGGCAGCAAGTGAAGTTTTTATCTTAATTTTTTGCAGGGAGTGTAAATACTAACCCCTCCCCCAAAGAAATGCTTTATTTTTTATCCTCAGAATCTTTTTCCATAACTTGCAGGACTTGAGCAGATTATTTGTCGTTGGGTTGTTTTTTGTGACACAAGAGCAGTTGCTTGCTTGGGGTCTTAACCGTTTTGTCGTCTTTTGTCGTTGGCTCACAAACTCCCAGCACAACCTATATAGAAAAAGTGACTGGCTTCATTAAAACCTCAAAGAATCCTCTGCCATCCTAAAGATCTTGCATAAGGAACACTTTAAACTTCAATCACTTCTGTCAAGTCACTCATTAAAACAGGTGAAGTCAGCTTTAACTGGGCCAGCTGGACTGTTTCGCTGGGAGAAACGGACTGCTTCTCCATCCGTGCGACTGCATTCATGCTCTGGTCTAGTTCATCATCAGGCCACTGCAGGCAGCTACACAATCAGTTGTATTTGGCGTGAGTGGATTGTATGTTTTTTGAGTGAAGGAGATTTTACATTTTCTTCCAACTTTTGTATGTGTATCTATAAAAGTGTCAAGACACCAACACCACTTGACAGGTCCTGTAGTTTACAATGTCTGATTTATTTAGTATTTTCATGCTGTCACAATTTTTTTCATCTTTTAAAAAAAAGAAAAAGAAATGAAAAGCCTCATCTTCTCGTTTTATTGAATGTATAAGCTTCTCAGTGACAATGCAGCACAGTTTGGATTTGGCCAACAACTTGCGTGGCTGTTCAGATTCAACTGCAAATGTGAAAAGAAAAACCAACCTCAAAGAACAATAGGAGAAAAATGAACATTTCCAGTCTGATTGGTCTCACGTCCATTTGGAAAAGATCCGGTTTGAATTGTGTACACGTGAGTGGAGTCCGACCGAACCAATCGGCCTCCTGTCAAGAAGCTACAGCCAGAGTTAAGTTTATCTCAGTGACAGCCAGCAGGAAGCTGCTGCCAGCTTGTAGTCGGTGTCGAAGTCAACGTGGATGCTGCAGCGGAGCCAAGAACTAAAACAGTTCTGGCGGCTTTTCTCTACTGCTGACTGGTTTTGGACACAATGTAGTTAAAACTCTGCCCACCAGTGCCGCTGGATCTCCTGACCAACAGGAAGCCGTAAGCTGTTAACAACATTCTCCACTGGTGGTGAGCCAATCTTAATGGCCTGTCTGCATTTAAGGCGCTAAGATCCACTCCCTTTTTAAACACAGTATTTTTATAGATATTTTGCTCTGGACGACCGTGTGAAAAATATCAGATTGATACGTAAAATATTTCATCCGGCAGCAGATGTTGTTAACAACTCCCAGTAGCTTCTCCATCCCGGTCTTCTTCTGTGGTGCTTCAGACTGAGTCATTGCTCTTTCTGATGGAACGCTGTCTGGCAGACAAATGAGTCCAATTTCAGAGTTGAAATTGGAGAGAGACCTGCCATTGAAGTTTAAAAAAAAGGTGACGACTGTTCCTCGCAGTCGGCGATGTTTCCTGCCATCCGTGGAACAGTGTCATGTGACCCAACTGAACCCCACCGGGTTCCCAGCTCAATGGTTCCTTTTATTGCTGCAACTTCCTTAATGACCATGACATCATCTGGCTCACTCCTCAACTCTCCACACACACACACACACACACACACACACACACACACACACACACACACAACAATCCTCCATTGCCTCATTGTGTAAATGTTGGAAAAAGTGACTGCTTGCTATCAGACACATTTGCTTCATGTGTTGCTCCGTCGGCCGGCCAAACTCTCAGGCTTCTACCTGGAAGCTCAGCCTGCAGAAACAGTTCACGGTGACAACAGATGTCTTCTGTGGCTGTTTATTTAGTTATTTGTTATAATTATTAATGATAATGTGTCACCGCATGAGCACTTGTAGCGATCGTCCCGGCTAGGTAGCGCTAGCAGTAAGCGGCTGGCCATTCATACGGGAGTGGGGTTGAGTGTACAACTCAAACCAAACACACCTCATTACTGTTGGAAGTGGACTAGCAGAATCAATTTATTCAGTCTGGAAATGGGCAAATTAAGGCTCTGACTTTTATTACTGAAAGGATTCTGATTAGTCATTGACACTGGAGCTCTTCAAGATGGCTCCGTAAGACTTGAAATCCCCTTGAAACAGCTGCATTGTAAATTTAGCTCAAAGCAAAAACATTTTTATGTTGCTGTTGAAAAGGGTCTAGCCGACAACCAAGATTTTATTTCAAAATGGAACACTGATAAAAGCTCAACCTTTTTTTTGCAGTACCGCAAGTAAGTGCAAAAAGCTTGTTGGAAGATCAACTGATCTGTCCTGAGTCGGCTGCAGAAAACAAACACGATGGCGGGGAGATGGGAGTTATAGCTGAAATCAATGTTCAATGTGTGACTGTGGCCAGTGGCGGTGCTGCACCCCAGGCAAAACACTTTCAAAACAGCTGCAGCCACTCATCTGTTTTCATACGAGTCAGGATATTTTGAGGATGACATCATCGGCCCAGTGTTTGAGGAGTCAATGGTTGCACATTTAGGGACCATCAATCATATTTTTGGGTCAGAGCCCGTGCATTGACTTCCCACAAACGCCGTCTGTGTTTTATATACTTCTAATTAGAAGCAACAAGCCAGAGTCCCAGCTTGTCTCCCTCCTTTTACAGTCAACAGAGAATCCAACACAGCAATACATCCAAGATACATTATATTTTAATGCCAAACCACATCACATAAAAAACCCAACGGGTGTCTCCCCACGTTACTAGCAAAAACACAGTGTCTCGCTCTCCCACAGCTGCTGCTTAACAAGTGGGTGCAAAGAGGATGTGTACTCTTTTTTTGTTTTCACAACCTGGTTTCAGGTGGTGGAATGAATGAATGAATGAATGAATACGTTATAAATACTGAAATACTGATTTGTCACCAATCCAATGTTACCAAAAGGGTGTCAGCAGAAGAGAAAGCTTTTACCACCTGCCCATCCTGCCGTTGCGCGCATCACAACAAACACAAAAAGTGATGATGATTGGTCCAGACACACTCTGAGTGGCTGAAAAGGAATTAGCCTGGCTCTTTTCAAAATGGATCTCTAAGAATTTACCGCGCAGTTGGATCAAAACACGGCCAATCAGAGGAGCATTGACAACAGTGACAGTGGTCGTCCCTAAATGCGCCGTGATTGGCTAAGAGTCAGCTATGCAACAAACACCAAAACAGATGCCAACACCTCTTTTAGCATGATTAAAAGTCACAAACGTCATTAGTGCCAGAAATCTTAAGCGCCTCTGGTCAGGCCAGTTCGTCCTCCCAGATCCCAGTACTGTGCGTTCTGTCTTCTGCAGGGTGACGGCCCAGCGGAGCCAGGAGGATGCTGAGGAGGTGGAGCGGGAGCGAAGAAGGAGAAGCAGAGAAAAGGAGAGAGGAGATAGGAGCCCTTCCTGTTCGGAGGGCCCCCTACAGGACGAGCTAGCCTACAACACAGAGTCAGTGTTTGTTCACGTCACAGTAGTGCTTCAATTGCCTGTGATTTAAGCTCACCAAACTGAAAAAAAAAATCGACTAAGCCCTTTGTAAACGCCTTTAGCTTCAGACTGGAATTTGTGAAGATGAAGGTCTATCGTGGCGATTCCCATCACTATGCCAGACTGTTCTACCCCTCTGAAACTGAATGAAACACATTTCATTTAAAATTGGCGTGTTTAATGTAAATTAGGTGTTTATATGGAGCGTTTTTGCTTGGTTTGGATGTTTAAAGCGATTCTAATTGCAAAAAAAAATATTTGGCTACCCGTAAACACTGCTATTGGTTGAGAGGATCTTTCAAAAGGACTCTGTTCGCGATCAATGTAAAGCACTTTAATTGTTTGAAGTGCTTTATAAATACTTGGATTGATTGATTGATTGATTGTGGATTGAGTTGGTGGTGAGATGAACAAGCAGCAACGCCGTGTTTGGTTTTTATGTTATTTTTTCGTTACATTGGGGAGAAGTGCGAAACATCTCAGCAGGACAGAAAAGTTTTAATATCCAAGTCACTCACCTGCATTCCTAACTTAACAAGTCATATTCCCTTCTGGTCTCCAGGCCGGGGGAACATGTGAAGCCCAGCTGCTGCTTGGGTCTGGACGAGGACGAGGGCTTCAGTGACTGGACTCACAGACTGGAGAACCGAGTCCAGGTGAAGGAGGGCCGAGAGGAGGATGGTGAGGAGGAGGGCCGCTCGTTGGAAGCTTCACCTTCAGAGAAGGTACCAGCAGATGCATGGCAGAAGCTTTGTTTTTTTTTTTCCTGCCGTTACTTCCTGTGTCTGCTCTTCGTTTCAGACTTCCGCCACCAGAGAGGAGATGAGACCTTCGCACGCTTCCACCGCCTTCCTGCCCCGAGACGCCAGGACGCAGGACTACGGCAGCTCACCAGCCGACAAGATGTCCCACCAGGAGATGGTGTCACGGTGTGTTCGCCACTCCATCGCCCGCCGTGGCTGTTCCCTTTTACGTGGAACCACACCTGTGAATCTTCTCCTCCTCAGCGGAGGGGCCTGCTGGTTGGACGGGCAGGAGGAACAGCAGCAAGAGGAGGAGGAGGAGCACCAGATTGTGGAGGAGCACGCTTCCCTCCGCCAAGAGGGGGAGCCAAGCTTCATGCACGAGGAGATGACGCAGCTCCATCTGAGCGGGACGCAGGAGGAGACAGACGAGTATCAGATTGAGGTGACAGAGTTCTTGTCTTTGAGTCTCCTGTGTTTTGCGAGCAGCGGATGGAACCGTCTGCAGGAAGGTCCATCACGCCACCTGCTTGCAGACACGGGCGTCACAGCCCGTGTGTTCCAGTGATGCAAACGACATCTGGTCATTAAAACCCAAGAAGGTTTTCTTCGTCCGAGCAGGGGTGAAGCGCCAGCGGACAACATGGCGTGCACGATGGCGTACACGCCATCTCCTTTCATAAAACATCAGATGTGCACGCTCATTAGAGACTCTGGTCCTCAAATCCTAGAAGCCATAAAGTGAAAGAATTCACTGTTGGCTCAGAGGAGGTGCCGGGAGGGCATACAGACGTTAAAACAGCGATGATGTCAGTCGTCCTAAGCAACTCCCACCTCAACCACAAGCGGTTTTACGGTGTTCCGTTGGCTTCCTGCCACCAAATAACACAGCAGGGGGGGAGGGAATGCACTGCTTCGCTGTTCTGGCAGAGGAAGCTGTCTAGAATGTTGTGTGACCTCATCTTTAGTGGCAAAATGAACAACCTTTTGTTGGTGTGTCTGGCTGTTGCAGAGGAGGCCAGCAGGGGGCAGCAGTCCGGAGGCGGGAAGGAGCCGAAACAGCAGCAGCAGCGCCGGCGACGAGCCACTGGGTGGCTACGGCCCCATGAGCCCCACGTTTAAGGTGCCTCGCTTGCATGAAGTTTTTTTTTTTTTTTCTCCTGCAGAAGAAATTAAAAGAACAGTTCACCCAAATGTAAAATCAACACCAACTTTCTGTTGGCGTTGGTCTCCCTCCCCAAAAAAATTCCATAACAGCCACGCAGAGTTGGAAACTGTGGTGAGCAGATTTCATTTTTGGGTGATCTGTTCCTTTAAAAAAACACAAAAACAAAACAAATATAATTGAATAATTAAATAAGCTGGCTCCAGAGGTCCCACTGGGCCCCAAGTGATGACGTACTTAACTGCTGTGTCCTGTTTGCCCCACCAGAAGCTCCTGATCCAGTTCTACCCGGTACGTCCCCACACTCCCTGCAGCCTGCTGCTCCTGTGTGCTGCGTGTCAAGGCTCTAATGCATGTGGTCACTCACTCACTCACAGGGTGAAGCGAGCAGCAGGGCGTCGGCGGAGGGCAAGTGCTTGGTGAGTAGCGGTGAAATTCGTGAGGGCCCTCCACTTCCTCTCAGTTCTCCACGAGTTGAGTTTAAAGGCTGAAATCTGTGTGGCAATGGTCCCCCCCACACCCCCCACCCTTCTTTGTTCTCTTCTATTGACGTCACTACTGAACTCTCCCACAGATCGTTGAGAGAACCGTGTCTCTGAGAAAGAGGTGAGTTCTGTGTGACAGCAGCAGCGGCAGCACCAAAAGCTGCCACAATGTGGCGCTGCAGCTGCTCTCGCTCATAATGAGTCACAGAGGCAATTTGCCCAGAGGGCACTGCAGGTGCCTAGTTCACCCCAAACTTCTTTGGTCGCCAGCTGCCTTTGCACTTCATTAAAGTGTGAAAAACGTCCAACTCCAGCACTGACGTGAATGTTTTTCTTCAAGCACAAACAGCGTCAAGAAGACGGCGCCACCTGTTGCCGTCTCCAAGATTGACCAGAAACTGGAGCAGTACACTCAAGCCCTGGAGGTGAATTCACTCTGAGCTTCCTCAATCCTGTTAACCACAACAATGATTCGATGAAACACTGGCTGGAGCTCTGCAAACACCAGTGTTGGATTTAAAGGGACAGTTTGACCCCAAATTAGAATGTTTAATATTAGCACGTTTACAAGGACGAGTAGACTATCTGAAGATATATGCCTCAGTGACAATAGGTGCTGCTCCATACTAACTCCACACACTTCCTGTGTCCATGGAGACATTCTGTGATCCACGCAACCATTCTGGTGTTTCACAGAGGGAGAGAATTCACAACAAAGCAAAAAACATACACAAAACACCATCATGACTCCATCCTGCGAGGGTTTAAGTGTCAGGAAGACTGCAACAGCAGTGCTAACACCATGGCTTTG
Organism: Thamnaconus septentrionalis; assembly: GCA_009823395.1. Taxonomy (NCBI): domain Eukaryota; kingdom Metazoa; phylum Chordata; class Actinopteri; order Tetraodontiformes; family Monacanthidae; genus Thamnaconus; species Thamnaconus septentrionalis. Next base: position 16,432,036 of record CM020505.1, on the reverse strand, counting down.
CGTAGTAGCCACTGCAAACTCCCAGGCAGGAGCTGTCTTTAAGGTGACCTAAGGTGGCTGTTGCCAACTCAGTGGAATTCTGTCACTCTGTGGCACAGTTGTGTAGGAGAAAACTGTATAGAAAATGTTGCAATTCCAACTTAAGATTCATTTTGTCCGATACAACGTGATCATTTGTTGCCCAACAACAACCAGATTCAACTCCCACTGCGTGTTTCCCAGGTGTGCTCAAAGGAAAGCAAATCGGGCAGCCAGGTGGCGCCAGAGCTGACCGGGGTCTCAGAACCGGTCGCCTCCAAGAGAAACCTGTTTGAGGCCGGAGAAGCCTGGAACCAGAGCGGCGCCTCAGCCGCGGCGCTCAAGGTGTGAAGAAAGGTGTTGCGCGCTCTGGAATCTTTGTGCAGGAGCCACCTGGCCTCCTTAAACAGGACTCTGTTGCTTTGGTTGCAGGATACGGATGGTTTGAAAGTGGGCGTGGCCAAGCTCATTAACCAGTGGGTGACAGGAAGCGAAGATGGGAGTCGGTGCAGCTCGCCCTTCAAACCAGCAGTGAGTCCCGGATCATTTTGATGTCTGATTTCCAGAGAGGAGAAGCCAATGAACCCAGTCGGTGTTTCAACCATTTCAGGGAATCTGCTCTTTAAAAGCCAAAGACGACTTCTGTTGCTGTGATTATACGTTTAGGGTGAACCTTTTTTGGCCCTGCCTTTCAGTTATATCACTGACATTTCATGTTGGAATTTTGATAGATCCATCTTCTTTGATTCGGCTAATCAGGAACCAGCACTAGTTTGTCAACAATGATAGGAAGTTTTTGTTTTTATTTTTATTTTAAAGTTGGATTTGAGAAAGAATCCATCTTGGTTGCCAGTTAATATTTTAAGTTTTAGTTTTTCCTACTGTTTCTATTTCTTGCCACTTAACCCTACCAGTTCATCAGAATGCATTCCTGTTGAAGTTTTGTGTGTGTGCAAACATGCCCCTGAGAGAAGTTGCATTGTGGAATGAATTTCAGGACAACTCCAGCAATAAAAGATCCAAGTTTGTGGTGACGGGTCATGGGAAATATGAGAAGGTTCTTGATGACAACGACGGCTGTGACGACACGAACTGCCTGCCAGGTAAAATTTTCAACCAGTGACTGAAAGCAAATGGACAAGGAATTAACAGACAAACGTTTAGCTTTAAGAAAATGTGTGCAGGATATAAGCCATATCAACCAACTCAACGACAAAGTCTTTTCAAACCCAAAACATCGATGTCCAAAATGAAAAAACAGAGACAGTGGTGTTTCACTTTTGACTTTATGTATTTTCTAATATCACACACCAAGAAATAAGAAAACAACCAATACAGTTTCAATGGAGCTCTAATGTGCACGTACAAATGAGGCTGTACTTCAGTCAAAATATCAACAAAACAACAACATGCTTGCATTAGCAACATACCCCAACTTTCAAAATCCTTCAGAAATATTTCCTCTGATATTCCATCTCTATGATTATGTTCAGGCAGGTCTCAGCCTTCCTTTTTCATTTTTTCAGCAACACCATCACATCATCATCATAGCAATTTTTTTTATTAATACTGACTTCCACATTCTCTTCACATTCTTGTTAGAACAACTTCCACATGATCAACCACAAGGCAGGAAGCCCCAACCAGAAATCTTATCAGTCACATGAGATAAAAACGTTAGAGCAAAAAGACAACAAAAAAAGAAGCAGCAACAGAGGTTAAAACATATGGACAGACATTATGGAGCAAGACCAACCAACCAAGACCCGCCCGAGCTCGCTACTGATTGGGTTAGCGATAGCGTTTGGTTCCAGAAGCAGGGCAGGGGCAGGTTGTTGCTGAATTCTGTTGTTAAAAAAAGACAACGCTGCAGACAGATTAGCCTCCAATTAGCTTTTTTTGGCAAGTGACCGCCAGTAGTCACACAGAAAAGGTTTCCACTGTGAGTACTGGACAGTTTCTGTGCATTGGCAAACACCTTTCCTGCCTGGTCGGATGATCAGACGTAAACCTCCACTGAGAACCTGCAGAAACCAAACGCTGCAGCCACCGCTGCTTTACACTCTTACCACAATTCATCTGCCGGCCCCTTTCAGGAATGTAAAAGCACCGTTAATAACAGATGAAAAATGGCCTGCCAGCGGTGTGAGATTAAAAAAAAAAAAAAAATAGAAAAAAATGTGGAGCATTCAGGACTAAACAGTAATACTAAAGTCAACCCTGCTCCACTGACTTTCCCAACCGCTGCTAGTTAGTCTGCCGCTGCCTTGGAGCCAAACCCTCGGGCCTTCCTGTTGAAGTCCTTCTTTTCGTCCTCCTGGCCTTTGCGCTTTATCAGCGCTTTTTCAAAGACAGCCGCGATCTTGGTGAGTGGCCTCTCCACTGCCTCTTTGAGCTTGCGGGCATCAAAGCGTGGGCTGTAGAGCAACACCGGCAGGCGGTTGGCGAAGGAGGGGACGTCTGCCGGAGGCTCCTTGTGAGGTTTTTTGTCCTCTGCCTCCTTCTTGTTGTTGTTGAGCTGTTGCATGATCCTCTCTTTTGTGGAGAACATCTGGAAAAGCAGAGCGTCCCACATCTTCAGCGCCTTGGGACCTTGGCTCTGCTGCGGACCTTGGCTCTGCTGCGCCACCTCCTGGTTGGAAGTCTGCTCCATTGGCACTACACCGTTGCTTGTTTCCTGGCCACCATAATCGGCCTGAGTCTTGTCCTCTGGTGACGGGAACTGAGGGTCCTCCTGCTCCACGACCATGTGCTTCTTGAGCCGCGTCCACCCGCTGAGCTTGGCCTTGAGGCCTTTCTTCTTCTTTGTCACTGTATGGATGTCTGCAGGCGGCGGCTCCGCCCTCTCGGCTCTCTCGTCAGTTGAAGATGCAGCAGATGTCGTTGACTTCGTGCAGGACGTCGCCCCTGCTGTCTGTGCTGCCACCACTTTGGTCCTTAGGGTCTCTGTGTCTGTTGGTCCAGCTTGTGGCCGAGATGACTGTGGCGTTCCTCTGTTTGGAGGCACAGCTGAGACTGAGGCCTGGGGCAGAGAGGCAGGAGTGGCAGAGTCAAACACAGCATCGTCAACTCGGGCTGGCGTCACGACTCTATCTGCAGGGGAAGGACTTGCTAGCGGCACCTCAGTCCCAGCTGGAGCCACCACACTGGACCCGGCTAAACCCGGAGGCGACTGTGGGACCTTTTTCACAGTTGCGGGTTTTAATTCTACACTGGCGGAGCACTGGTCTGATCCTACTGGCTCCAGGGGAGCGTTCAAAGTAACAGGTGAAAGTGGATGTGGGAGCTGAGCGGGACTGCTTGGTCCGGACCTGACTGTAAAGAGCCTCCCTGCCTTGTTGGGAGCAACTGAACAACTTGGTTGCGTTTTGTCGCAAGTCTGGGGATGTACGTTGACTTCACTAAAGTTTGTTGGGACTAATGTATCTACGATCTGGACGGGTTCTATTTCTTGTATTAACATCCTGCCTGGTGTGTTGACACCAAGAGGAAGACTGGAAGCTTCTGTCTGGTTGTTAAGAACAACTGAGGGTTTTTCTGCGGTTTTAAGACTATGAAGAACAAGCATTCTGGAGGGCTGTGAAGGGACTGGAGTGTCGGTGCGACGGGGTCTCTGACGCACTCTGACCGCTGCTGTCACTGCTGCTGCAGCGGTGGGACAGTGGCTGCCTGAGGCGTTAGCAAAGGAGCCACCGTTGGACGCGGCACACTGACTTGGACTGGCGCGCGCGGTGTTTGGCAGACTGCTCATGGTGGGATTACGTGATGATCTGACAGATTCAGTGTGTGACGACCGTGTGAGGTGGTTAACTGCAGACAGAGGACTCTGAGGACTGTGTGCGGCGGGATTGGAGTCTCTCGAGAAGGGAGCGGCTAACGGCATTGCTGTGGAACCTCCCTCAGGCCTGGGTGGCTGCTGCAGAGCAACGTGCCGCCTCATTGTCAGGCCTGATGGTGCCACTTTAATTTGGCCCTGTGCGATGTTAATGGGCAGCTGGTTGTCCGCAAGACTCTTACTGGAGCTGAAGGTGTCGGCAGTGGGGGAGCTGGGAACACCGCTAGGCAAGCTGGGTGTGTTACACTGTGCGGTTTCAGCGCCTGTGCCGTGCTGAAGAGCCGTTGCCCTGTCACGGCGTCTAGGTGGAAGCACAGGGACCAAAGTCCTGCTGACGGATTCCACCTGTGATCTAGTTACAAGTTTTCTTTTGTCATAGGGAACCAGGGTTTGATGTACAACAGGAGCGGCTGATTTTGTCCCAGTTTCCCGCTGCGCCGCAGCATGAACTGCATCATTAGGTTCCGAAGTGGCGCCCTCTGCCGGCTGTTCCCTCAACAGTAAACCTATTCTTCCATGCACTTCCTTGTGGGGTTTTGACTCGAGATCAACCATAACGGGCTCAGTTGTTTGTTTTGCAGGTGTGCTGAGACACTTTTTGGTTACCTGTGCGGTCACGACTTCCTGGCTGAGGTCAACCCGGCAGCAGGATTCATCGATGCTGAGTGTGTTCAGACCTACATGTTCCCTAGTTAGGATTTGCCTGCTGGGTCCTCTGTCAGCAATCAATTGAGGTTGTTTAGTATCAGGTGTTTTGGTGGACTTGGACACGGCAGTAGATGACTCATGTAGTTTGGTTTCTAATGGAGATTTTTCACAATCGTCATCAGGACTCTGTGTTTTGAACAAACTTGTAGGCTCCAATAATTTCAAGGAAGGACCCCCTCCAAGCCCATTATTTATAGTTTCATTAAGTGCCACGCCTGCACAGGCTCTATGTGTGTTCTTTGGGCTCTGGATGAATGTGGATACTCTGCAGACACTGAACTCAGCAGAGCAAACAGACGCCGTGACTGGCTTGTGTGGCTTTATGGGCTGTGAATTAGAGATATTGGAGTGAGTATTTTTTTTGCTTTGTAGCAATTCTGAGGCCAAATTGTTTTCTGTAATTCTGCCATTGAATTCCGTGGAAACGGCACAAACCTTTATCTGCTGCTTAACTTCTATGTTTTCTTGCTTCACAGCTGCATCTGTGATGACTTGAAGAGCTTCTGAACTAACCAGGTTGCCCTCTGGCCGTGCACTACCTACTGATACAGTCTCTAAGTCTTTGGCAGGCAGAGAGGGAGCCTGATTTTTATGGTCAACCAAGGCTTGAACCGGCCGGGTAGTGTGCTGGGTACTGGCACCACTAGTTAGACCGTCCTCACCAGCAGTTTGGTAAAACTGGACTGGTAGTGTCTCTGCCTGTTCTGATACTGAATTTTCGCCAGTGTATTCTCCACTTCCAAGCGTTTTCTCAGGATTCTCTGATTTCCCCACCACTTCAGTCCCTTTTATACTATGAGGTGCTTTTGCGCTTAGATCTACAGCCACAGTAGGTGAGGGGGAACTTGGTGGGCCATGGCCACCAGCCAGACATGAAGCCTCATCCTGCGTTGGCCCTACAGAAAAGATTGTGCCACTTTGTGTGTGTACCTCACCTGCTTTAGGTACAGAAGCCTCAGAGATGGAGGCTCTTGGTGTGGATGCATCACTCGAGGACTGTTGCATCGTTTTTTGTACCAAGCTGAGAGGAAGCTCAGGTTTTAGTGTGTCCCTGCCAGACCTTTTAGGTGACTCTGTTGCCTGTCTTTGAGCCTCAGATACGTCTCCGCTCTGTGCAGCACCTGCTGCTGAGTGGCTTGATGCTGGAGGTTGTACAGTTTGACCATGAGATGATTCCATCGTGGAGGGACGCTCTCGACATCCGAGGTCTTCTTCCAAAGCGTCAGTCAGAAGGCACCCATCTGCCACCCCATCTGTTGGCCTTTTCTCCCTGGCTGTGCGTGCAGCTCTGCGGAGCTCAGGGCTGGGTTGTTGTTCACAACTTCTAATCCCACCGTGGGCGGCATATTCAGATGGCGTAAGCCCGTAGTACACAGATTTGGATTTGGTCTTCGACGTTGCAAACAACATTTGAGACTTCAGCAGTGACATCAGGGACTTACGTGCCTCGACCACTGGCTGTTGGAAGCTGGTATGGCCTGACGAGATGACTGGTGTAAGGTTAATGTTGGAAGTTTTTGTGCTGGTGGAGAAAAATGAAGGCACTTTTGGCAAAGACACGGACCGACTCTCAGAAGAAAGGCTTCTCTGTTGTTGTTGGTCGGAAGTTTGATGTTGGGTTGCTTTGACTTCAGTAGGTTCATGTGGGGCCACGCTGGATGCTGAGATCTCTCTGTGGAGAAGCTCAGTGTTTATTCTACTCATTTGTCTTTGCTGATGTGAACGGTCTGTGTTCCCAGGAGCTCTGTGATTCACTCCCTGTGTGGATGCTGTTCCATGTGTGGCTCTTGTTGGACTGAGTCTGGGAGTCTCCTGGGGAACGGCAGAAGCCTGTAAATGGAAGGTCGGACTTGTGCAAAACAAAAGTGGGTTGGGTTTTGATATTTCAAAAAAGGCTGTTGATGCTGGAGCTGCCGTGCCAGACGGGGTCTTTGGTCGGCCGGAGTGGATCCTCGACAAATGTGTGTCACTCTTTGCCATGGTTGCTGCATTTTTCTCCTTTTGAGTGGCCGATGACACTGAGAGCTCCTGCATGGAGGCAAGAGGTTTGGAGATCTCATAAAATGTGGCTTTTGATGTGTAAATTCTGGCATGTGCAGGCTTCTTCTCATTTGCTGCATCCACAAGCGATATCTTTGAGGCTGTTGTCTCAGAGGGCATCACACTTGAGCCAAGCTGCCATTGGTCAGCGGTCTGGCAGTCCAAGATGATGTCACACTGTCTGCCACACTGGTCTTCGCCTCGCTATGGCTGGGGTAGGAAGCTTGTGTCTGAGTGCTAGAAGCCAGAGTCAGTAGTGGAGCAGGAGGTTTTACAGCCTGAGAAGATGGGAGGGCTGGGCTGCCAGTGGGAGGGACTGGGCCACCAGTGGAAGAGGCTGGGCTATTAGTAGGAGGGGCAGGGCTTCCAGTGGGAGGGGCTGGGCCTCCAGTGGGACTTCCTGGGCCACTAGTGGGAGGGGCTGCGCAACCAGTAGGAGGGGATGGGCCACCACTGAAAGGGGCTGAGGACAGGGTCAGACTGTGGGTTGATATCTTGGTGCAGGACTGCGATGCTGCCAGCAGAGGCACTGTTGTGGCTGACTCCGTGGAAGCTGGACTGATGTCTGAAGTAGCAGAGCAGGCAGAAGAGAGAGGTTCTGGTGGAACCTGCTCGGGTGACGGTCTGGGTGGCGATGTTGAAGGTGGTATTGTCAAAGGGGCCAGGTCATCAAATAAAAAACACGAGCAGTCATAGAGCGGTGCCACCTGTCGCTCGGCACAGGTCGTGACGTGAGCCTTGTCAGCCTGAGGATGGAAGTTGCTGTCATGGTGAGGAAACGCTGCCACGGGGTGACAGAAGAGTGGGAAGCTGGGCGGTGAGGAGTCAGCATAAAGCACAGAGTCTGGCGTCTTGGGCGGGCTGGACTGGTCACTCTGCTCTAGGTCCGTGCTGGCTTCGTTGACGGGTGACAGGCATGAGCGGAAGGGCACTGGCGTCTGAGAGAGCACCCTTCTTCTTGCTTCTCTTCTTCTTCAACTTCTGCAGCCTGGCATTGTCTTTGCCAGGTTTGGGCAGCAGCGGCGGCGGAGTGTACTGCTGGGAAAGGTCCGGGTCCAGAGCACCGCCATAGTTCACCTCCATCAGCATCGTCACACTCCTGCAGGCAACAGATGATATTACATGACTGTTGTCTTCAGTCAGACAGCTGAGAGGAGGCCAAGTTCAAATTCATACAAAATGAGCACCCAAAACCTCCCTTATGTCTGAAGATATAACCAGTTGGACCTCATTGAAGCAGATTATAGATTTGCATGATTAAAGATTGAACTCCATTATAGCCAGTTTTATAAAATAAGGATCATGAATGCTCTGCGATGATGATGAGTGCACAAAAATCAGTCAAGATGCTTAACAAGTATGGGATCGTTGTGTTTATCGAGAGAATTCCAAGTGTGCAAAATTCTGTGTGAACACAATAAAAGTGGACTGTTTTAAAGAGCCTAAAATATAACTCATGATGATTTGTTTTCTCTTTCATGGTTTAGTTATGCTTGATTATACTACAAAGCTTTTTTTCAGACATGTTTAAATGCAATTTTAAAGCATTCAACTTCTGTAATGACTTCTGTAACATATTGTTCACCTGATATTCATTCTCTAAAATCACATTCAATTAGAAATTCAAGTCAACAACTGTCAAAGCCATCCCATATGTGTTGAGCACATCCTTACTAATTTTCATCCACTAGAAATGTTCTTAGAACATTCCAATAGACTATTTCATGAAGGTGGACATCATGAATCTCAATGCAGAAGTGAGTCTTTGCATTTAACATCATTGTGTAACAAATAAAACTCATGTTTGGTTGCACAGGCTGCGCAACTGTGACAATTAAATGCCGTTTTCTTTTTTCTGCATTTTTTCTTTTAGCGTCGCAACTCTACGAAGACTTGTGACCGGTCAGAAGATCTGATTGGCTCGCCGCTGCAACCGCTATCTCTCCACTATGCACTTCAGGCTCTTTGATGGTTGTGTATTGAAATTCTGTCTTGGTGACATCATGTCCTATGGCACTTTGGCAAAATGTAGCAATCTGTATGGAAATGCACATCTCAAGACACAGCATCTCGGCATGTAACAACTAAATAACATCTTTTCTGTTTTTTTTTTTTTTTTTACTGTTTGACTTTCAATAAAATTCTCTCCCTCTCTCTTCCTCAACCACGTAGGCGTGCTTCTGGTCTCCTGCCCGTCTTCCCGGTTTAGTGTTCTCAGCTGCTTCCCATCTCAACACGTTTAATGCCCAGGCTGTTTTGAAGAGCTCCAAGCTCCTTTTGGAACTCTTAATTGGCTCTCAAAGACGCTGCGTGGCTCTAGCCGGCGTCACTAATTGGAAATAGAAAGGCATCCCAAGCCGCTGCTTATGGCAAAGCTGCGCTGAAACGATGACAAACTGCACATCAAAATAGTCTCGTCTGAAGAAGATGCTCGGCTTTAAAGCCAAGTGGTGCAGGACATGAAAGTAAAGGTAAAGAAAGATGGTGGTGGTGGTGGTGGTGGTGGTGGTGGCGGTGGTGAGAACCGGAGGATTTCTCGGCACCAGAAGATTGTCCAGTCAGGTTGCGATCACATTGACAGAGCGTTTGAATTTAGAGGAGGTATTTTTAGTGCAAAACTTTAAAATGTAAAATGGTTTACTTTTTATGACCAATACCTGAAATAAAATCAACAGAACAGTGGATGCCTGTCAGCTTGAAAAAGGGAAAAAAATATATCTAAAAATAGATTAAATGAAAACTGGAGTTGCGGATTTTACTACTGCATCCGAACATATCACTTGTTCTTGCTTTTTTGAAATTCATAAAAATAAAAGTGAGTCACAGTGATAAGAAACTGGCATGTTCAAGTGCCTGCAGCTGCAGCTTTTGCGCTATATGTTAAGGCCTTAGAGCAGCAGCCCAGCATTCAGTCACAGCTGCTTCTGTTCACTGTCTAACCTTGACGGTTAAATTGTCAAAAAAAATTGTCGCTTTTTCATCTAAATATCGTAGTCTTTGGTTGGAACGAGAGGAGCTGCGGCGATAATTTTAGCAGGAGGGGAAACAGGAGCAAAGTTCCTGACAGCAAGCACCTGCTGCCTGCCTGTCCACATCCGCGCTGACCTGGTCTGAAATTCACTCTGACGTTACGTCACGCCAGCAACGAGGTAAAAGTCACACCCAACAGGACGTTTCCCTTTCCCACTGCCTCACAATCTCCATTTTGATTCTAAATTCGGAAGGTGCAGCAGGGAAGACAAGAGCGACTTGAGTTTCGCTAGGAACTCAAGCTGTTCCGAGATGTTTGCCGACACCACTGGCTGCACTCACGGCGTCCAGGATGCCAGCTGACACATGAGACGGCCCCCTTTTATGGGTCTGGGTCGGATATATGGGAGGGGACAGAGAGAGCAGCTCACAAGAGGAAAGTGTAAGATTAGCTCAGCGACCAAAGTGTGATATGACCTCAATCCATCCAGCCTCGAGCAACAGGATTAAACAAATTGGTCTCCTGGTTAGCTGCCCGCGCAGCAAACTAGCTGCGACCGACTGGCCAAGTCTTACCTCCAGTGGTGGCAGCTGCTTTTTCCCTTTGCAGGGCTGCAGAGGAGACAAGTTCAGGGAAACCGAGGAGGCACAGAGAAAAGCTGTGGAGCCCAAGTATTGACTAACAGATCACTCGGTTTACAGCCTTTTGCTCGCAAGCTACTCAGCCGCAGCTCGATTACACTCAAAATGTGCAGAATGTCACTTTGGACCCCAAAAGGTTGCCGTTGCTCATTCACTGCTCATGCACCTCCAAAACTTTGACGTCGTGCACGTGCTTTCCACCCAACCGACCGGCCGCGGCGGGACTGCCAATCAGGAGACGCTCAGTTTGACTGGGTTACGGTACCTTGGGCTGTGGGGACCAACTGCTTCCTGCTTGTTAATCCCGGCTCAGGGTGCCACATGGCCGACTCATCCTGAAGTGAAGGGAAGCCTCAGGGAGGCAGCCTCAGCGCCCGGCGACATCCAAAAATAACCCTGCAGGGTGAGGTTGGGTAGGGGGTTACATGGGGGGGGGGTTTCCAGGCCATCTGAGACGCAGGGAGACGGACGGGGCCCCTAGAGGCCGAGCGAAGGACACCTTCAGGTGCAGAGGGAAGCTTTCAGAGCAGCAGAAGGGGGGTCTGTTAAACACCTTCACAATCTTTTTGTCAAGTTTGACAAGTTTTATGGTGTGGGGGAAAGTCAGCCCGATGTTGGCTTAGGGTTAGGCCCTGTTGGTGATCACACCCCCGACCAAGTGTTGACTCCGCCCCCTGTGACTGCTGTGCCTGGTACCCTGCTACCTGAAATTTCCCACTGTTCACTTTTTTCGTCCGCTGGTGTCTTGAGAGAATGGGGAGGGCTTTACCACCAAGATTGTCAGCGACGCTAATGTTGCTAATGCCGTGTCATTGTGCGCTAGCATCCTTTGTTGATTTAACTGGCAGACTTGCCTCCCATTCTTTAGAAAACAAACCCCCTAAAAAAGGCAAACAATAAAACTTCATTCTGCTCATAATGATGAGCAAACAGATACGACTGCATGTGTGTGTGTGTGTGTGTGTGTGTGTCACTTGAGACACAGCACAGCGTGTTAACTGCCCTACTTAGAGCCGCCAGCTACACCCAGATGAGTGACTGTCAGTCACGCAGAGCATCAGACTTTTCCCTAAATTAAAAAAAAAAAAGATATGAACTTTTAAATGTTGACACCCATCCCGAAAGTTGAGTTTCTCTTTTTAATGAACACATCATTGTCTGCGTTTACAATGCCGACAGCTTATCAGACGCTTGATTCACTGCCGGGCCGCACTTTTACGAGCTGATCTTTCATTTCTACCACTCTGTCGCTCTTTCCCCTGTGTGGCTGATTGACGGCTGCTTGATACCCACACACACACACACACACACACTCTCTTGGCCTCCATTGTCTGGATGCCAGGCTGATGTGTAACAGCCCGCCAGCCTTCTATTGCTGTAAATTTAGCAACAGAGGCTTCTCAGCTGCTCCTTTCCACAACCTGAGCCCTCCTCTTCCATCCGCACTATTCCATCCATCTCCTTCTCCAGGGGTCACCCCACCTCCCCCTCCCATACAAAAGCACACAAACACACACACACACACACACACACAGTCCTATCCCGCAGCCAATAAGGGCCCGATGAGCTCGAGTATCACTATAACAGCAGGATTTATTCTGTGAGCGCCGCCGTTTTTCAGACCTTCATCTCCATTGCCGCCGGAGCTGCTCGCCCTCAGCCAGGTAGGACGACCACCGCTGCTCCGCCAAGCGCAGTCCTGCTCTGCTTCTCTTGTCTCTGTGTCGTGTTGTGTGTGTGTATGTGTGTGTGTGGTTTTGTGGTTTTGTGGGATTTTTTTTTGTGCCTTTGAAGTGAAAAGGGCCTGGAGCTGTAGCCTGGTGAGCAGTTGACACTCCAGCAGGCTGCACACATGTTGCACTGCGTGTCAGACGTGTCCAGTGTGTGTTTGTGATGGTTCCCACTAGGTTTGGGTGGGAGGCGGGAACCAGATCCTCTCTTTCATGTTGGCTGTCCAAGAGTCACTTCTCCGTATCTGTGTTTTGTAATGGCTTTGCTGCAGAGTGGCGCATGAGTGTCGACCTTCCCTCCAGCTTCACCTCCTCTGGGCTGAACCTCCAGGTGCCAAAGCCTGAAACCACACAAATCTTTCCCCTCATTCACATCCATTCTTACTTATTTAAGTATTTTATTTCTGTTCCATGCTACAGTTAACAAATGAGCGTCATTCAAGCTCGTTGTTCTGTCAAGATTGAGATGGAGCTGATTTGTTTTTTGAGGATTGTAGAGCAGTACCTTCTATCCATCTATCCATCTGTCTATCTGTCTGTCTGTCTGTCTGTCTGTCTGTCTGTCTTAGCAAGTGAAGTTTTTGTTTTTACTTTTTCTGGGAGTGTAAATGTTAACCCCTCCCCCAATGAAATGGTTCATTTTTATCCTGGTAATCTTTTTCCATCACTTGCAGGACATCAGCAAATTATTTGATCTGTCTGGTTAGAACCAAGATGCTGAGTTTTAAGCAGACATCTAATGAATCCATTGTTAACAGTCGCTTTTTTTAACACCCCTGCCCCACCCCACCCCACACACACACACTAAATATACAGTCTGCTGAAGTGTGGCGAGTTGCTGGCGGCAAGCGGCCGCTGTCACCTCCGACTCCATCAAACGATGGCCGGCGATGCTGATTGGCTGGGAGGGAGCAGAGGATCCTCCCGCCAAACTGAGCCTGGGGATTAAAGCTGCTATTTGGACGCCGTTCCTCAGCTGATGGGCCGAAATATGACACGGGACTAATCCCCTGACCCAAAGTCCTCTGCAGCTGTGCCCACCACAAAAGTGTGAAGGAGTTATACAAACACTTATATATACATATAAATATATATGCAGTATATACAGTATATACATATATGTGTATATATATATATATATATATATATATATATATATATATATATATATATATATATACATGTATGTATATACTGTATATGTATATATACAATATATACATACTGTATATATACATATGTCCTGCTGAGAGAGAGTTGTGGTCCATCAAAACCAGACCCATAAAAATAGATTTGCTCTAAAAACGAGAGAACAGACCCCAACCTGAACAGGTTCTGACACATGGACTGGCTTTGGACACACTTCAGTTGAAGGTCGCCTGCCATCAACTAGCATGCATGAAGTGTACAAAAAAACATGCAAGTTGTTTGTTTTTTTTATCTCCTTTAGAGACTTAGAATTACAGAATATCTGCAAATACTTGAGTTAATGAAAAAAAATCCCTTAAGAACAAAAGAAAAATCAATGATGGTTTAATTATTATAACATGCAATATGGTCACTGGTTGTTCAAATTAGATTCGACCTTTTATTTGATTGTCTTGTGCCATGTGCAAGATGCGTCACACAAAGAAAATGCAACACCAAAACCAACTAAACAACTCAGCGACCACAGACAAAGCAGAAGAGAGAACAGACTTCAGCACTGCTTACAGCCAGATCATCTTTAATAGACAGCTGTAAGCTGGTGAGCCTCACCAGCTGTTTTCCAGGGTCGATGCTAAGCTACAGCTAAGCAGCTGCTGTCTGCCAACCTGAAATATGTGCTCTGTGGAGAACGGTGTCGATCCTCTCACCTCACCCAGGGCTGAGTTTGGCTTTTGTGCAGCAGGACCAGGGAATCAAACTGTCGCCACGCCGCCAACTCATCGCGCTTGTCTCTGTCTTTGTCTTCTCCCGGCAGACGCGTGAACCCCGCCGCCGCTATGTCCGACACCGAGGAACTGTGAGTAAAGCTCAGCCGTCAGGGACCAACATCAATACCCAGAGTGGGCTTTTGTGTCAACTCCGTTCTCTTTTGTTTCCAGGGATCAGCTGGAGGGTAAGTGATGGCCACTCTGTTTCTTACATGGCAACACTTTTGACCAACAGGAGCCAATCCTGAGAGGGACGGGAGGAAACTGCCACCAGTAGCAAAGATTCTGTATGGCATCCTTGCTGAAACCTGGATGGATGATGTTAAATGATGGATGAATGGATGGATAGATGGAGGGATGGATGGATGGATGGATGGATAATGTTCAGTGATGGATAGATGATGGATGAATAAATGGATGATAATGAGATGTGATGGATAAATAATGGATGGATGAATGGATGACAGTTAGACGATGTATGGATCCATGGGTAGGTGATGATGGATGGATGGATGAATGACTGAAAGATGGATGATGACGTTAGATAATGCATGTAAGGATGGATGGACGATAGATAGATTAATAGGTGTATGATAGATGTTAAATGATGGGTGGATGGATGGATGGATGGATGATGTTAGTGGATAGATGGATGATAGATTGATGGTTGGATGATGGATATATGATGGGGATATATGAATTCAGATGATGAAACGATAACACAGTGATTTTGTGTCCATCTCCATGTTTTCCCCAAACTGAAGACGAGGAAGGTAAAGACGCCGGACTTCACTCCGACCCTGTCACCACTGCACTAATTCGTCAGCTCCCCAGTTTCACTCTTGACTTGAAGTGTTTGACTAGAGTTTCTTTCGTATGACCACAAATCAGATGAGCTCCAGCAGGATTTCTTTGTCTTAATGCAAACACGCTTGTAGAGGTTTGTTTAGTGTCTGCGTCTGTGATTTCAGTACCATCTGAAGAACTAAATGTCAGAGATATTAGTCTGAATTCTTTCTTCCTTAAGTAAACATTTTATTCTTATCAGGCTAAATGGCGGCCGGCTGTCAGTCAAACGCTTCCAGTTCAGTGTGACTCTTTCTGGACAGAGTGATGTTTCTGGTCACATGGTTGAGGAAAAAAATGCTTTGCATTTTTTTTGTCGGCATGTGACGTATTGTCTGTTACTGTCACGTCAGTGCCACTTTCATTGACCTTTTTCAGACAACAGCCACCTCTTATTGTGGCGGAGCAAATAGGAGTTATCGCTTCTCAAATAGTAGAAAACTTGCTTTCATTCTGGAAAACCTGACCATGAGTTTAGACAAGAATTCACAATTGTAAGTAAAACCACAGACAGAGAAAACACCAATTGTCAGTTCCGGCCTCAGTCCACCCAATATTGTAAATACCAGTCTTTTTTTTAAAAAAAACCAAAAAAACATTTTTATTTATTTTTATTTTGACACAGAAGAAACGCTATTGGCCCAGTCAGGCTTTGCTTCAGGTTTTGCCAGTTTTGCTGCGTCTTGTTCTCTCATGTTTCCCCATGTTCTGTATGTTTTTGTTTCATTACCAATGTTTACACATGGTAATATTTCAACCCGGTACCGCTTAACAACTACAGTGAAATATTTCCACCTCCACAGCTAAAGGTGGCTTTCCTGTGAAGGTCAAACCACGTTGTCTCATCATCATGTGTTCTCTTTCTCTCCCCCCCCCAGCAGTTTGTCCCTCGCTCATCCATCCACCCGTCCATCCATCCATGCGTCCATTGTGTAACTAAAGTAAACTCTCTCCCTCGCTGGTCTCTAATGGCTCTGTCATGTCTGTGGTCTTCATTAACGGCCCTGTGCGACGCGCCACCTCCACCTGGCCGTGTGCTGCATGCTGCGTGCCCGTAGCCCAGGAGGAGCTAGTAGAAGTAGAAGTAGCCCCTGAGGCGGAGGCCCAGGTAGACGCAGAGCCAGAGGTAGAGCCCGAGCCAGAGCCAGAGCCAGAGCCAGAGGCAGAGCCAGAGCCAGAACCAGAACCAGAGCCACAGGAGGTGGTTCAGGAGGAGGAAGGTAGGTGGATCTGATCTACAGAGGCCTCACATTGCAGAGCATATCCTGCCTGACAAGACAAACTCTCGGGAAGGCCACACTCTGGGTTCCTGCCTTCTGCCCATATTTTCTTTTTTACCCCTCAGCTTTCACCTTCCGTCATCTGTGGCTGGGAGAACGAGCAGATTGACAAACAACCTTGTCACTTCCCTGGTGGTGGGAGTTCTTGTCAGTAATTAGTAGTGAATGTGGTCCTTGTATATATATAAAAGAAGGCAATACATCCAGTTGGACACCCAACCCAAGCTTTTAACATCAACCTAGTATTTTCTCATGCCTTGTTACATTCATTGGTTATAAAAAAAATAAATAAAATAAATCAATGTTAAAAAGTCAAACTATAAAAACACGAGTTAAATTTAATATCTAGACTTGGTATAACTTTCACCAGTTAGCAAGATTTTTTTTTATTGTTTACTGACATTAACCATGATTTGGAGGACATATAAAACTGTTGTCAGAAGAGAAGAAACTCCAGTCATACCACAGACTACCAGTGTGGGGCGCCAGTTTGCCCCCACAGTTCGTAGTAATGGTGTCAGGTTGGGCCTCCTCGCAGACCCAGTTGTCTTGTCAGGTTTGATATTTTTGCAGTCCACACATGCCGTGTCTGTTTAGCGCCACCTGCAGTTTCCTGCCTGCTACCAGCACCGAGCTGAGACTTCCAACAGGAACCAGTTGCCGCGCTCAGTGGTCTTGTTGCTTCTAGGAGTTTCGCCGTCTAATTTTAGGTTGTTTTTTTTTATTCACACTATCTCAACAAGACTGAACGACCCACCACCACTACACAAAAGGGTGCAATGGGATCTGGACCTTAGAGATTTTGTTGTCTTGTTTTGCGTCGCACATGCAAAACAGATGTTGTGCTCAACATAAACCCTGGAACCGTGCCAGAACATTTATCAGGTGTGAACTGTGTTTTCCTAAATTAAGGAGAAGCAGGGCTGCAGGTGCAGGTTTAGTCCCAGTGGCCCTCAGTCAGCCGGAGTCGGGAAAGATAAGGTGTAGCATGTGACATGGCGGCCTGTGCAATCATGGTGGCGGAGGCTGGAACTCTCTCCTGCCATGATCACGGGCCGATCCATCGCCTCTCCTGTCATCCAACATTTGAAAAATCCTTCCAATGGGCATCAGACCGCAACTATCCTGGTCTCACCGCAATGAACATTTGGTGGGATTTACTGTGGATCACCCGAAGCATCCACACTGTGTCCGGCATGTCCAGGCCTGTGTGTTGCACTGGCTAGATTAGCGCCACTAAAGAACTTTAGTAACACTAAAGTGTCTCTTGGTGTCTTCAGAGAACCTCCTGTCAAGCTGTCAGGGTTTTTTTCTTTCTTTGGATGCACGGCAGTGAACATCTTTGCTTGGAAAAGTCGCCCACTGTATGTTTTTCACAAGGCATCACTCTCCGTGTCAGCTGATACACCAACACACAATGTGTTCTGCTGTTATTGTGCAATATGTGTTTTTTTTTTTTTATTGAATGTTGAAAGGAACAAAACCAGCTGCCTTTTCTGTGAATCCTCTGCCTTCTTCATCCTTTCTGCCTTCAATTTAGTGAAGTATATTGGGCCCAACCCTCCAAAACAGAAAAGGATGATGGGTGATTTCGATCACGTAAAAAGCAGCGTCTTGGCCTCCTTTCAGTCCATGTTTTAGCTTGTTTATTTCTGTGCACAGATCGAAAGTGAATTCTGCAGGCTGCCCTGAAGCACTTACACTGGGGTGTTGTCATGATGACAAAAAAAAAAAATAAGGCTCCACATTGTTTATTTTAAATGTGTCTCCCATCTGTGTCCTCTAGAGGGAGACATTGCAGAAGTACTGGTAGTTAGTTGGGACCCGTTCGTTTACCGAATCCTCAGGCGATTTGGGCCACGTTCGACGTTTTATTTACTTTTAAGAGTTACATTTCAAAAGAAATTGTTCTGGAAAGCAATCATTTTTAATCCTTAATGACTAAACTCATGATTTTAGTTTACAGGATATCTAACAGTCCAGTATTTTAGTCCAGTACAAACGTTACATCTGATTTAGTTAATCTTTACCTCTGCTGTTGGATGTCGTCTTGGACGTGCTCTTTGGACCACTGATAAGGTTCCAAATGACATCATAGCATTCCCGCTCGTCGTTATGCCAGTTTACAGCTTTTGCAAGGAAGATAATAAAGTTAGAGACAGAGATTTTAAAACACACCTTTTGAAGGGACAGTTCATGCAGAGTGGAATGTTACCACTCCGTTACTCGCCACACAGGGAAAGAATTCCACTGCCGCAGCAGACACCAAAAGATGTCCAGGGGTGTCATGTTTAACAAAAGCACCGTCAATAAAGCACAGAACCAAATTGGCAAATATTGTTTGTATGGATCCCATTGTGGAGCTGACACGCTCAGTGTATTTACAGTTTGGTAGAAGTTGTTGGGGAGGGGACTTCTGCAGTGGCTCCCTCGGCCCCAACGTCGAGAACATGAGCGCCCCCATCTGGTAAATGTGCTTGCCTGGCCGCAAGGACAGGAACACTAATGATTTCTGTTCTGCTCTTGCTTTGGACGCTTGCTGCATGCAGAGGCCTATGAGGAGGAAGGTACGTTGGTCTTCTCTGCTTTCCTCTGACACACACACACACACACGCACACCACATTGTGTGCACAATATTCTGCCACCTTCAGCAGACAACCAGTGGCAGTAGGGGCAAAAGGTCATGGTCACTGCTTACCTGTGCTTTTTTTTTTCTTTCTTGCATGAATGTGTCGTGCCAGGGGACGAGGGAGATCAAGATGGTAGTTTGTATTTCCTGCTGAGTCGCTGATGCTTTGCTTGCCCTTTTTTTTTTAATGTTTTAATTCATTGATTAATTTCCTTAGTGTGAGGATCCCATTAAAAAAAATCTGTAAAAAGAAAAAGAAACCTAAACCAGAAACCCAACTTCTGTAATAATAATAATTACAATAATAATGATGATGATGATGATGATGATGATGATGATGATAATGAAAACCCCTCCCCCTCCTGTGTTCTTCTACGACAACAATTAACAGCTGTCACTCTCCTGTTGTGAAGCGTGTGCATAAACTCTCCTCAGCCGTTTCAGTCTTGAACCGCCTCCCAGCGATTAATGGCACACGGTGTTCTCACGCCCAGTTCACCATTTACAGTTATTCACACACTAATGTGCGGCACATTAACGGATGACGTGGTGGTGCAGGTGTGAACACTCCCGCTCCGGATTAACCAATCGGATTTTGAAACCCCACCCAAAATTGAAATTTCACGCACTTTCTCGTTGCTGCGACGTCAGGGGATGGAGGCTCTGGCTAACGTTTGGTGGCCAGTTCAGTGGAAGCAGTGGAAGGGCTATCCCAGGCTGTCTACTTTCTTTGTCAACAACGGGCCTAAAAACTATGAAAACCATTTTATGGACTATTTACTTCCTTGTTGCATGACGATTATTCCTTTCATTTTCGATCTCCGATCAGCAGCCACGGCGTCAAGACGTATGTCGCAACCGTTGATCTTAGAAATGTCATTTTTCTTGTCGGCAGAGGTGGCAAAAGTATTCACATTCTGTACTTCATTAAAAGCACAGATACTTGTGTAAAAAAAGTACTCTGGTAAAAGCATAAATACTGATTCAACTTTTTTACGCAAATGAATGTAATAATGTACAGGTTCAAAAGAGTAAAAAAAGTTGTTTTTTTTTTTTTGCCTTAAATGAAATAACAATACATTCACTCATAATTTTAAGTTAAGTTAAGTTAAAAAGTTATACAGATCTGGATCATTTTTAACAGATGTTGACACTTTTAATAACAAAATCCAATGTTATTTTCTACATGTTTATTTTTCTGAACAGTGACGCCAAAGCCGAGGTACTCTAAAATAATCTCCCTCTAAAACATCACCCAGTTTTAGATTGAACTACACAACAGTAACAGAACAAAAGTCTCGAGCATGTTTTTTTTTAACACTGTATGGAGTAGATAGGACAGATATTCATGTAAAAATGTAGGGAGTCAAAGTAAAACATTGTCAGAAAGAGACATACTCAAGTAAAGTACAGATACCTGAACAATTACAGGAGTACAGGAGCAAAGTATTTGTACTTGGTAACTTCCCACCTCTGCTCGTCGACAATGTTGCTGTCCAGTTGTCCTGTCAAGATCCACCCTGGTGGAACGTCCCTACTGACGTGCAGTCGTCCCATTTCAAAGTCACAGGCACTTGGTGTTGAGGGCTGCTTAAGCTGAAGGTTTGAGGCCTTTTTTTTGAGCGCCGGCTGGAATTCTCACTATTTGTCCGATTCTGTGGATCAGAAAATGTCAGCAGAGCCTCCATCGCCACAGCCGTCTCCGTCATCGCCATCCCACACTTGATGTTTCTGACTCTCTCTCCCTTTCTCTCTCTCTCTCTCTCTCGCTCTCTCCCAGAGGAGAAGCCAAAGTTCAGGTGAGTGTTTCTTTCTCCTCTCGCCACTGTTCACTGTGAAGTTGCTGCAGAATCTGAACTTCTGTCCGCAGACCCGCCGCTGCTCCCAAGATACCAGATGGAGAGAAAGTGGACTTTGATGTAAGTAGGCCTCCTGCATTGTATTCTTTTGCAATGAAAGGCTCAATTCATATGCAGAGCAGCCTTAAAAATGCAAAAAAAAAATAATATTTTGGTCCTTTGCTTTCCAGTCAGTTTTATTTTTGTCATATTTATTGATACAGTCCGACGTCTCTTTATAAATCTGACTAGCATAGCGGCAATGAATGACACTGAGGGAGCATTTAATAGTTGATAATCAAATAAAGGAAGATGCTACAAAAATGTATTTTCTTATTCTTTTTTGAAAAAAATACATTTCCTGTGTTATTTTCCAACGCAATGATAAATGGACCAAAAAAAGAATATTGGTATGAATACTTGGCGTCCCTGTCATGTGGAACTCCTGCAGGACATCCAGAAGAAGCGTCAGAACAAAGACCTGTTTGAGCTGCAGTCGCTCATCGACGCTCACTTTGAGTGCAGGAAGAAGGAGGAGGAGGAGCTCATCGGCCTCAAGGAGAGGATCGTAAGGCCTCGCCGTTACCGCCGCCGCACCCATAGCCCTGTGTTACCTGCCGTCGGTGAAAACTGCTGTGTCATAATATGATGTCACTAGGAGAAGCGTCGCGCAGAGCGAGCCGAGCAGCAGCGGATCCGAGCCGAGAAGGACAAGGAGCGTCAGGCCCGGCGGGAGGTGAGCAGCCGAACTTTTTTTTGTTTATTTCTCAAAAAGTTTTGTTAAAAAAAAGAAAAAAAGGAAACTTGCTCTCTCTTCCTCCACGAGTTTTGCCCCACTGCATCCACTCATACAGCGATATAATTAAAAACAGCTTTTACCCTTTTTCCATTTCCCAAACAAAGAAAAAATTATTTCCCGCAAAATGATCTGGCATGATTTATTGTATGCTTTTATATATACTTGCGCAAGTGAATGATTACTGTCAAATAAAAATAGTTCATTTTTTTCCCTCCTTTAGAACAACTTATATACACATACATATAGAAAACCCCGTGACCCTGAATAGGAATAAGCGGGTATAGAAGATGAATGAATGATGAATGAATGATACATATAGAAAGGTCTCGCCATCCATGTTTGTATGAACGATTCAGCCTAAGAGATTTTTTTTTAAGGTTGGAGGCTCGAGTCGTCCTCAAATTAACCAAAATGCTGAGAACAAACGGTCATTTACTCATGCAATGGTCACTGATATGCAGTGGAATCTTTTGTGCAAATGCTGTACTGATTGAAATTCTATCGTCGACCTGGATTTATCTGAGATTTTGGTGATGGTTGCCGAAGATGTCAAGACAGAAAGAACTGCAATCTTTCTGGGGTATCGTGAAGGTGCTGGAAAAGCGCTATACTGTATAAGTGCAGTCTGTTTAGCGCCGATGCTTTTCCCGCCAGAGAAACTGGTGTCATGCCAAGAGACAGACACGTCATCAGAGACGTCATTGGCTGCGCTATTGTGTGATTCATTGTCAAATGATAAACATTTCACATGCTATCACAATATAAGTCAGAGGCACTTTGCTGATCACAGAATCTGGGAGCCTCAAAGTGAGATGGAAAAGTCAGCTCGCTTGCTTTTTTGATGTGCGAAGGCCAATGTAGTTTGCTGGCAAGGTTGGCAGAGGGAGGTTGAGCGAAGGAGCACTGCAATGCTGAAATCTGACCACTGGATCTCACTGTTATTATTATTGTTTAATTTTGTTTTGTTTACAAATTTTCTCAATTTTACACATTGTACCACTAACGGTTTAGAGCGTCCACAAAAGCATGTCAAGCCAGTAGGTGGCGATAATGTGTCACTTCAAGAGGCAGAAACACTGCTGAATCCAAGTCATTTTCTTTTTTAGGCTGAGCGTCTGAGGAAAGGAGGAGGCCGACGCCCACAGGAAGGCCGAGGATGAGGCCAAGAAGAAGAACGCGCTGAGCAGCATGGGCTCGGGCTACAGCAGCGTCCTCCAGAGGGTACCCCAAGAAGCTTTGTTTTTTTAAATTCCCGATCCAACGTTCAGCTCTTGGTTTGGCCTCTGACTGGCCGGAGTTTCTCTCCTCCAGGCAGAGGCAAAGAGAGGCAAGAAGCAGACCGAGAGGGAGAAGAAGAAGAAGATCATGGCGGACAGATGCAAACCGCTCAACATCGACAACCTGAGTGACGACAAACTGAGGTGAGCAGCGCCTGTGGCTGCAGCGTCTGTGTTTGCGGAGACCGTGCATGACGAGAGAGTCACCGGCGGGCTCCTCTCCACCAGGGACAAGGCCAAGGAGCTGTGGGAGTGGCTGCACAACCTGGAGGCCATGAAGTACGACCACTGTGAGCAGCTCAAGAGGCAGAGATACGAGGTGGGTGACGGGGGCGGGGGGCGGTGACGAGCCCTGCAGCTCTCAGCGCACAGGTGGGGGGTCTGCCGCCCGCATCACGTGCTGTTCGCTCTCTTCCAGGTGGTCTCACTCAGAAACCGCATTGACGAGCTCCAGAAACAGTGAGTGATTGTGAAAAATAAAATTGATCACCATATATATATATATATATATATATATATATATATATGTGTGTACATATATATATATATATATTTACATATAGATATATATTATTTAATAATATATATCTGAATCGATATATTATATATATATATGTCCATATATCTCTCTATGTATAGATATGCATTTACATATAGATATAGATGTACATATGAAATGCCACACTGTCGCAGACAAAACTAAAGATATATTGTTTAAGCACACCATACCATTTTCTTATTGGTTTCGTGCATACCATCCTCCTCTGTACTGGCCATTATTAAATTAATAATTAAAATGATTGTGAGCCGATAGCACGTGAGGCCACTTTGGGAACTGTACATTTTCCTTTGTGCGAGTGCGAAAGGTAGTTTGTCTCAATGTGGCCCTGACATGAGTTGGCCACATGTCCAGAGGTGTAGCCCCGCCTTCGCTCAAGGTCAGCTGGGAGAGGCTCCGCCCCTGCCATCCTGAGTGCAAGCGAAGCAGTATTGGAAAATGGATTAACAATAATAATCAAAAATAGATTATTTAAGAAACACAAAGTCTGTAACTCACACCTTTTATTTAATAAATATCCAATTTTGGGATTTTATTCTTCTTCAGATTTGTTAATGTCCATCCGTTCTGCTGTTACTGATAATGTGTTTCCACACTTCACATCCTGCAGTAGCAAGAAAGGAGCCCACTCTCGTCGCAGGAAGTGATGCTGCGGTCGAGTAGCAGCAGCAGCAGCAGCAGCGACGAAGGCGGCGACGAGGCCCCGCACAGCCGCTGGCAGCAGTGTGCCGAGTGATTTACTGAGAGAATTTAGTGTCAACTATGACATCACTTCCTGTGGCTGTGTTCAAAGAAGACAATGGAAAGGATTGAAACAAATAAAGTCAGGAATTGTTTATGCTCTACAGTCTGTATCTTCTGTTATGCTCATGTCATCAAAATTGTGAAAGTGAGTCAAAACCATGTCTGGAGGACAGAGTTTGCACAGTCCTTCCCACCTCCAGGGTCCCCAGCAGGACCACTGGCCATGTTGGTGTGGTGGTCGATCTCTAGGAGTTCCATGCTTACAGGTGTGAAGACAAGAACAACTCCTCTAAAATAAATTGAAAATATTTTATTGAAAATAAAAGGAAAGCACGTTATCTCGTGTGTCATATTTACAGACATTGAAGGTAGACGGGTTACAAATAAAAAGGAAGAAAGCTTTGCTGGACATCTCCAACATTTCAAGCAGTGGGGGCCTTTCTCAAAGGTTCATACAAGAACATGTGTTGTAAAATATAGCTGTTGTTATCATAGCATGAGGCCAAGCTCAAAAGCAAACTGATGACTCTTATAAGTAGACAAAAAAAAAATTAAAAATGTTACATCTCTTTTAACTCTTTTCAGTGAGATAGCAGGAGGAGAACAGGGTGGGAATGTTCAGAGTGGCCGAGGAGCAATTTGATTACAACAGTACTTAAAATACAGGCACAACAAAAACGACTTACATGGAAAAAGCCTGGCTTTACATATGGATAATGCCATAGCTGATCAGTGAGTTCCAGGAAAACATTGTGGATCATTGAATAGATACAATGTGCAGGTATTACAATGGCTGCAATGTACAGGAATATGCATATTATCTGTGTAATGGACAGAAATGCCTTTTAAAACCAAACAGCTGTGGAGGAAAAAAATGACATGAGGTGTCTGCCTGATCATTCCCTTTGAGCCCAAGCAAAGCACCCCCTGTTGGTAAGGGTCTGAACTCTGTCTGTCTGCAGGCAGTGCTGAGGGTCCTTCTGGGTGGCCTTCATCTTTTGACTGGCTCTCACGTGGAAAATTGACATTTTTCAAGGCCAAGTCACTAATCTTCCTGAACAGTGTGATGATGCTGAAAGGCGTATTTCTGTTATGCTGATATGTATTTTTGCGATAATGATGCCAATGCAACTGCACTAAAAAACCACGGCAAAGGTGACAATGGACTCGATAAAATATGAGGAGAACATTTTTAAAGAGAATGAATGTGAATGAATGAAACTCTTGATTTCCCGAGGACAAACAAACTATGATGATGGCAAAATTTTGACTTCTTTGTAGAGCAACTCCAAATAAGAGTTAGATTGCGCTCTTCTCTTCACTCCCCTCTCAGCTCCATGGCTCAGTCAGAGCTACTGACCATGTCATAAGGACCCAATGATCCTCCCTCAGCATCAACACATCACTTTCATCTGGAGAGAAAGGGAGAGAAAATAGGAGTCA
Organism: Thamnaconus septentrionalis; assembly: GCA_009823395.1. Lineage (NCBI taxonomy): Eukaryota > Metazoa > Chordata > Actinopteri > Tetraodontiformes > Monacanthidae > Thamnaconus > Thamnaconus septentrionalis. Next base: position 16,406,761 of record CM020505.1, on the reverse strand, counting down.
TAACTCACAGCTCAGTCTCTGAACGCATCATCACTTAGCAAACATCTCCACTTACTCTTCCTTCCTGCAGTTCCTCACTGCTCCTCTGTTGTCCTATGCTTCTTCAGGTTCCTCCTCTGACATCTGCAGCATGGACGCCAGAGCTGAGCGCTGGGCGGCTGAGAGTTTCTTCTCTGACTTGAGGAACTCTTTGATCTCCTGATGCACTGATTGATCTTTCATCTCCAGCAGACAGTGGAAGATGTTGATTCTTCTGTCAGGAGAGACATCACTCGTGTTCATCTTCTTCAGGTTGTTGATAACCCTCTTTATGGTTCCTGGGCAGTTGTCAATGGGACCCAGCAGGCCTTCTAATAGTTTCTGGTTAGATTCCAGAGAGAGTCCATGGAGAAAGCGAACAAACAAGTCCAGGTGACCGTTTGGACTTTCCATGGATTTCTTCATCATTCTCTCCAGAAACACATCCAGGGATTGGTCAGGAGGAACATCTTCTGTTCTCTTGCTGTTGGTGTGAAGGTGGAAGCTGTAGACTGCAGCCAGGAACTCCTGAACGCTCGGAAACACAAAGCAGTAATTGGATTTCTGGAAGATCCACACTCTCTCTTTTGATGATCTCTGTACAAACTCCTGAGTACACAGAGACATCAGTCACACTGACACCATACTTTTCCAGGTCTTCACTGTCGAACATGATGTTTCCACTATCCAGATTTTCAAACGCCAGCTGGCCCAACTTCAGAAGAACCTCCCTGTCAACCTCTGTCAGCTTGTGTGAACCTGCGGTCTGATGGTCACCTTCATACTTTCGCTGCTTCCTCTTGGTCTGGACCAGCAGGAAGTGTGAGTACATGTCAGTCAGGGTCTTGGGCAGCTCTCCTCTCGACTCCGAGTCCAACATGCTCTCCAGAACTGTGGCAGTGATCCAACAGAAGACGGGGATCTGACACATGATGTGGAGGCTTGTGGAGGCCTTGATGTGTGAGATGATCCTGTTGGCCAAAGCTTCATTATCTCTGAACCTCCTCCTGAAATACTCCTCCTTCTGGTCATTAGTGAAGCCTTGTACTTCTGTCAGCCTGTCAACACATGACGGAGGGATCTGATTGGCTGCTGCAGGACTGGAAGTTATCCACACCATAGCCGAGGGGAGCAGATTTCCTCTGATCAGGTTTGTTAACAGCACGCTGACTGATTTCTTCTTAGTGACATCAGTCACACTCTCTTTGTCCTTAAAGTCCAAAGACAGTCTGCTCTCCTCCAGGCCATCCAAGATGAAGAGAATTTTGCAGGCCGCCAGCACCTCTGCTCTGAGCTTCTCTAATGTTGGATGGAAAACCCGAAGCAGCTCCAGAAGGCTGAAGTGCTTCTCCTTCACCAAGTTGAGCTCCCTGAATGGGAGAGGAACCACCAGATGAAGGTCTTGGTTCTCCAGGCCCTGGGCCCAGTCCAGAATGAACTTCTGCACTGAGAGGGTTTTCCCAACCCCAGCAACGCCATTGGTCAGCACCACTCTGATGGTTATAAAAAGGTTGCTGCATCTGATTGGAAGGTCGTGGAGACTCTTCTTGGTCATGGTCTCAATCTGCCTGACACCATGCGTGATGTTAACCTCTTTACTCTGTCCCTCAGCGATGTGGACCTCGGTGTAGAACTTCTTGAGAAGAGTTGGACTTCCTGCTTCATCACCTTCAGTGACACGCTCATATCTCCTCTCCAGACTGATCTTATGCTGCTCTAGAAGCTCCTGCAGACCATCAAACCCATCCTTTTCTTCCTCCCCATGAACATTCATCCTCTGGCCTGGAGTCAGCCTGGGGTAAGACATCATAAATGACAGTGAGCTCAGAACACTGTGAGAACACACACTTCAGTTATTAGTCAGCGACATCTCACTGTGAATTCAACTCCACTCAAACTGTCTGCAGTGACGGTACCAGACCGTTTCACAGGAGAGTTTACATGGATGCTAGAGCAAATCTGACTGTAGGCGTTTGCCTGTGTAGTTATTAATACAACATAAGAACCATGTTTTCATACCAGGTTCCAGCAAAAGGTCGGCGGTAGTGGGCATAGAAAATGGATGGTGGATTATTATTTTTTTCTTACCGTGTCTCAGGTGTCAGAGGTCAATTATGAGTCAGTAACATAAAACTTGACTCAAAATGAAGTCTGATGGAAAACACTTTCACTTTTGCTTCTCAGTGTGTCTATCAGGATGTGCATTCTTGTGCTTTGGCTCTAGCTGACAGTGGTTTCCTCTGTTGACAGTGGGAATATTTGGGATGTTTATCAAAGATAAGAAATGAATAAATGATCAACCGTAGGTGGTTTTAGGTCCGACTCTCTACAGCAACAGTGCTCAGGTCCAACGAAGGCAAGCGACATAGTTTTTAATGGTACATTAAATGTAATTTTTTACAATGAATTTTAACCATGGCGACGGTGAAGCAGAGGCAGCGACTTTGGCTTTGCAAAGGACTGAGACTGAAAAAAGAGGAAATTAGAGCAAGTTTTCTTACCTGTCCCTGAAGGTGTCAGAGGTTCAGGACTGAATTCTGGAGGGAAACCTTTGGAGTGGTGACTCTGCAGAGACACACCGCTGAACACTGGAGACTCATCTCTCCGTCTCTTAACTCTGCAAGACAACCAAAGAAATCCTATGTGGATGTGTCTGACTGAGTTTTAGGACTGGCACTCAGGGTGGCCAGACAGATTTCAGGGGTAGCCAGTGGCACCCCTGCCATCCTGCTGGTTCCGCCTCTGTTAATAAATCACCTCATCATAACCTCATAAGTTATGTCAAGTCTACACCAGGGCACCGTCCTCTAAGGGCAGTAAACTTTTCTGATATATTTCCAATTCAGTGAAAATATGGGCTGTTTCACAGTGGAGACTGATTTGAGTGCACATCCCCAACATCATTCTTTTCAACACACCCTTTACAACAATATCACAATCTAGATTCTCTGCAGACAGTAGAAAGTACATTGTTGACAGTGGGAATATTTGGGCTGTTTTTCAAAGATGATAGATAGATAAATAAATAAATAAATAAATAATCAACCGTAGCTGGTTTTATTTAACTCTGACTCTCTATACAACAACAGTGATCAGGTCAAATGAAGGCAAGCGACGTAGTTTTTAATGGTACATTGAATTTATTTTTTTTACAATTAATTGTAACCATGGTGACGGTGAAGCAGAAGCAGCGACTGTGGCTTTGGCTTTGCAAAGGACTGAGACTGAAAAAAGAGGAAATTAGAGCAAGTTTTCTTACCCTGTCCCAGAAGGTGTCTGAGGTTCACGACTGAATTCTGGAGGGAAACCTTTGGAGTGGTCACTCTGCAGAGACACACCGCTGAACACTGGAGGCTCATCTCTCCGTCTCTTAACTCTGCAGGATTAATGTTATAATAATAATAATAATAATAATAATAATAATAATGATGACAATGATAATAATAATAATGATGATGATGATGATGATGATAATAATAATAATTATAATAATAATAATAATAATAATAATAATAGGTGAGCACCAGCCTTCCTGGCCCAAACATAAAAAAAAAACTCCCCACCTACTCTGAAGTGACGGTTCCTGACCGTTTCATAGGAGAGTTTGTGAGGAGGTGTTTGTCTGTGTAATTGTAAATATAATGCAGGAAACCTGTTTTCTAATACAGGCTCCAGCAAACCCCAACAACAATGAGTGTAGGAAGAAGCAGGTACAGAAAATGGATGATGGATCTTTTCTTACCGCATCTCAGGGTGCAGAGGTTCACGACCGAATTCTGGAGGGAAACCTTTGGAGTGGCCACTGTGCAGAGACACACCGCTGAACACTGTAGACTCTGCTCTCTGTCTCTCAACTCTGCAAGACAACCAAAGAAATCCTATGTGGATGTGTCTGACTGAGTTTTAGGACTGGCACTCAGGGTGGCCAGACAGATTTCAGGGGTAGCCAGTGGCACCCCTGCCATCCTGCTGGTTCCGCCTCTGTTAATAAATCACCTCATCATAACCTCATAAGTTATGTCAAGTCTACACCAGGGCACCGTCCTCTAAAGGCAGTAAACTTTTCTGATATATTTCCAATTCAGTGAAAATATGGGCTGTTTCACAGTGGAGACTGATTTGAGTGCACATCCCCAACATCATTCTTTTCAACACACCCTTTACAACAATATCACAATCTAGATTCTCTGCAGACAGTAGAAAGTGGTGATACTACAACTAGTGGGTGCTTGTCCACACTTTGTTATGACTGCTCGCCATACTGACAGGAGCAGCTTCTGGCACTGCTCCCAACACTAAATCACGTTTTGAAATTGCTTTTCATATGGCGTCTATTCATCTATCTATGGATATCAAGAATTAGACCACACATCTCATCTTTTTAATTGCTTTCAAGCAGAACAATCTTATCAGCTTCTCCACATGAAGGACACGTCACTAACGGTCACAACGCCACACCCTCAGTGATATGCCTCTAGCAAATAACTTGGCACCCTCTAGCGGTCACATATGGTAACAACCTAAACACTTCCCACTCGAGTGTGGAAACAAAGTTTCCGATCATGTGGCATCGCATCACACGACTATTTTAGTTACATTAATTATCACGGTCACAGTTGTGTGACAGTGATGATGAACTGACTTGAACAGCGTTGTTGCAGACAACTTGGCTTCCCCCTTTCTTTGTCTTCAAAACAAGAGCTCGTTTAAGTGAAAAAGTTGCCACAGTTGTCAAATTTGCATGAAGTGTTATGTCAGCTTTCGTCCTTTAAGTTCGCGCATTAATTTTCTATGCATTTATATCTTCCAAATAAGTGAATGCACGAGCTCGTTAGCGAGCGACTGGTGGATTAAATATATAAAAAAATAAATAAAAAAATAAAAAAATAAAAAAATAAAAAAAATAAATAAATTCAAATCATAAAGAAACTCTCCCGGCCTGATCTGAAGTGACGGTACCAGACCGTTTCACAGGAGAGTTTACATCGATGCTAGCGCAAATCTGACTGTAGGTGTTTACCTGGTAGTTATTAATACAACATAAGAACCGTGTTTTCATAGCAGGCTCCAGCAGAGGTCGGCGCGCGGCCCTCAGTGCAGGAGGAAGTGGGTATAGAAAATGGATGGTGGAATATTTATTTATTTATTTTTCTTACCGTGTCTCAGGTGTCGGGGGTTCTTGACTGAATTCTGGAGGGAAACCTTTGGAGTGGTCAGTCTGCAGAGACACACAGCTGAGCCCTGGAGACTCTGCTCTGTCCTTCTCTTCCTCCCGACGAGCGCTCATCCTTCGGCCTGCGATAAGACAACTGCGACAGTGCAGAACACCGCGAGTTCCACTTCAAACACAGACAACAGGAAGAAAGTTGTTTCAAAGGAAGAAAGTTGTGTCACACTAAGTTTCCAAGGAATAAAGTCGACAACTGAGTCTGATTCTGTTCGCTAACATCAAATTTAATGTGAATTATTAGTCAGTAACGACTCACCTGCTTCTTCGCTGACCGAGAATTTTGCGTACTGCGACACAGCAAAATGGAGTCAAGAGACACTTTCACTTTCACTTCTGCCTTCTCGCAGTTTTCTCGGGTTTTACAGCTCCTCCCGTTTCCTGTCGCTCCTCCCCATTCTGAGTATTATAAACACGAAGCACAATTCAAACAAAAATACGTTTTCTTTTCATATATGAAGCCGTTACAGCAACTCTTCCCAGCCCTGCACTCACACAAAGAACATTAACACATCGTCTCTAGGTTTGACCTTTAATTTGCAAAAGTAGGGTTTTTATTTTTGTTATTAATATAAAGTTTAAAGTGTGTAACCGTTAAAGGGACCTTCCCCCAATGGTTTAACAGAGGCAATCAAAAATAAATAAAAGTCAACTGCTATCATTTATATGCCTCAGCCAGACCAATCGATCCACAATGGAACACCTCTAACTTTGTGTAACACAAATAAACTTAGGTACACCACGGAATGAAAATAATTAAACTACGGGCATTGATACAATAAATAAAAGTTTCACATAAATCACGTTGAAGTCATAACACTAACCTTAATTAAAACCTAAATATTAACTATATTTGCTGTAACCTTTCAAATGCTTCTTAAAGGTGTTTTTCATGACTTGTCAAAGCACGGTGTTCAGCGTTTTCTGTGGTGGCACCGTCATTTTCGCGCATTGTGTCGCCGCTGACATTTAAGTTTGGTCTCGCGTGCTTTCCGTAGTAATGAAAACATGGCGTCCGACAGTGACTGCGAGGAGGATTTTGTGACTTATGGAACTCCACTGGAGCCTCTGGAAGAAGGTAGAGTTGTGTTTTTAAGTTTTAAACACTAGTCTGGCTCTAAATAAATACGCCTCCACTGTTTAGTGTCGCACTTAACCATCCGGGGCAATTCTAGCCAGCGGTTTCGCTCAGGAGCTGTTAGCCAACAGCAGGTTGCCGGGGCACATAGCATAGCGTCAAACTTCAGTTAAAATTGTGCTTGTTTTACAACGACGAGCGTACCGAGCGAATAGACGTGTTTTTCGAACCATGAGGTCTTAGGTATCGTTATTGTGTCATTGTGTTATCTATGAACGGGAAGGCTGGACGGGGACGGCAGGTGGGCTTCTGCAAAACGACTCACTGACTACGCTTTTTGCTCGAACTCCGTAACGTTAAGTGTCGGTGCTTCTATGGGCTGGTGTTGAAGCGGGGCAGGCGAGTGTCAAAGTGTGCATGATTATGATCATATCCAGTGTGGTAACTATTTTAAGGCAAACCATGTAAGTAATTCAGGAGTTTTGTGGTTCAGGTCAATTCACAATAAATAAAGCTCATCTGTAACAGTAGTAGCTGGTGCTGAGAGCTGTTGCTCCTCTGCTTTCCGCGCTCACCTGTAGAAGCATATGAAGGAGGCCAGCATGAGTCACAGGAGTACGACCTTCTAACCCCAGCGACCTCAACCTCACCCCCGTCCTACCAGCAGATCTGTGTCGCCGACATCGGCTTTGTTTTTCTGTGTTGCAGACGAGCCATTGAGGAAGCCCATCCCGCTCCACGAGCAGACGGTGAAGGATGAGAAGGGCAGGTACCAGAGGTTCCATGGGGCCTTCACGGGAGGCTTCTCCGCTGGCTATTTCAACACAGTCGGCACCAAAGAAGGTCAGTGGTCCCATAAAAGATTACTTTGGTCCAGATCAGTGATGATCCAGTTTCAGGGTGCGGTGATTATCAGTGTATTTGCAGCACCCTGGAACTGTCAGGACTAATTTAGTTACGTTGCGGTTGGGCTTCTGTGTCTTCAGGCTGGACCCCGTCGACCTTTGTGTCGTCACGGCAACAGAAAGCTGAGAAACATCAAGCCGGACCAGAGGACTTCATGGACGAAGAGGTGAGTGAACTGCGTCCGTATTAGCATTGGATAATAGCATTAGCATTGGCTGGAGATCTTTCCCCTCTGTGGAACTCGATTTCCTTCTGAGGTGTTTTTTTTTTTCATGGCAAATGCACGTTTCTAGTTGCCGGTCCAACTTGAACTGTTGTCTGTGTTGTTGTTGTTGTTGTGTGGCAGGACTTTAGCGAGCACGGCATCGCCCCCAAAGGCATCACCACCAGTCACGAGTTCACGTCGGGTCGCAGGGACGAGCTCAGGGACAAGGCACGAGCCATCAACGCTCAGGCAGCGCTGATCCCCGGAGACACTCTGCTGGAGGAACTGATCGCACCTGCCAGGTAGCGTGCGCAATACTGCGGACGTCTGAGCCAAGCAGCTGCCGTGTGAGGCGACTCCTCAGGTGTGTTTGTTTTGCTCCGTCAGGTTGAGCATCGGGGTGGAGCTGCTGAAAAAGATGGGCTGGAAGGAGGGTCAGGGCGTGGGGCCCCGTGTGAAGAGGAGAGCCCGTCGGCAGCAGCCTGGTACGTCTTGATTCCCTTCAGCTCGCAGGCTAGCAGTGGTCTTCAAAGTGGGGGCTCCAGGCGGACCCTAATGAGGCCTCGGAAAATTCAGAAGAAGATAAGAAAAAAAAAAATTGCTAATAAATAAATAAATAATAGAATCAAATTATATTTTAATTATTATTGTCAAATACAGTCTAATTATGTTTTATTGATTATTATAGAATATGATGTATAATAATATATCATACGATTGCCTGCCAACCAAAAACATCTTTCACGTGTCGTGTGTGTGTGTGGTGAGCTCGGCTGATGGCATTTATCAAGGTGATTTGCTCCTCCAGCCAGCCAAGGTAGAACAAAATGAACGGGTTTGTGAGCAAGAGACCAAAGGAACAGACAGACAGCCCAAGTGGAAGACACTGCTGCAAAAAAACCTAAGATTTAGCCAACTGAAGTGAGAAAAGAGGCAGCATCCATGAATTATGGCTTTATAGCCATACAGAAAAATGGCCATGATCATGCACATGTTAGTTGGTAGTCTTCTTATTTGAAGCAAATATAACAATTATTAAATAGCAAATGTAAAGTAAGAAAAACATTCTAAAAGTTGATTTTTCTTTGTATATTTTGTTGTATTGCTTTTGGTTTGGTAAGGTGGTCTCCAGCCAGAAGCTGATGCTGTTTGGGAACCCCTGGTTTAGCCGACCAGAGGCCAACTCATTTCTCATGGTCCAAAATTCTTTTCGCTTTCTCACTGTTGTTTTAATGGTTGACTCTCTGTCTTCCCAACAGAAGGAAGCAGCAAAGTTTACGGCTGTGCGCTGCCCCCTGCTGGATCGGAGGAGTCAGAGGTGGGTGGGACAGATGTTTTGTCATGTATGCTGAGGAGAGGATGTCGTGCAGTAGCGCTCATTCCAATGTTGTCACTTCCTCCCACTCTTTCCGCCACGCAGGAGGACGACGACGACGAGTTTGCTCCTGAAAATGTGACCTTTGCCCCTAAAGACGTGACTCCGCTGGACTTCAACCCCAAGCTGGGGGTTCAGGGTCTGGGCTACCGCGGTCTGGACCCAGGCTTGGCACTACACGGCCGGGGGGCCCGCGAACACATCAACCTGTTCGACCCGCAGTCTGACGCCAGGAGTCAGCTGTTTGGAGGGGCGGAGGGAGACAGACGGAGGCGTGGAGTGGCTGGACAGGTGACTTTCCTGAGGCCTGCTTCCTCTCTCTGGGTTGGGGGGGTGCTTTGCCAGCGAGAGACGACCTTTCACCTTTCACCTGCAGGCGTTTGGCGTTGGAGCTCTGGAGGACGAGGATGAAGACATCTACCACCGAGACGCCATGTCCAAATACGACACGGTGCTAGGAGGGGAGGAGCCAGGAGACGGCCTGTTCGGCTGGACGGCTCCAGAGCTGTACTCCAGGAAGAAAGGTGCCGCCCTTTAGCTGACCCCCTCCCTCCCTCCCTCCTACCTGCTGAAAGCATCTGCGGCGCATCCGTGTTCACCCACAGTCCACCAGCCGCCACCAGATCACGAGAGCATTGCGACACGGCGTGATAATAATATTTAAAGAGAACCATAGTCAAAGAAAAGTCTTTGACTATGTTCATTCAAGAAGTTGACCTTCTGGAATGAGCCACTTTGTTTATTCTAGTTTTAAGACTTAAAGTAAATTTTGCTTTATAGTTTGAACCACGTTGAAGGCAATACGCCACCTTGACATTTCACAGTAAGACACAGCACATAGTGTATTAGTGTGTTTTCCAATCCTTGACTTCCTGCCTGAAACATTTGCTCAAATTGACTCGGTGGCCGAGCGTCACCTGGGAAAAACAGAACAATCACGTCTGTTGCAGATGATTAAACTGTATTTTTGATGTTGTATGTGATGACATGTAGAGATTTTGCATTGTACCACTCCATGCAAAACTAAGAGAGAGTTTTGAGCTCACTAAAGTATTTTTTTGATTTCTTTTTGTTTTGGATCTGAAAAAAAACAACGTACTATAGCATTTCCTTTGGAACTGTTCTGTAACGCTTCCAAAGATGCGGGAGGAACAGGTGGGAACTCAGTGACTAAAATTGCTGCTATCTGCTGCGGTGCCGCAGGAGCTTTCATTTGGTAGGAGCCTTCAGAAGGTCACATCAGTGGGAAAAATGTCTTCTTTTTCCGTTTTTGTTTTAGCTTTAGATAAAAGCAGAGATGGGTCGTACCTCGGTAAAATCCTGGAGGGCTTCACTCTCGCCCAGAAAGACGCTGAAGAAAAAACGGTGAGAATCCTAAATAGTTTCCTCCGAACACGACACGTCTTCATACTGCGGCTTGACGCGGCCGTCAGTCTGTAGTTTGACAAAAGGAAAAGAACTCCACTCAGTGCCAGTACAACTGAAGCCTGTAGTGGTACAGTGCACTCAAACAAACAAAGAATCAGCAGAAGCAGAACACAGCAGGTCTCTGTATCTGTGACTCTGGCCACTGAGTGGAAGTCTTTCCACCTGTGAAACTCCAGAGTGGTTATGTGGATTAGAAATGATCACTAGAGAAACTCCTTCAGCACAACGGTGAGCGGAAAAGATGTCAGATTTCATTTTTGCTGATCTCCCCCTTTGAATTTCTCTCTGCGTCAACATTTGAGAGCAACTCGAGCCGTCTCACTGCTGTCGGGTCTGTCTGCAGATCTTCCCTCCACCCGTCCTACCGAAAGACTTCCGGCCAGTCCGCCGCCTCCGGCCATCGGTGGATGTCCTGCGTCTCTCGGGGACCAGTCCAGCGCTGGCAGAGGCTCTCAGGACCTCCAGGGGCCACATGGTCAAAGAGGAGCCGCAGCAAGGCGGAGGGCGCCACCAGCTGGACTCTGGCCGACGGAGGAACATGCTGGGTGAAGACTCCCTGCAAGGTCAGACTGGATTTGCGTCCACCGAGCAGAGAGCAGAGGCCCTCCGGTGGCCGGTGAGCGTATTGGCTAATGTTCTCCTGTTCTCTGCTGGGTACCAGGTCCCAGTTCAGTCCTGGACCTGCTGCGGCCCGAAGACCGAGAGCGACTGTGCAACCTCCGCAACTCCTCCGCCCAGCCCGACGCCTCGGCGCCCCCCAGAGCCACGCCTGCGGCGGCGGGGTTGCCTGCCCAGGGCGGCCCCGCCGCGTCCACTGGCCTCCAGCAGGAGGCGCTGGCCGCGTGGAGAGATGCCAAAAGCAGCTCGCAAACCTTCCGACCGTTTGAGAAGGACCCGAGCAAACAGGCGCGCTACGAGCTGTACCTGAGCCGCCTCAGACAGGGAGACAGAGGTAGCGTCGCGTTCTCCCATCATGCACTGCACCTTCAGGGGCGCCTGTAGTGTATTTTCAATGGTGTGTCCCCATGAAAGTTGAAGCAACACCAGTGTTGCAGGGAAAAGACTCACTGTAACCAGCCAAACATCATCAAATCACACCCTGAGCGTTTCTCAAACTTTTTCAGATGCCCAGAAAACATGTAGGCATATTTAGCCCGCTGTTTACAGCCTGCTACTAAAGATTGACGCTCTGTTGGACCTTCCACAAGTTTGGAAGAGGGGAAAACAACAAGGCGGGGCCAACACCCGTCTGGTGGTGGGTGGGGGTGTCACTAAAATGGGATATAGCCGTTCCCCTTTGTGATGTCACAAAGGGTCGTTTTCCAACCCAGCTTTGCGACAGCTGACTTGACAGCTCTCCCTGTCGCTGTTGTGCCAGACGCCCTGGAGCAGAGCCTGGACCTGGGACAGACGGAGTGGGAGCGCAGCCGGGAGCGGGACGAGTTCGCCCGGGCCTCCATCCTGTACCGACCCAGCTCGTCCTCGCTGTCCTCCCGCTTCACCAGAGCCCAGCACGGCGACGGCGACGACCGCATGGAGAGGAGCAAGGACCAGGAGGTAGGACATCGTCAGGCCAGGACCTCCTTCAGCCTGCTCAGTCCAGTCTGACGCCTTGAACTGGTTAAAAAAAAAGAAAAAAAGCATCTAAACATCAGAGCCTGAGACTCTGTCACACAGCAGCTGGAACACTGACACATTTCAAGTGAGCTTTCTCTAAAAGCTCAAGTCCAAATGGTTTTCAGCCAATCAGGAGAACCAATCGGCATCCTTTCAGGAGAATTGGCTTATATTTAGTGGTGGATCAGCTGCACTGACTTTGAGTGTTTGTTTGTTTGTTTGTTTGTTTGTTTGTTTGTTTGGCAGGACAACAAAGAGTCCAGCAGCAAAGACCAGACGACGCCTGGAAAACCGAGCAGAGAAACGCTGGAGTGGCATCCAGACAAACTGCTGTGCAAGAGGTTCAATGTGCCCGACCCCTTCCCAGGGTACACACACACACACACACACACACACACACACACACACACACACACACACACACACAGTGGTCGAGAGAGGTGTGAGTGATCAGCTGTGTGTGTGTGTGGCAGGTCCAGTCTGGTGGGCGTGCCGAAGCTGAAGAGGGACAAGTTCTCGGTCTTTGACTTCCTGACTGTGGTTGAGGGCAGCAGAGGCTCTGCGCGTGAGTTCAGGGGACGGCAGGCAGGGGGCGCTCACTCGCACTCACGCGCAAAAAGACGTGGCTGACTCCTTGTTGCTCCTCCCACTCAGCCCCTGCCAAGCCTGTGGAGCCTGCGAAGAGATCCCGCTGGGACGTGTCGGCCCAGAGCAGCGAGCAACAGCAGCAACAGCCGGGCGGCGCCGACCCGCTCAGCGAGCTCCTCACTGCAGCGAGAAAGCAGGCCGACCACCAGGGGGAGACAGGCTCCGCCCTCGCCCTACCGGCCCCTGGCGACAGCAGCAGCACAGCTGAGGTGTGTAGCTGCTTCTCCTCTCGCTTCTCACATCACATCATCATGGACAGCGCTCGGCTTCCCCACTGCCCCTGAACTACCCACCGGCTCCGTCACTTCAGCTCCATAGCAAGACTGAATGGAATTCATCCATCAGTTCATTTTCAATACCCGCTTCCTCCTGCACTCAGGGTTGTTGGGGGTCTGCTGAAGCCTCTCCCAGCTGTCATAGGGTGAAGGCAGGGCGACACCCTGGACAAGTGGCCAGTTCATCGCAGGGCCACATAGAGACAAACAACCATTCGCTCTCACACACACACACAAGCACAATTTAGAGCAGCTCTTCCCAACTGGTGGGTCGCAGAGCTGTTTTAATTGAGTCGCGGCTTCATGGGCAGCACCCCTTTTTTTTTTCTTTCAAAAAAAAATATATTTATAGAGAAATATTGGGCATTTATTTTGCAGGAAAAATGAATTCAATTGTGTGAATGACTTCATTATAAGGACAAAATGTGGGTCCACCAGTGAAGAACCTACGGAGGCCCCCTGGTGACATGGATGAAAAAATAATGACGTGTGGCCACGTAGTACTACATCATGCCCACGAGACAATAAACTGGTGGCCAGGAGTGGTGAATGCGTGCCTATGCGTTTAAGTCCATGCATTTTTAGCAGCCTAATTAAGTGACTCCATGCTTTACTGCAAGTGACTTTAAAATGTGATTATAATTCATTCCTGTACTAAAATAACATGACATCTGTGTGGGAATGGCAACAATCATTATCTCGTGGCCACACGTTTATTATCTCGTGGGCACGATTTTTTTCATCCATGCCACCAGGGGGCCCTGTAAGAACCACTAGTTTAGAGTTTCCAATGCGCCTCACATGCATGTTTTTGGACTGTGGGAGGAAGCTGGAGAACCCAGAGAGAACCCACGCAAGCACAGGGGGAACCTGCAAACTCCACACAGAAAGGCCCCGGGCTGGGAATTGAACCTGCAACCTTCTTGCTGTGAAGCAACTGTGCTGACCAGTATTATTATTATTATTATTATTATTATTATTATTGGCTAATTATTGGCTAACAATAATTGACCTTTTCTGAAAGCAGAAGAGCGCTGGTCCAAAGACAACAAGTGATGGAGGAGAAGCAAAGCAGGAAGAGGAGGAGGAAGAGGAGGAGGAGGAGAGCCGGCCTCCCATGGACTTGTTCAAAGCCATCTTCGCCGGCTCCTCCGACGAGACGTCCTCCTCCTCGTCGGACGGGGAGGAGGAGCAGGAGGAGGAGGAGGAGCAGCAGCAGCAGCAGGAGAAAGAAGCGCCGCACCTCTTCAACATCACTGTGCCCACTGTGGCGCCCAGCGTGTCGTCCTCCGCCAGGCCGCAGACAGGTAGGACCACCGTCCAGCAGCAGCCGGTCCACGCTGCTGTGTTGAGCCCTTTCCGACTGCGCCTCTGCATTCCTCTAGATGGCGCACCCTCGTCGCAGAGCTCCAGGAAGGAAGAGGAGGGGGAGGAGTTTGGGCCGAAGCTACCGCCTCCGTCTGCTGCTCCACCATCAAGACTAACTGGTAAGATATTGCAGACTTGTAGTGAAGAAAAAATTAAGCAGAAGTGGATGCAGCTGGTTTTGTAGTTCGGAGCAAATCTGTGTTAATGTTGACTGTGATTTCCCGTCCCTGACACAGAGGGCGCCACCTCCATCTCTTACCCTCCTAAAGAGGAACAGAGGCACAGAAAGAGGAGCAAGGAGAAGAAACACAAGAACAAGAAGCAGCACAAACACAAGAAGGAGAAGAAGGTGCCAGGGACCGCTCGGCAGAATGAGGCGTCCGGTTGTTGCCAAGCGTCTCAACTTTACCTGCTTTCCATTTTGCTCCACCAGAAGAAGAAACAGAAGCAGCACAAAAGCAAAGGGAAGGAGCCGAGGAGGAGCAAGAAGGAGGTGTCGGACAGCGACGAGGAGAGCGACGGTGGAGTCGGACAGGTGTCGGCTCTGCAGCTTCTCCAACGGTCTGAGCACTCTTTATTTAACCTCTTGCTCTTTTTTTCTCGTTATACTATAGTTTAGCTCTTTGCATGCCTTTTATTTTATTACACTGGCAAACTGCCTTGGCAAACTGCTAGAGATGCCATCTATCTACAGTATCTCACAAAAGTGTGGAAACCCATCACAATCTACAGGAACATCTGTCTGCGTTTGTGTTGGACTGTTTAAGCACAGCACCACAAAAACAAACAAAAGTTGTGTGTGTGTGTGTGTGCGCGTCAGGAGCCGATGAGAGTTAATGGTATGTCTGCTTTGTTTTCCCTGCTGTTGTAGGCTGAAAAACATTCCGACACACCACAGTTGCTGAGCAGACAGGAAGCCTGTCCTCTGTGAGGACGGCCGTCAGAAGATCAAGATTTCATTTATTCTTTTTACGCAGTTGGATTGTTTGCCTTGTTAACAATAAAAACACTTTACATCAGCTTTTACTGTTGCTGTCTTCTTCTTTTTTTTTTTTAACTCTTAACTTTATTATGGCCTGTGAATTTGGTGCAAAAATATAAATCCCTTAAGTAGGGCTTCATGGCGAAGTGCACTTCCTTCATGCTGCAGGTTTAAAATGCCTGTTTGCAGCAGCGTCTCTCGCTTACGGCCATACCACCCTGAGAACGCCCGATCTCGTCTGATCTCGGAAGCTAAGCAGGGTCGGGCCTGGTTAGTACTTGGATGGGAGACCGCCTGGGAATACCAGGTGCCGTAAGCTTTTTCTCCCGGCAGGGGGTGCTGTTTCCCCATCCAACTTTCTGAGGAAACCACAAGATATACTGTTTTTTTCTGGGTGTTCGTTTTAACTAACTAACTAACTAACAAAATAAATAAATAAATAAATCAACCCCGGAAGTAGTGCTTCATGGCAAAGTGCACATCCTCCATGCCGAAAGTTTAAAATGCCAGTTTGCCACGACGTCTCTCGCTTACGGCCATACCACCCTGAGAACGCCCGATCTCGTCTGATCTCGGAAGCTAAGCAGGGTCGGGCTTGGTTAGTACTTGGATGGGAGACCGCCTGGGAATACCAGGTGCCGTAAGCTTTTTCTCCCGGTAGGGGGTGCTGTTTCCCCATCCAACTTTCTGAGGAAACCACAACTATGAACCGTTTTTTTGCTGTGTGTTCATTTAAACCAACTATTTAAATAAACAAATATATAATTAAACCCGTAAGTAGGGCTTCATGGCAAAGTGCACTTCCTCCATGCTGCAGGTTTATAAGGCCTGTTTGCAACAGCATCTCTCGCTTACGGCCATACCACCCTGAGAACGCCCGATCGCCGTACCTGTTCAAATCCTGCGTCACAGCTGTGTTCACACGCACACAGATAATCCAGATTCATAATCCATAATCCTGTTGTAGACTGAAAAACATGCCGACACACAGGAGGCATGTCCTCACACTGTCAGAAGATGATTATTATTTTTATTTTTTTACACAGTTGCATTTTTAACAATAAAAACACTATACATCAGCTTGTTCTGCTAGTCATTTTTTTATAGTTTGAAAACTGTTAACTAACTATTGTCAGTCAAAGTGGCGCAAAAATACCTTTATGGTTTATACTTGGAACAAAATGTTAATTTATAGAAAAATATATACATATACACATATAGATATATACATATATATGCATACATACATACTGTATATACCAAAACAATATATATGTATATATGTACACATGTATAATGTATGTATGTATAAAAACACCTCACTGGATCTTAGTGTCACTCATGGCTCGTTTGATTCAAACAACTATTTGAAGTCAAAGATCGATGGCCCCTGTGCTGCTGCTGCTGCTGCTGCTGCTGCTGCTCACTTCCTGTGTGAAAGACCTCGGTTCAGCGTCCTGGTTCAGAGTCCAAGCTGCTGCTGCTGGAGGAGGTGGGAGGAGCCCCAGTCTCCAGGGCACCAGGCAGACTCTGGTGGACAGGGTCAGAAGGTGCTCTGCAGGAGGCAGCGGCATCCGCAGCCGGCCGGACACTCGTCCTGTCGGCGGAACCAGTCCATCATGTGGCTCGTGTGGCCGCCGTGGCCGCAGCTCAGGCAGAAGTTGGAGGAGCCGCGCACGGCCACGTGGCAGATGGCGCACTGGAAGGTGAGGCGCTTGCAGGCAGGGCACTGCGTCCCGCGGGCCTGACTGCGGCAGTGGCAGCAGTACAGGCCGAACTCTGCGGGCGGTGGGAGGAGACACAGGACAGGAGGCCGAGTCAGAGAACCAGTCTCAGTCTGAGTCTGAGCCTAAAGGTCCTTAAGGTCCTAACACACCAGGAGCGAATTCGCAAGGCAAATAATTCACCTTTTTTTTAAAAACCTATTGTTATTATTATCATAATTCTTACTATTTCTACTATAACTGTTATTATAATAATCATTATTACTATTATTATTGTCATCATCATTATTATCATTACCATTATTATTATTACTGTTATTATTATCATTATTGCAATTACTATTATTATGATCATCATTATTAGTATTACTATATTATTAATAAAAATAATATATATATTATCATCCTTGTTGTTAACACACAATGTGTATTAAACACTGACAAGAAAGAAAGAAATATTCTTCTGCCTTGAAAATATTTTCTCCAAGACCGGCCTCGAAATCTTCCACTCAAACCAGCGAGTGTGAGGGCGGTGGCGGCGGCGCCGACCGGAGGAGGAGTGTGAGGTGTGAGGTGTGAGGTGTGAGGTGTGAGGTGGACGCACCGATGCCCCTGTGAGGTTCAGGAGGACACGAGGCAAACTTGAGCACGTCGGCTCTCTTGTCCCTCAGGCCCCAGCGGTACAGGATCTCGCCGTAGCACTTCTTGAAGTCATCAAACTGCAGCATGTTGGCCGGGTCCAGCAGCCTGCAGACAGGAAGTGAGCTCAGCGCGCAAGGCCAGGTGCGGTGGGAGGGGGGGAGGCGGAACGGGGGAGGGGGGAGGTCACCTTTTGTTCATGTCGTGCTGCTCTCGCTCTCGCTCCCGCAGCTCGCCAGGAGCCTGGCTGTGGCGGAGGAGGTCGTCGGGGGACGGCTCCCCCCAGGGGCTGCCATGCTCCCACTCTTTGGCTGCAAGCAACCACAACACCAACTCAAATCAAATCAAACTGTATTCATATAGCACTTTAAATGCCAAAAACAAAGTGTGCCACAAAGTGCTTGACAAAAAAATAAAAATATGAAACAGAAATGCAACCCAGCTGGGAGCCGCCTGTGTGTGGCGCCGTGGAGCCTCACCTGTGTTCCAGGTGTTTGTCGTGGCCGAATCAGAGGTACTGGAGCAGGAGCCCGAAGTCACAGAGCCGGAGTTGAAACTGGGCTGAGACAACAGCACACACAAGATGACATCACTTCCTGCATGTGGCCCCGAACGGCCGCAGTCGCTCGGGGAGGACACGCCCACTCCCGCAGTCTCTCTGTTCTAGCCCAATCACAGGCAGGCGTGTCTTTAAGTGGGCGTGGCCTTTCCCAAGCAGCTGCGCCTGGAACCACCTAACCTCAGTAAAGACGGCCGCCGCCAGCTTCTGTCACTGGGGAGTTGTGGTTCACTTGGGGGTGTGACAGTTGAACACCAACCCAATCAATCAGATTGTAAGTCTGACACTCCATGGCCTTTTAAACAGCATCCAATAAGAAACTGACAACTTGTCCTGGCGCCTACTGTAGGGAAGAGGAGTCAGTGGGAGAAGCACTTACATATCGGGGGTGTTGTGGGAAGACAATGGACGATGCGTCAGGGGGCGGAGCCTGAGCTCGGAACACGCTGCACAGCATGGCCAGAGTCTGAACATCACTCATGTGGCTGTAGTGATCCAAACTAGAAACACGCACACACACACAAGTCAATGTCAGCAGAGATTAGTCAGTTCACTTCATCAATCATAGAACAGCGCCACCTGCTGTCTGAGAGCAGAAAGTCACAGCTACATCTGCACAAACGTGATTTACTGTAGTTTGGCTTCAGGAACAGAACAACTCACAATCACAAACATTACAATGTTACAGTGTTAAAATGTTATAGTGTTACAGTGTAAAAGTGTTACAGTGTAAAAGTGTTACAGTGTAAAAGTGTTGAAGTGTTATAGTGTTACATTGTTACAGTGTAAAGATGTTAAAGTGTTACAGTGTTGAAATGTTGCAGTGTTACAGCGTTATAGTGTAAAAGTGTAAAATTGTTAAATTGTTAAAGCGTTAAAGCGTTAAAGTGTTGAAGTGTTACAGTGTTACAGCGTTACAGCGTTATAGTGTACAAGTGTACACGTGTTAAAGTGTTAAAATGTTACAGTGTTGAAGTGTTACAGCGTTGAAGTGTTACAGCATTATAGTGTAAAAGTGTTAAAGTGTTACATTGAAGTTTTCTCATAGGCACAGCAGATGTGGCGTTTTACACAGGGAGGGATTCCCACCCAAAGTTCACAACCAAGGAAGCCTGTGGTGGCCACGCCCCAGCGGGTTTCAGCCTGGCGCTCCAACTTGTGGAGGTTTCACCTCAGTTGCGAAGAAAAATTGTGAAACTCACAGAGTCTCCAGCAGGTGACGTCCAAAGGGGTGCCTGGCCCAGGGCGTCTCAGTGTCCGGGTCCGCTTTGGGATTCAGCTCCTCACTGGTGGCGGCTGAAGCCAAGGCCCAAACCTATACACACAGACACAGGTTAAGGATCAAGCTTGTCTACAATAAAAAAAACAGAAACAAAAGAACAAAAGAAATTCCTGACCTTTGCCACATCTCTGCGTCCGACGGCGAGCGCGGCCGCTGCGTTTTTCTGACACGTCTCCTGAATGTTGTTCACGTTCAGACTGGCAGGACAAAGCAACAGTTAGCGACGACCGGCTGACTGAGCCAGAGAGAACAATGTGCCGTGAGCTGTGCCCTGCACTGACATGTAGCTCTCGCCCAGAGCCTTGTGCACCGGCAGCAGGCAGGAGATCTCCTGGATGATGACCTTCCCGGCCAGCTTGATGGGCCGGCTGCCGCAGTCGGTGCCCTCCCTCTTGGCCTTGAACCGACGGGATTTCTGACAGAGAGACAGACAAAGGCAGGAGGAGGAGGAGGAAGAGGAGGAGGAAGAGGGAGACGGCGGGCCAGAGGGGGCAAAGAACCACCGGATTAAAAGTGGTTGTGGTGGAAAAGGGTTCACACTGCGTGAGCGAGCGTGGCTGATGACAAACGTGTCTCACACCCAAAGTTGTTGCTGATGGCGTCGCATCAGCCACAGAGGACGTTTGAGGAGTGGAATCCTCGCCTCCAAGACACAGGAGTAGCGGGGGGGCAGAGGGAGTGGCCAACATTTGACAGAGAGAGACAGAGAGAGAGAGAGAGAGAGAGAGAGAGAGAGAGAGAGGTATAGAGATAGATAGATAGACAGATAGACAGATAGACAGATAGATACATAGATAGACAGATAGATAGATAGATAGATAGATAGATAGATAGATAGATAGATAGATAGATAGATGAGGAATTCTGCATCATGAAATCAGGGTTATTGAGGTTCCTCCAGTTTGTCCGAGTTGCAGTGACCACTTTGTGGGGCCTGCGGGGAAACTCACAAAGTCCGAAAATCCCAACAGGAATGGAACGCACCACGCTAGCCTTACTTCCTGGGCCAATGAGACAAGTCAAGTCATCAGCAGTGCTTCCCGCAGTGTGACGGCGCAAGTTAGTTTCCAGCTTATTAACAAACTCGTACTTTGAGCCCGAATGACAGAAATGAACAAATTAATAGACAAATTAATCAGAGTCGTCGAGAGGAAGACGCAAGAAGAAAACTATTGGCGCCGAAGGTCACAGCGACTTACCTGCGACAGTTTGATGTCAGCTGACGGCGTTAGTTGGTGAGCAGAGAGACTGTCAGACGTGTGTTCTGAATTCAACAGTAGCCAAAATGCTAATCAGCGGTTCACGGTTTTGGATGGCTGTGAGAAGCTCTCTGCTGACAGCCGCACTGTCACCTGTGCTGGGTTGCATTCAGATGACGTGAATCTAGAAGAAGAAGAATTTTGAGGCCATAACAGGCCGTTGGAGCTAGCCTAGCCTAGCCTAGCTTACTGATTTGGGACGATTGCCAGAAGCTCCACGTTGTAGTTGATTTGCTTTATTTTATTACTGATAGTACTATTTTCTTTAATTAAGTAATTAGAGGAGAAAACAATCTCAATCTCATCTTTCTAGTAAATGTGAAAATCGAAAGTCATCCAGGTTAACTGAGCAAAATTCATAACACATCTGTGCACATTAGAGGTTAAGCACTGTTTGTCAGTCACAGGGCCGTCAGCCAATCAGCAGCATGCAAAATAAAAAAAAAAGTGCTAGCGAGAGAGAGAACGAAGAGGAGGAGGAGCTACAGCCGCGGAGGAAGGAGTGGGCGGAGCTCAGTACCGGCCAATCATGAAGGGTCTGGACAGACCAGCGGCGGGAGGCAGAAATTGGGAGCTTCTGATTGGAGGAGAAAAAAAGAAGCAGGAGTGGCCCATTGCAGCATGAGCACAGACGATTGGCCAGAGGAAGAAAAAACAGGACACGACAAAAAAAGGAGGATCAGGGAGACAGCCAATGAGAGAGCGAGAGAGAGAGAGAGAGAGAGAGAAAGGGGAGAGAGGACTTCCGAAAACCACAGGACACCCGCCTGCTGGCAGCAATCCGCTACTGCAACTCCCTCCTGAACCCCCCGCGGACTCTGTCTGTTGATCGGGGTTGTGAAAAAGCAGCAGCAGGTGGTTCTGGTTCTGGTTCTGGTTCTGGTTCTTTACTCTCAATTCAGTTTCAGGAAGGATGAGACTCTACATATCAATGCCACACCAACGCCGTCACTCCTCACGATTACACATTAGACGCGACTATGAGCTTCACGAGCCCTGTGGTGCCACTGGGGAACGGCTTGACGAGCCTCACCCGCTCTTTGTAGTAGAAGGAGGAGATGGAGACGGTGTCCTTGTCCGAGCGGGTCGGGCTGCCGCTGTACAGCCGCAGGGCACTCTGGGACTCTGAACGCATCTTCATCGGGGTCAGAACTCCACTGTGATAGGCCGACAGAGCGGACAGGGACCTACACACACACACAGGTATGATGATACGTGCAGACAGGAGGGGGGGGGCGGCTGTGGTTCCAGGTGGCCGTGTTCTCACCTGGGGGTGGGCTCAGACGGCGGGAGGGAGCGGTGCATGGTGATTGGCCGGGTGAAATAAACCAGACAGCCGGTGCCGCAGAACCGAGCGCCAGAGGTCCGAGGAAACGGGATGTTGGCGTCCTGAAGAAAAGAAGGAAGAACATTGAGACCCTCAATGCGGATATACAGTTCGTATCAAACGTTTGATTCGGCTTCCTCCTAGTGGTTCTTTGTGAGGGGTTTTTTGAAAGAAAAGTGTTTGTTTTGGATTCATGACAGGGATCATGTTTTGTTTCTTTCAACTATTTATTTTAGTTCATGTCAAAATAAAAATGATATTTGATTTTTGCTTGTGTTTTTTGATTGTATTTTGTATTTTTTTTGTATAATTATACTATTATCGCATGTGGCCCGACCTCAATAAATGGATCTTTGACTCAATGAAAAAAAAGTCTTTGTGGCCCTCAAGATTTGGATTTGAGTACCCCTGGTCTAATGGGTCAATAAAATAAAAAACCCTGATAAAAACACAACATGTCACCATATTGGCCATGC
Source organism: Thamnaconus septentrionalis (assembly GCA_009823395.1). Taxonomy (NCBI): domain Eukaryota; kingdom Metazoa; phylum Chordata; class Actinopteri; order Tetraodontiformes; family Monacanthidae; genus Thamnaconus; species Thamnaconus septentrionalis. The sequence continues at coordinate 16,384,368 of CM020505.1, read as the reverse complement.
GATGCCATCTTGTGGTTCGGAAGAGTCTGCAGTCCAGTTTGACTCAAAACTTGTCGTTTAAAGCCAAACTATGGACTGCTGGACAGGCGTGGTGCTCATGATGGCTTTAGCCAGAGAGGCAAAGTTAGCTTGGAAAGACTGAAGCGCTGTGAACTGTTGCTTCAGAGGCATCGTGGAGAGGACTGAAGAGTCGCTGGCACAAAGCGCTTTTGTTACCTGATAGGAGCCGTACGTGTTGGTGACCCGAGGAAAGGCCTGCAGGGCCGGAGTGACCATGAAGGGGCCGGAGGTGGAGCCGTCCTCCTGAGTCTGACAGGGCAGAGGCAGCGACAGAAACAGAGCTGACTAAGCAGCTACAGCTCACGACATGCCAGCTGAAAACACAGCTCGAGTTCCCAATCCAAACGTTCCGCGCGCAGGCTCTCCTCACCATGTCCGACTCCAGACAGGACACCAGCTGACGGACGCAGGGCTCCAGACAGTTCTGCATCCTCTTCACCTTCTGCAGGGACGTGTCGGTCAGGACCTGAGGAGAGACGGCGGGTTTGACGACGCATCCAGCAGGCGGGACGGGCTCGGCGCAACCGGCGTGCGCTCGGCAGCGGCCGCTACCTTGTGGATCTTGGTCTTCATGGCCGACGGGATGGTGGTGGGCGGGACGAACTGGAAGGTGGGCGCCGCGTTGTTGGGATACTGGGCGGGGAACTTCACCACCAGGTGGACCCGGTGGCTGCCGAAGTGAGCCGACACCACGCAGCTGCGGTTCACAGCGTCCATCTGCGGCGCACAGGACACTTCCTGATTGAGAGTGCCGCGTCCCGCTGCTGCCTGCTGCGCTACTGAATGCCGAAAATCTCCCCCCCAACGTTCTGCTCACTGGAGACTGCAGTGATTTTCCCCTTGTGGATGAACTACCTCCTACAAGCAGCATTTCTCAACTGGCGGGTTGCGACGCATAAGTGGGTCACGGCTCTGTGAGCAGCTGTCCATTTTTTAAGGGATTTTAAATACAGTGTACATATATACGTGTGTATATATATACATATACATATATAAATATATATGTATATGTATATGTATATATATGTATATATACATACTTATATATATATACATATATATATTAGTATACATATGTGTATATATGTAAGTAGATACATACATACATACATAAATTGGCATGATTGGCCATTTATTTGGCAGGATATACAATTATTACTAATTATTATTAAGGATTATACAATAATTTATTTACTAGACATGACCGAAAGTGAGCAAGCGTTTCTATTTTTCTGGAATAAATTTGGTTTGCGACTTCATGATAAGGTAAAAAAAGTGGGTCCAGAGCCTCCACCAGTTGAGAACCACTGTCCTAAACACTCCCTGGCGCAGCGCAGCCAACAAAGGAGAACATCTCACCTCCACGTTGACGTTCCTGATCTGCAGGTTGACGAGAGAGAACTCCTGCTGCAGAGTCTGAGGGACGGCAGACGAGTCCTGACGCGCTCCAGAGTCGGGGTCTGAAGGGAGACAGGAGACGAGGTGTGGCTGCAGTCATCTGATCACCTCCAACATACTGTAAGTCCACTGACTGAGGTCAGGGGTCAGGGGTCAGCTCACCCTGCAGGTGTTCCGCTGTGGAACCAAGGCCAAGGTGACTGTCGGGCTCCTGAGAGGTCAGGCTCTTCTCCGACTCCACTGTCAGGGACTCCATCAGGTCCTCCACACCGTCGCTGACGCACAGCTGCACAATCACAACAACAGCTTGACACAGGTGTGAAGGGCAGACGGGAACGTTCCGTGAGGCTCGATCCACACTAACCCTCTGCAGCTGAGGGTCCACCCTCCAAATCCTCAAAGTCTGATCTCTGGACCAGGTGACCAGCTGGTAGTCCTTCGAGCCTGGAAAACACACAGACAGAACCCAGCCAATCATGTGGGAGGAGGTCAAGACAGACAGAAAGACCAACCAACCACCCTGCGACCCCGTCAGAGTTTCATCCTGAAATACAATCACTGAAACTTTGGAATCATTTTTATAAAAAATGATGCCAGATGAAAGTGGAACTAGTCAACCGCCCTCAGCACTTCAACAGCTGCTTGGCAGCTACAGACACAGCGGTGCAAGGAACAACACAAACATTGACAAGGGAAAGAAAAAGAATTCAGCCACTGGTGGCCAAGAAGCTCAGGCTGCACATTAAGACAGGCGAAACTGATTTTTATTCACAGGGCCCAAAGGCGGACCTTTCTGCACAACTGCTCCTCTGAGACCTTAAAATCATCCAATCCGAACCGCTGGGATCCTAACCTGCTTGCTGAGTCTCTGCGTGGCCGCTCACCTTCTTTCTGGGGTCTCCACTGGAACTCCAGCACCACGTCGTCGTGTCCGACGAAGGCGTGGACGGGGCTGTTGAGGTCGAGCGTGCTCCACAGCAGCAGACTGTTTTCCCGCCGCAGCTGAGGAACCATCACGGTGACCAGACCGCTGGAAAAGGGCTGCAAACACGTGACGTGTTTTTTTTTTTTTGACTACAAAATGTGGCCTTGACACAGGCTGGGGGCCCAGCAGGGGGCGCCAAGCCTTCTATCGTTGGAATATTGAAGATTCTCATGGCGCTGATGTGGTTAAACGTGGGGAATGTTTTCGCATTCAAAGCCAATGGGATGAATTGCTGTGTGCTTTTCAGTGAACCATGTTGAGAGCAGGGCTGGAGGTGCGAGACCCACCGTGTACCTGGCCTTCCACACCGGCACCTGGCAGGACAGGATGTTGAGATACTTCCTGGGCTGCCGGTAATCCCAAAACTGCACGCAGACAAAAGCAAAAGCAACATAGGAGAAGGAGCCAAGTTGATACTGCACAGGAAGTGAACCGCAATCTTAAATCAATTATGAAAACTATACAAAGAGGAAAACACTTCAGCCGCCGGTGATGTCACAAAGGGCACTGATACCTCTCCCAGGTTGGCCACCGCAAGCCTTGCCAGATGTTTGCCAGCAGCACAAAAAACCAGAGGAAGATCCGGCAAACAGGCAAGTCCCCCCCTCCCAGTTCTCCCAGTGTGATGTGTTCAGGTGCGTCCGTCAATCTCACCCTCACTGAGTTGTCCTGACTGGAGGTGGCCAGGATGAACTCGTTGTCGGGATGCCAGTCCAGGCCGTGGATCTTTGACAGGTGAGCCGCCACATACTCAGTGGCCGTGTTGGGTTTCTGTTCACCGGCAGGGGGTCGGGGGGGAGATACACATTAAAAGCTGCAGACACATACACACACACACACACAAGCACACACACACACACACACGCACCCGTTTGTCCCAGATCCTCACGTCTCCATCATGGCTGGACGCCAGCAGGTGCTGGTTCTTCCTGTTCCACTTGACCTGAGATGCACCAGCTGGAATGTGGGAGGAGCACAAAGGTGAGTCCACCACTCACCTCCAACAGCCCGTGTATATTGTAAAAGTTTTTATTATTAGTATTATAAATGAACTGGCACGAGTCAGTTGAACCGTGACTCCCTACTCCCCCTGCTGGCCTGCACTCACACTCCCCAAATGTGCGGCCACCTACGTCACTGCGTTTTAAATACACAACGTGCCTGGTTCAATTAGAATGACAAAAAATGTCTGTTAGTAATCAATCCAAACAATCAACTTCTATGTGTAGGTTGCTAAATCCAAAGTTTCAGAGCACTTTCACAACCAGATGTGAAAACCACGGAATCCACAGAGGACCCGACAGGAAGTGACATCAAACTGCTGCTGCAGGTGTCGATGCGTTGGATGTGTTTATTTTGTGCGTTTTATGTGTGTGTGTGTGTGTACGGTGCTCACAGACTGTTCAACTGGGTTTGCAGCAAGTGTGAAGGAGGTGAAAAAAAACAAAACAAACAACCCTGCTTACCGACAGCAGACAGCGCCACCGTGGGTTTCCGGGTGTCCCTGCAAGAATCAGGCAACCGTTGGGGGAAAACAACATGTCAAGTATGCGGACGCCATTTACATGGAATAACAGCCATCGTCCAAAAACAGAGGAGTTGGCCTGCGGTGTGTTATGACATGAGAAAGTTCAGAGCAGCTGCAGGTTTCCACCCACCTGGTGTCCCAGATGTAGATGTATGTGTCCACTGAGCTGGTAACCAGGAGCTCTGGCTCAAACCAGGACCAGTCAAGATCACTGGAGCGGACACACACACACACACATACAAATGTATGCATAAACATAAAAAGACCCTCATCCCACCTACCCAGCCAGGGACCACTGGTTACCTGATGACTCGAGTGTGTCCCTGCAGGGAGGTGTGAACGCTTGCAGAGTCGTTCTGCCAGGAGTACAGATCCACCCGCTGGTTACTCTGAGGGCAACACAGAGACACACACCACAGTTCATTTGCCTCATTCTCTTGGCGGGATCGCTGGAGTGCCTGCTGACTGCTGCGCTGCTCACCGAGGCAGCAAAGACGTGGGCCGCCGCCCTGTGAGGGTTCCACTGGACCGTCCCCACGTCCCATTTACTCTGTCGGCTGATCTTCCTCTGCGGCTCGGACGGAGCTTCCAGGTTCACCATGTAGAGGAAACGACGCCTAAGCAACGTCGGAGACGGAGAGAAGGAGAGAAGAGGGTGAGAGAGTGTCGTCCATGGTGCCACGCGACCAGCGCTCACACCTGAGGTGAAACTACTCGATCTGAACTGGCCTACAGGCCACAGTGAAGACCTGAGGTGTGTTTAGATGCGCTTAACTCACCCGGACAGCACAGCGTGGGAGCCCAGGCAGTCCACGGACATGGCGGTGGCCTAGGAAGACGGCAGAGGAAGAAGGTGACGGCATGGCTGCAGATGGCACTGGAAACGGTAGCCCCCTCCAGATTTATTGTTACCCAATCCAAACCTCCCACCAATTAATCACAATACAAAACACCGATTCAAGAATCAATCAATCAAAGCTTTATTATCATTTAGCTGTACATACAACTGTAGTGAAGGTGGAAAGCTGGAATCTATGCTTGCTGAGTTCAGAAAGCATGAGGTTCAATTTTCCACTTATTCGTCGGTTACTCACACTGCGCAGTGAATCGATTAACATCCCGGTGATTGTGCTGACTCACCGTGCCTTAGATGACTACAAGTAATGGTGTGTTGTCGTTTAAATCACCGGTTGTTTCAATAAAACGTGCAGGAATTATGTTTAGTGGCATGCAAGACAAATAAAAGTTTGATCATGTATGGCTCGCGTTGAAAAGTAAGGCCTTTGTTTTTGTTATTCAAAACTCTAACACACACACACACACACACTTCACAGCTCCGTCCCCGTGGGGTCTAAAACCCCACCTGTGCTCCTGGGTGACGGAGTCAGCTGACAATGTTTGTCACCAACACAGGCCAGCTACACTGGTCGATTACACCACAACCATTTCAAAAAGGAACACTTTGAAACTACAGCCTTTTTCTGCTGTCCTGATGGAGGATCGAGTGACATTCACTAAACCAGAATGAACACTCTGCTAGTTCCACCTGATGCCAACAACACGTTTTTAACTGAATATCAACCCAAGTGTCCTGGACAGCAACTGTCAGTGAGTTCGGTTTCTTCCTTCTTCCGGTAACCTGACGAGGAGACTAAAGTGGACATGGAGTGTCACCCAGTGAAAACACGATAAGGAAAAGACCTGACGCACTCGATAAAGCGGGTGGTCGCGTTTCTATGGTTCTGTCTCGGATCTGTCCAAACTTTATTGGTTAATGATGAGCATTTATCAGCAGTCTAGCAAGAAAAGCTGCTGTAAAACTGGACGACGCGAATCAAGTAAAAAGCACACACACACACACACACACACACACACACACACACACACACACACACACACACACACACACACACACACACACCTGGGCATCCCGAAACTCCACCACAACATTCTCACTGCTCCAGCGGGCCGCCATCTTTCTTCTTGTTCTTCTTCCGGTGTCGTGCCAAAGAGGGTTTGTCTCCCAGAATGTGATTTCCGGCCGCGGGAGCGAGCGCGGGAGCGAGCGCCGGAAGCCAAGACCAACACTGAAAGGTGTGCCTCCACATCAATAGTGACTAGAAGAGACGGTCGAATGTTCTTGATGTCTAACACATGGGTACTGTCATGAATGAAAGAAGGCAGTTACACCCAACTTTCCCCCCAAATTAAAAACAAACAACTCAACAGTTTTAATCAAAGACTGGTGAATGTGTCAAATTCTTTATAAAAAAAAAATATTCTAGTAAAATAAGGCTATCATCAAGTATATAGTAATTATAATCAATCATGTCCAGTATTAATGAGCCATTAATACAAAAACAAAACAAAAACCCCCACCAAAAACAACACCCATTTTCTTTGTTTTTCTCACCTCAAGTAAGAACGGGTCCAGCCAATCAGAGCGAGCCGAGACACAGCAATGACGTCACGCTGGGAATAAAGCATGGAATAAACCCTTTCCTGGCGATTTTCTGGCGTTTAGAAAAACATTTAAAAAGATTTAAAGTTCATGAATTAAAACATATAATAGAGAGATTTATTATGAACTGTGTTTAATTCATATGTTCATTAAAGTCTGTATTTTTTTTTTTTAAAGGTCCATTGTCTGAAACCGATCAGCAGCGTCCCTATGTCACCTGACTGATTCCGTGCCTTCTGATTGGCTGTTGGTCTGTGCTACTCATTTAGCTATCATGGCGCCTACCTTGGTGGAGCATGTTGTGGCCGACGCAGGAGCGTTTCTGAAGAAAGTTCCTCTGCAGGTGAGATTTCTAGCCGTGTCCCTGCCGTCAGAAGCCCCCCGCGTCGCAGCGAAGCGTCCGTCAGCTCGCAGCCCTCCGCGGTGGCTCTACTGTTAATAGGCGTCAACGATGCCCGAGACGACGGCCTGCGTTCAGCGAGCAACTCGCCCATCCCCGCATGTCTGCATCTGCATACACCGTACAACTGTACATTTCTGTTAGCGCTGTCGTCAAATTGTGTCACTTTTTTTTTTGTTGTTATATTTCGTCAGAGTTGTAGAATCGTTCACGGTGCAGGTGAATATCAGCTCCAAAATCTCAACGACTCCACATGCTGGGGTGTCCACGTTCTGTATTTCAGTAAAAGTACGGAAACGTGTGTTTAAAAAAAATAAATAAAACAAATTATTGATTAATCTCCTTTACTCAAGTAAAAGTAAGAAAGTACTGGCTCGGAAATGTACGTAATGAAAAAAGTAGAAATATATTATTATTATTATTATTATCATTATTTGCCTTTAATGAAACATTACAATCGTACAACGACGAATGTTGTGACAGAATAATCTGGACTGAACTGACCAGGTGCCTTGGAGCAGCTTCTAGATCATTTATAAAAGCTTTGATATTCTCGCTGCCATAGTTTTTTTTTTAGTCCGGCTGTAATTGGTAATAGCTCTGAGCAGCGAGCCACTATTGGATGTTGACACTTTTAATAACGATGATCCCAGAGTCGAGGTACTCTAAAATAATCTCCTTCTAAAATATCATCCACTTTAATTTTGAACTGCACAGCAGCAGAATTAAAATAGCTCCACTTCAAGCAATGACAACTATAATATATAAGTGCTTTTTTTCAAAAACAAAAAATAACAAACAAAAACAAAACAGAATTTGTATATTTTAAAAACATATGTAATAAGCATGTTTTTTCCAATTTAAGCAGTAGTAAGTACTTGTATGTGTGTTCAAATGTGGGCTGTCAAAATAAAACGTTTTACAGAGTTTACAGATACTGGTACAATCAACTTAAGTACCCAAACAAAGTATTTGTACTTTGTTACTCCCCACCTCTGTCACCATGTGGGTGTTACGTGACCAGCGGTTGGACACCAGTCCGTACCTGGTGCCACACGGCCGCACCGCCTTGGCGCGTCCTGAACGATGAATGGAGGTGTTTTTGTCCGATGTAGGACTACGGCAGAAACATCTACACGCTGAGAGACGTCGTGGACGAGATCCGAGACAAAGCCACCAGGAGGAGCCTGGCCTTCCTGCCGTACCATCTCATCTTCAGGGAACCGCGTCCTGAGCTCATCGCGCTGGGTGGGTGAGCCGAGACCCGAGCACGTCGCTCAGCGGCAGGAGGTCCTGAACGCGTCGCCACTGGGCCTGCGTTGGGCACCATCTGCGCGACATTTGAAGTTTCTGTTCGTTTCCTCGTTTGTTCCTCAGTGACGGAGTTCTCCAAGAAGACCGGGGACTACCCGAGCCTGTCGGCCACCGACATCAAGGTCCTGGCTCTGACCTACCAGCTGGAGCAGGAGCACGTGGGCGCGGGGCACCTGAACAAGGAGCCCGAGAAAAAGGTACTGGGACGGACGTCTCTCTGCCTCTCTTGACCGAAGCAGTGGCACCGCGTGGCTTCTTGACAGCGTCTCTCTGTGTTCCAGGTGTACGTTCAGAGCACCCAGCGGCACCCGGAAGCTCCCGTCAACGTAGCGGGCTTCCACCTCCCCGCCCAGGTAAGCAGTCGGCCATCCAGGCCGCGTGGAAAGCAGCAGAGGAGATGCAAAAGGAATATGGGTAGTAGATAGATGGATAGGCAGGTAGATGCTTTATTGATCTCCAGGAGAGATTTGTGAAAGTGGCGTCACCCCATTTCCATGACCTTACAGCAACTAATAAATGCAGGATTTTCATAGTTTAAAGACATGTGAATCTTTTCTTTTGACCCTGTGGTACAAGAATTGTTTCAAATGTTCTTAAACAATTCTTGTACCTACACAAATAACACAAATGAATGTTCTCATTTATTTGTATTGGCCTAATAAAAAGCTAAAAAAATGTGAACTATTCCGCTGGGATTATTCTATTCACAAAGCTGTAGCATTTTTGGTGGCACAAGTGGTAGCCAGCAAACAAAAACAAATTCTGCCAGTTCGTAAGAGGCACCGTCAAATTTCATGACTCTTCCCAAAACGAAGTGTTTTTTTTGTTTTTATTTTACAAAATCCAATTACTTTTGACGTAGCTGTTGTGAGGAAATGGGTGAAATTCCACCTTTTTGGGTAGACTTTTTTTCTTTAATTTTTGAAAAATTTTATTTTTATTACCTATTTTGAATTGCATGCTGTGAGCGGAATAATCTCATAAGTTCGTTCATAAGTGGACGTGGATCTGGTGGCAGCAGCAAACACTGTTGCTTAGCAATGAATAAATGTCTTCACCCATTTTGGTTTGTAATTATTGTAATGTCTGTTGTGTGGACGCCAGGAAGAATAGTCCTTACACTGTGAAAACTAATGGGGATCCTTATTAAATAAACAAACAAACTATCCATTTGTGAAAGAGGTCCGGCAGTGACGTCGCTCTCTGTGCTGCTGCTCCCTCAGCGGCCGGCCGAGGATCGAACGGCACGGCAGCCTCAGCCAGAAGCCCCCCGGGACGCTGGGAGCGAGCAGTTCAACAGCTTCCAGTTCTGGAGGGAGCCGTTGCCGGCGCTGGACAGCGAGCTGCTGGGTCTGCTGGTAGGTGCCGGACTCCGCCGCTCAACCGCGTCTTTTCGGATCCCCGCGCTGCCAGCCGCTAACGGGCTCGGTGTGTCTCGGTGTGGTGGTTCCGACTCAGGATCCAGCCGAGGCTCCGAGCTCTGGGAGCGAGCGGCCGGCCGGACGGACGGGCGGGCAGACGTCCGACGCCGACGGCAGCGGCAGCAGCGGCAGCGAGCAGTTCAGCAGCTTCCTGTTCTGGAGGGAGCTGCCTCGGCCGCTGGACACGGAGCTGCTGGAGCTGCTGGTGGGTTTCAGGGCCAATCGCAGCATTCAACATCTCAGCTGTAGCCCTGATTGACAGTTGTCTTGAGGTTTTTCCGTTTCTTTTTTCTTTTTTTCTACTTTTTTTTTTTTTACTTAGTGAGGGTATTTAAATACAGCATTTGCGTTCAAACAATTTACAGTCAAGTTTTTTTTCCCACTCACAATATTTCTTTCTTATACCGAAACTGAACAAAATACACAAATTCAGGTATGTTATTTTTGAAAACTTAAGCACCATTGGAAAGACAGATATTTATGAAGGAGTAAAAAAGGAAGAAGAAAACGACAATTGTTGGTCCACCAAGATATTCGACTATGGAGAATAAAAGGAGAATTGCCAAAGAGGTTTCACCATTTCATCCGGTTTCGCAGGACGCATGCGGCATCTCGAGCGCATCGCCGCAATCAGACGACAAATCAGACGACAAAACAGACGACCAATCAGACGACGAGGACAAGGAGAACGAAGCTGAGGACGAGGAAGAGGAGGACGGCGGCGGCTGGATCACCCCCAGCAACATCGGTCAGGTGAAGATGGACTGCGCCGATTGGACCGCCCCCGTTGACGTCACGGTGGGATGTCTGACCACCGACTTCGCCATGCAGGTAAACAGGCGCCTCTGCCGCCCCTCCCCCCGCCTTGCCGAGGGCGCCCGCCGCCTCATCATGTCGTCTTTCCTTGCAGAACGTCCTGATTCAGATTGGACTTCACGTGCTGTCCGTCAACGGGATGGTGATCAAGCAGGCGAGGAGCTACATCCTGCGCTGTCACGCCTGCTTCAGGTGAGGGTTTGGGGGAGGGGGGGTTGCCTCTTTGCTCTTTGTTGCATTTACAGCACTGCAGTACAGCATTTTCAAGGTTAAGCGTGTAATATTTGGAGATGTTGAAGAACAAACAGCCACGTCAAGTGGCTACATTTTAGATTGCAACATATTTTGCTCTCCCTCCCCGACTCCTGGGCTCGCCAGTGAACTACAGTGGCCTGCGCACCCAAATCTGGACACCTCGTCCGCCTTCTTCTTCGTTGGTTTATTTAAAGACGTGAGCGTTCACAATGATTATGAAACGCGCTGTCAGGTTGCTGGATTGTCCACACTAGGCTTCCGTAGAAATATGGTGGTGCAAGATGGCAGCAAGACCCTTAAATTCTGTATATTCTTATATATATGAGAACCATTCTATGGGTAGGAAAACCAAATTACTTTTACTGTCCTGCGGTTATACACTTTTATTAATGTATTTATGGGCAGTATATTAAGCTTTTACCAATACAAAAATACAAATTCAAGCAAAATATTACACACTGGACTTTTAAGGCAGGCCAACAAATCCAATCCTATTGGCTGGAGGGACCACGCTTGATGTGTGTTTGTTGGAACCTCAGAAAAAGTTCTGTGCCACTGCTGAAGCCCAGACCCTCGGTGGCCTTTTGTGCTTCTCCCGTCAGGACGACGAGCAACATGAGCAAAGTGTTCTGTCCTCACTGCGGAAACCAGACGCTGAAGAAAGTGGCCGTGACGCTCAGCGACGACGGCAGCCTGCACATGCACTTCTCCAAGAACCCCAAAGTTCTCAACCCCACCGGGCTCAGGGTACGACACACACACACACACACACACACACGGTTCCATGTTTTCTCCTCAGCTAAAAAACAAAACAATTCCCAATATTTGATTTGCACTCAAATTCAGAGGCATGAGTGCACATCCTCTCCAATACTCTGCTCCAGAGTAAATTACATAGAATTATGGATTATTGCTCCAATACACACACACACACACACACACACACGTTCAAAGGTTTGAGGTCACTGATCATTCTGCATTGAACTCCATTATAACCAGCTTCATGAAATAATCTACTGGGATGCTCTAAGAACATTACCAATACAGGGAAATCAGCAAAGATGTGCTGAACATATTATGGGATGGCTTTGGCAGCTGTTGCCCTGAATGTGATGCAATGTGTGGCCATCATTACAGAAGTCGAATGCTTTAAAATTGAGGGAAAAAAAAGTTTTTGCAGCATTGCATTTTATGATAATCACACTTAGTTGTGTGCTAAACCATAAGAGTAAATGAAGCATCACGGTTTATATTTTAGCCTCTGCAGAACAGCCTACTTTTTTCTCAATCACTTCTATTTAGACATTGGAAATGGAAATTTCAATTGAATTGGAAGTGGATTTTGACCCCCAAACTGATTAATGTATTTCATGGTTAATTTTCACTGAAGTCCTTTGTTCTTGTTCTCACAGCACTCTCTGCCGAAGCCACAGGGCGGCAAGCACGGCAACAACCCCCTGCTGGTGGAGGACCAGCGCTTCCCCCAGCAGAGGCTGTCGCGCAAGGCCCGCCAGAAGACGGACGTCTTCAACCCGGACTACGTGGCCGGAGGCTCGCCGTTCTGCGAGAACGACATCTACAGCCGCGCTGCCAACCTGCACATCCGGGACGGCCAGTGCGGAGGCGGCAAGAGGCGGGCCAACCCCAACGCCGCCCGCAGGAAGTTCGTCAAGAAGAAGTGAAGTGGCGAGACTGGCTGGACTTATTTATTGTCTCTCACACTCGCACACGTTGGTGTGCAGATTTATCAATAATGTTTTGTTATTGTGACTTGTATTAATAATGGCAGTGACATGTGCAACCATAATAAAAGATTTAAAAAAAATAAAGAAGCTCAGTTTGATCAAATCACAGCGAGACACAAATGTTGGACTCTCAGTTAGCCTTCAGTCACCCTGAAAACATTTAATAAATATAAAAAAAACTACAGTGACATTTGGAATCATAAAAACAGCCATGTAGTCACGTCAGTATCTACTTATAGATCTCACCCTGTGCCCCCCGCCTCAAGGAAACATTACTGGCTCCGCCCCTGGTGGTGCATGGTGCTGCCACAGAGGAGAGAAGACGGTTTGAACAGAAGAGCCAAACGTTCTGTCATTGCAAAATGACAGAACTCACCTTTTATTTCCAGACCTGTAGCACGGAAGCTGAACAAGAAAATCATGTGCACCTCTGGCTGAAGTCAGTTTGTCCCTAAATTAACTTTCAAGGTTTGAAAGTGTGAACCACCACCAGGTTCCCAGAGTCCCTTCACTCCAGGGAAAACTCTTCACGGGCCGTCTCCTCCTCCTCCTTCTGCTCCTTCTCCTCCTCCTCCTTTTCCACCTCCTCCAGTTGCTCCGTCTTTTCAGAGTCACGGAGAACCGCCGCCGGTTCCTCAAGGAGCTTCAGCTCCGTGTCAGCGGGCGGCGTCTCCGCCGGCTCTCGGTGAGGGAGCAGGAAGTGGAGCGGCTCCAGGACCGCCGTCAGGTCAATGCTGCCCAAACCGCCATACCGGTGCAGCTGACTGGGAGGAACACCTGGGCAACAGAGGACAGGATCAACGGTCTAGCACCCCCTGCAGGGCCAATGTTCTTATTACATTGTAAAAGAACACTTGGAAGATGTTTGAACAAGACGTCGTCGACAGAGGAATCCACTGTGTGGATTATAAAATATCACCATAACTGAAAGAGGTTCATTGTGTCTTCTTAAGGTGTGAGGAAGATGGAAGCTACCATCGAAACGTGTAAAGATGCAAAAATAACATTAAAATAGTCATGTGTCAGGAAAAACGCTAATAATAATAATAAGATATATCACCAGACTTCATCCACATAGCAGCACTGAGTAGACTAAACAAATCAAAACTTTAATTTTAGCACAAATTAGACAAACACTGAAATAATCAAACTGCAGCACCAATATGAAGGTCAAAAAAGGTGCAACTCATTTTCACGACTTTTTATTATTATAATTCCTATTTTTCAAAATCGCGTCGTCCGTTCTGACGGGAACCTCACCCAGGATGAGAGCCAGCTGAGCTGGAGGGAACAGGACCTGCAGGCAGCGGCGGAGGAACGGGAGCAGGTCGTCCGCGTACGCGGAGCAGAACTGGGCGAACAGCTCCTTCTCCCTGCTGCTGAAGGCCGACTCCTCGGCCCGGTGGAACACCACGATCTGACGGCTCACCTGGTGGCCGAGAGGAGAAGGGCAAGAGGCCGGTTAGGCTGCAGCGTTTTTATCATCATTTTTTTTTGAAAGAGATTATAAAATATATATATTTATACATCTATAGATGATAGATCTGAAAGACAGTGGGCTGGCTTTTATATTTTTGGGGAATAAATTTGAGTCACAACTTCATTACAAGGAAAAAAAATGTGGGTCCTGAGTGTCCACCAGTTGAGAACCACTACTTTAGGGGGCCTGACACTTTATTAGTATCGTCATCATTATTATTATTATTCCTGATATTCTTATTTCTTTATTATTACTTCTACGATCGTAGAAAAACCTGCCAGACGCCGGCTTTACCTTGCTGAGACCGTCTTCCAGGCACGACGAGACCTCCTGGGCCAGGCCGACGGGGCAGCAGAGGCGCAGGTCATTGAAGGCCGTCAAGATGTTATTGAGGAAACAGGCCAACGGCTGGAAGTCCAGCAGGGACATGGGGGGCTGCAGGGTGCCCGGCTGGGTGCCCGGGGCCACTGGAGGGACGCCCCCTCCCAGCACCGAGGGCAGGGCGATGAGCGTGTACAGGTTCATGTCCTCCTGGAACTTGTCGGCCGCCTCCTGCACGGCCTTGCGGAAATTCTCCGCTGCCACGCGCTGGAACATGGGCGCCAGCTGTCCGCGGAAGTCGGCCCCCACCCGGCTGAAGGACAGGCCGAAGTACATGCACTGGCCCAGGAGGGAGTCCAGGCGGCCGCCCACCCCTCGCTCCAGGTCGCTCTCCAGGGTCTGCAGGAACTCCCCGACCTTCTGCACCACCCAGCCGTGGAAGATGGCGGCCTCGTTGACGGAGAGCAGGCCGCCGGCAGCAGGGGGCACCAGCGGGTCCTCGTCGGAGAAGATGGCCCTGTACTGGGTGATGATGTCGAACAGGTGGACCCTGCAGGCCTCGATGGTCTTGGTGATGTGGAAGTAGGGGTCCTCTTTGGGGATGGCGGCCAGGATGGACTGCAGCCAGGTGCCGCGCGTCTGCAAGAACTTCACCCGCAGCTCCGCCTCCGTGAACACGTCCATCCTGCGCAGGTAGCCAATGACGCGCAGGCAGACGGGAAGCTGCGAGTTGCTGCGGAGCTGCTGCAGCAACTGGTTGAGCATGAGCTGGGTGGACTGACGCACCTCAGACACGATCCCCTGGGGAGGAACGAAGACATTAATGACATAATGGATTTTATTTGTAGAGCGCTTTACATCATATATATGATCTTCAAGTGCTTTACAGTGGGTAAGAGCATTAAAACGCATTGAAAAAGCCTCGAAAACCGCCCTTTTTCTTTGCTGCTTGGTCACTACTTCCCCCAACTGACATCAGGTTTAGGTGAACTAACCCTTTAAAGGAGCCTGGCCCTTTTCTTCTATCAACAATGGATTTTTTCTCAGACACTCGGACCTCCTGGCTCGGGGTGAGATGCCCAAGAACAGACGTGGCAGTCGATCTGGTCCGGCTCCATCAGAAGGGACTCACCTGGATGACTGGCAGCGCCGAGTGCTTCCTCTCCAGCCTCTTGGCGTAGGCCGCCAGCTCCAGGGCCTCCTCGTAGTAGCCGTTGCGAACGCAGGTGTCCATGAGCTGAGGGATCTCCAGGATCTCCAGGATCTCGGTGTGGCGGTTCAACGTGAGGCTGTTCATGCGACGGCTCGCCCCGATCTCCTCCGCCTTTTTCACAAAGTCCCTGGAGAAGAATGACACCAACACCCGTTCACCTACAAGCTGGTATTAAATGTACATTTTGTGACAGAATAAATCTCCATTCTATGACTGAATTAAAAACACTATGTGCAGCTGATACCTACAGTTGAGCCAAAAGTCCGATGGGAGATTGGCATCGCGTGAACTATGTTATTAAATCAGCATTAGGCAGGTATGACATTATAGCAGTAAGAAAAAAAACACATTGTTTCAAGACACATTGTTTCTGGTGCAACTATGAGTTACTTTGGAAAGGCTTGGGTAAAAGATGACTTCACCGCGATTAAAGCAAAATATTTTCATTGAATGCAACATGGACCATTGAACAAACTTTTGTTAAGATAATAAAATGTTTAGAGAGAGAGAGAGGGAGGAGAGAGAGAGAGAGAGAGAGAGAGAGAGAGAGAGAGAGAAATAAAAAATAATGTTTTTCGTACTTCACTCTGCGCTCAAGCAGGATTTATTACTTGCTTGAACTTTCTACGAGGCGGCAGGAACTGCACGGTGGTAAATTACATGGTGGCCTTCAAACTACGTCACCTAAGAACTAATAACCGGACCACTGACCTGCATCTCTCCCCGAAGCCAGGCAGCTTGTCCAGAAGCCGGGACACGCTGCTCTCCACTCGGCCGAAGTCCCGATAGATAAGCTCGGTGCAGTCGGCGGTTCGGATGAAGGTCTGATAGTTGGAGAAGGCCAACTCCCGGGTCTGCTGCAGGATCTGAGCCCTCTCCTCCACCAGTCGCTCCGGCTCCCGGGTCAGCTTCTCCACCCCGAAGGAGCTCAGCTCCGACAGATAGGCCGCGAAGTCCGGGTTGTCCCTCCAGCTGTCCGGGAAGCTGTCTTTAAAGATTGACGCGAGAATACTCTCATCCTCCACGTCAACCGCCGCCATGTTGCACACCAACGAGTGCCGACAAACCCAAGTCCTGCTGGAGTCACCAGAACGGACTCACCGAGACCCTTGAACGGAGGTCCAAACGTTCACTGTAGCTTCTCGAAACTGCGTGCCTTGAAATCAAACTAAACAACTATACACTGTGCTCTCGGGCAAAAGGCATCCTCCGTATAACCAGTGTTGACAAACACTTCCTGATTTCCCCGGTCTCTTCTTCTGCGTCTCTTCAAGCGCAGTGCCAAACCTCGACCGCCCCCTAACGTCCACATGTTTTCTGCGGAAAAAAAAAAAAAAAAGAATAGTTTGTGAGATTATTATTGTTTTTTTTAATTCTTGTTATAATTTGTTGCACGAAACAAGTGTTGGTTTGCACAGCGGATTCGTCTCGCCTTCAACCTACACATGTTTTGATACAGTTTTATATTTTTTTGACGTAAGCGGATGTAGCGACGACTCCGTCAGTTGCTAAGCTGCACGGGAGCCACTGGACTGTCAACAAGTTACCACCGGAACCGGTTCGCCGTTTTGCAGTTAGAAAACTTTGACATCTCGCCCCGGTCGGATGTGTGTGAGTGGGAGGTAAAAATAAAAGCCACGACGTTTGTCTTTTTTTTTTTTTTTCTAATCAATGGACAGGGCAAATACTCTTAATTAGCTCAGCGCTGCTAACAGTGACGTGCTAGCTACAGCTAGCCCGAGATACAGATCACCTCCCTGGACAACATTCTCTTGTCGGATTTACGTTATTAAATAAGACACGTTAGAAGAAATTTCATTTGCCTAGTTGTAAGAGAATACATCTATTTAGGTTGCTAGTTGCATTGTGTAGTTTATTTAGTTACGTAAGTTTACTGGGGGGGATGAAGTTTTCGTGTTTTGAACCTGCTCAGACGACCACATTTTACGTCCCCGTATCACACTGAATGATTGCATTGATCTTAACGCGACCTGCCGCTTCCGCTATGCTTCGACAAATTAAAACAATTAGGCCCTGAGTCTTAATGCCGAGCGGTATGACAAAAAAGAAAATCACTCGTCTTTTCATGACACATGTTGGAATAATTTTTAAAGGTTTAAAAAAACACCCCAAACGTTTTTCTTTTTATTAACATATCATTTCTAAGATAAGATTGAACAGACGCTATGCAACCTACTGCAACAAAATAGTCTTGCAAGGCTCCGTTCATTCTCTTTTGTCTGTACCAAAACAGGTGAGATGTGACTTTTATGCACTTTCCATACTGTTCGGGTTGCTGTGGTCAAAAAAGTTTGTAATGGGATGCGATATATAGATCATTTCAAAAGTAATGCGTTACAGTCCTAGGTAGTGCCACAAGTAAGGGCATTGCAAGGACGTCCCAGCACTGACAAGGGGTTACATGTAAAAGATTTGAGTATTTTTTCCAGCACGGACCCTGGAGGCACTCCAGAGCAAACTCGTTCACACACTGACAAGTAATTGTGAACGCGAACAAAATGAAGCTATCCGACGGATGTTGACACGTTTTTTTTTAAGCAACGTAAGGCTTGACCTTTAATGCCAATGACATCCTTTAATCTCCTCAGAAGAACACTGTGATCAACGCAGCACTGAGGTCTAGAAGAAGTAAAACAGATAGAAGACCTGCTGTCTGATGCCGCCAGGAGGCCACTGATCGCCGTTAGCAGGACGGTCTCGGTGCTGTGATCATTCCTGAGGCCTTGACTGAAGCACCTCTGATAGGTCGCTGTCGACGTGTGAAAAGTCGCCTGGCTGCTTGGCAACTGTTTTCTCCAGGGTCCTAGATGGGAGCGGAAGGTTGGGGATCTTAAAGGGTTCGAACTGTTGCATTTTATTTGTTATTCTTAGAATAATTTTACTTTTTTTGCCATTGTTTGACAGCAGGTCGACCCTGATGCCTGATCCTGACTGAACCCCGTAAAGGAATCTCAGCTGCAGCTCCGCACGAAGCCACCAGCCCCCCCCACCCCCCCACCTCCCTCCACCATGGCAGCTGCCAACGCCACCAAGATCTCGTGGCGACTCCGTGAGTGGCGACAGCCTCCGAACCAGACGCCTCCCGTCGTGCACGTGACACTGGGCGGAACATACAGACTCTGGGGGGGGGGTGGCCTGCGTCGTCTGTTGACTCGTGTCCTGCTTGTGTTGTCGGCCCTCAGAGGAGTTCGAGGCTCACTCCAGCACCGTGTCCTGCCTGGCCCTGGGGAAGAGCTCCGGCCGCCTGCTGGCCACCGGGGGAGAGGACTGCAGGGTCAACCTGTGGGCCGTGAGCAAGGCCAACTGCATCATGGTGCGTCACCGCACACCTGCCACCCAGAGGCACCGTGAATACGCTATACACAGCTCTCTGCTTGCATGCACTGTACTGTGTGTGTGTCTCTCTGTGTCTCAGAGTTTGACTGGCCACAAGAACCCAGTCCAGTGCGTCCAGTTCAACTCAGCAGAAGATCAGATCGTCGCCGGTTCGCAGTCGGGATCCATTCGAGTCTGGGACATGGAGGCTGCCAAGAGTGAGTGTGTGTGTGTGTGTGTGTGTGTGTGTGTGTGTGTGTGTGTGTGTGTGTGTGTGTGAGTGTGTATGTGTGTGTGTGTGTGTGGGTGGGTGTGTGTGTGTTTTGTCACACACATGCATGCATACGCAAGGATGCATGTTTACATGTGGAGCTGTTAGGCTTCGATTTAGGTTCAATCTGAATGCGTTGGTCCCACTATAACATATAGTTTGTCTCCATTGTAACTCAAATGAAAACAATAAAAACTGTGAGCATTGTCCCGTAGCTGAAAGTGTGACCGTGCGTCTTCTCCAGTTTTAAGGACTCTGATGGGACACAAAGCCGGCATCACCAGTCTGGGCTTTCATCCGTTTGGAAACTTCCTCGCCTCCAGCTCCATGGACACGAACATCAAGGTGTGTGTGTGTGTGTGTGTACACGGGCCGACACCTCAGCCGTGTCACCATGTCCGAATAATGTCTGATAAACCTGCTAACGCCTCTGTCCTCCTTGCTGGATGCCGCCTCTCAGCTGTGGGACGTGAGAAGGAAAGGATGCGTGTTCAGATACACGGTGAGAACTCCATTAAAAACCTCCTGCCGCCACCGCTCGCTTTTCAACATCGGCCGATCCACGCGGGATCGAATCCGACCGAGACACCAAAGTGGTTTTCACCGTGTTGCCGTTCCAGGGTCACACCCAGGCGGTGAGGAGCGTGGCCTTCAGCCCAGACGGGAAGTGGTTGGCCTCGGCCAGCGACGACGGGACGGTCAAGGTAGAGGAACCTACCAGCCTTTTCATTTTCCCCTCTGACAGCACATGACACACTGGAGAAACAGTGACTTGAATGCACTCGCAACCACTTTGATTTTGCATGGGTGCAATATGAAGTTGTTTATTATTATATTATATTATTATTAAGCTTTGCTTGTTCCACATTCAGTCTTGAAGCAAACTTTGTTTGGGTCCATATAAAAACTTTCCCTGTTTTATCTGGAGGAAGATTTTTAGAATTATCAATGTTGGCCAGCGACTTTGTCGACTTTGTGTCTGTGGTCTCACTCTTTTCTCTCGCCAGCTGTGGGACCTTTACCAGGGGAAGACCATCACCGAGTTCACCTCCCACACGGCAGCGGTCAGCGTGGTCCAGTTCCACCCCAACGAGTACCTGCTGGCCTCAGGCAGCTCGGACAGGTACCAGCCTGGCCGTGGCGCCCCCTGCTGTTCTTGTTTATCAGTGGGGGACAGCTGGGTGATTTCCGTTGTAGACACAGTCTAGTCCAGTCCAGTTAATAACTGTGCACATGTGGCCGGTCTGCCGGCTGTTTTGAAGGAAGGATGGAAAGGGCTGGACGTCCAACAGGCAGAGAGGTTGTGTGACTCTGGCCCAGATGAAAAAACACGACAAGAGCTTCACAGAGCAAATGGTCACCTTAAATCTGCTGAAAATGTTGTAATTTTGCCCGGTCAAGCAAACTAAACTAAACTATAAAAAGTCATTTCAAGCCTTTAGCTTCTCCTGTGAACAGACACAAGTAGGATTTTCTTTCTTTTGTGGTCAGCTGAACTCTGTGACTCTTGTGTGCAGGAGCGTCAAGCTGTGGGACCTGGAGAAGTTCAGCCTGGTCGGCTCCATGGAGGGAAACACGTCCCCAGTGCAGTCAGTACTGCGTCTTCAGTGTAGGAGCCAGTGGGCTGCAGTCTGATCTCTGAGCCCTGTGTGTGTGTGTGTGTGTGTGGTCCAGGTCTATCTGCTTCAGCCCGGACGGCGGCTGCCTGTTCAGCGGCTCCACAGACTCCCTGCGGGTGTTCGGCTGGGAGCCGGACCGCTGCTTCGACGCTGTGCCGGTGGGCTGGGGGAAGGTCACCGACCTGGCGCTCTGCAACCAGCAGCTGGTGAGTGTGCGGCTCCCTCTGAAGGTCAGCGGCGGTACTGCGGCCTGGGAGTGACCCCTCCGCTGGTCTGTTGCCCTCAGATCGGAGCGTCCCACCAGCTGTCCAGCGTGTCCTCCTACGTGGTGGACCTGAAGAAGGTGAAGAGGAGCGGCGGCTCTGCGATCCACGGGCTCGTCCAGGAGAACCAGCCGATCACAGAGACAAAGGATCCCAAAGGCGCCTCGCTGCGCCGGAGCTACGAGAGGCCGACGACCACCTGCAGCTCTCAGGGGTAGGGGACCGCCGTCTCCTGCAGGGGTCAAATTATACATATAATATATATATATATATATATATATATATATGTATGTATATACATAGATGTATACGTACATATATCTCGGCATAAATATGTACAGAATATAACAGGTTGAAAACAAACAAGCTTCCGCTGCTTCTTCCGCCCCGCCAGGGTGAAGCAGCGGGCCGACACGGACAGGTGGAGCCCGGAGGGCGAGAGGCGGAGCCCCAGCGAGGACGAGGGTGACGAGAAGACGCCGTCGGCGGCGGCGGAGATCCACAACGCCGAAGACCACCAGGAAATCTTCCACCCCAAGAAGGTCCTCCGTAGGTGTCGCAGCGTCGCAGCTCCCTCTGTCAATCTGAAGTGTCCCGCCACCAGCAGGCTAACCTTGGCTTCCCCTCCCCCCCCCCCCCCCTTTCCCCCCACCAGCTCGCACGCCGCCCAGGATGCCGGAGCCGTTTCCTGCTCCGCCCGAAGACGGTGAGTCTAGAAGCAGGAAGCAGGAAGCAGGAAGCAGGAATGTTGCCTTCACACCACGTTCTTCTCCTCCTCCTCCTCCTCCTCCTCCTCCTCCTCCTCCTCCTTCCAGAGACCAGCTCAGCGATTGGCCGCCAGCCAAAGGAGATGGCGTCTCCTTTTTTTGAAAAGCCTCAGGTCAGTGAAGGCAGCGATGAACCCCGACATGTATTTTGTGCAAATACGGCAAAATATGTCAGGTAGCAGATACAAGATGATATCAAGTAATGTGTGTGTGTGTGTGGGTGTGTGTGTGTGCGTGCGTGCAGACCCCACTGGCCTCCTCCACCCCTGTCCAGCGGGTGGAGCCCACCGTCGTCTCAAGCGCCAAGCGCCCCCCGCCGCCGCCATCGGCGGTCGTCCCAGCGTCGCCCAAGGCCCCCGTCCAGGCCGCGCCCCCGTCTCAGCCGCCCCCCGTCGCTGTGGCCAAGTCCAGGCAGCAGCAGCAGCAGCAACAACAGCAGCCGCAGCAGCAGCAGCAGCAGACTGTGATAACGCTCAGCGGCAGGAGCGAAGCCATCGGACTCAACGTGGCCGACTTCCTCCCAGTGAGTTCAGTGCAGGATCCACCTGAGGGGTTACAATGTTCACTGACTGTCTGTCTGTCTGTCTGTGTGTGTGTGTCAGTCTGCGGGGGCCAACCACAGGTCCGGGGCCCTGAGTGATGCCGACGCTCTGACTCAGATCATGAAGGGCCACGACACCATGTGTGTGATGCTGAGCAGCCGACACAAGAACCTGGAGACGGTGCGAGCCGTGTGGACGCGGGAGGACATCAAGGTGAGCGCCGCGCTGGCGACCAATCAGAGAGCAGCAGCCCTCCTCCTGCTCTTCCTGCTCCTCATCCTCTTTCTCCTCCTCCTCCTCCTTCCACCTCCTCCTCACTTCCTGTCTCCAACCCCTGCAGAGCGCCCTGGACTCCGCCGTGGCCATGAACGATCTGTCCATCGTCGTGGACATTCTGAACATCATCAACCTGCAGCCGTCAGTCTCTTCTGTCACACACACACACACACATATGCACACACAGACACACACACGTGCACGACGACAGCCGCTGACCCCTGTGTGTTGTCCTTTGACCCCCGTGTGTTTCAGTTCACTGTGGAAACTGGACCTGTGCACGACCGTCCTCCCTCAGATCGACAAGCTGCTGCAGAGTAAATACGAGAGGTGAGTGACTGCCGAGTCGAGCCCGGGGTGGGGAAACTGTTTGACCGGTGGGGCCAGAAAGGGCTCAGCAATTTGACAGAGGGGCCGGAGCAGCAGCGGATGGATGGGGTGTTTTGGTGATCCACCACTTAGGAGGAAAAAATCTATCATGGAATGTGTAGAAAGCGTGTATTAATGTCTATTAAAAATGAACAAAGGCGTTGCAACAAAATATCGTTAGTAGTAGTAGTTTGCCCACGCCTGGTCGAGCCTCATCTCTCTCTCTCTCTCTCCCTGTCTGTCTGCCTGCGTGCAGCTATATGCAGACCGGCTGTACGTCTCTCAAGCTCATCATGAAACATTTCTGGATGCTGATCTCAGACACCCTGAAGGCGGCGCCCTCTGTTGGCGTGGACATCACACGCGAGGAGCGGTGAGTCTCCACCGCCATGTGATCAGCTGTGCACACACACACACACACACACACACACACACACACACACAGGCAAGCAACACAGGCAAGCAATGTTGTGTGTGTGTGTGTGTGTGTGTGTGTTTTCCTTGAGTTTTGCCCCTCGGCTGACGTGAACCCCCTCCCCCTTCCGCCTCACCTCACCCCTCCTCGCCCCTCCCCCCTGCAGACACCAGAAGTGCCGGACGTGCTGCAAGCAGCTGAAGAACCTGAGCAACGTGGCGAAGAGCCGAGCCTCGCAGGTGGGCCGCCACGGCAGCACCTTCAGAGAGCTGCAGCTGCTCATGAGCCCGCTGGACGACCTGCTGTGAGCTTCCAGTCAGTCATGTGACCTGGAGCCTCACCTGGGGAAAAATGCAAAGACGCTTTTTTTTTTTTTTTTTTATGTCCGTTTTCTTTTTGGGGGAGGGGGCGGGAGGATTCCAGAAGCCCACGTGTCCTCTGATTGGCTGACAGGCGAGCCGGTCAGCGTCCCCTACACCCGCTGTTAGACTTGTCAAGTCCATCCAGCACCGGCAGGAGGAGGAGGGGGCGAGGGCATGAACCAACCAAACAGTTTTCCTGCGAGTGATGGACGTCTTGACCAATCCAGACGAGAGACAATCAGGAGCCGGGAGTTCCGTCGACGGAGCGGAGCAGAGACAATGTCGTGCCGACGAAATGAAATCCAAAACATTCCTGACTAATCATTAGTCGACGCCAGAGGTGTGTTCAAGGTGTCGCTACCTTAGCTTAGCTTAGCTTAGCTTAGCTTCGCTAACTGCCTGTCCTGATGCCTGAGGACCAGCAGGACGGGAGACACTCCAGCATCAGCCATGAAAATCTTTTCTATCTTCTCCTCGCACCTTTACTTTTACGGTGACATTCTCTGTTTATTTAAATAAAATAAAATGTGTTCTGGAATAAATGTGACCACGTTCATTCAGATACATGCCATGAAAATTGTAGACAAACTTACCAATAAGTCTTAAAGGTTCAGTGTAATATTTGGAAAGTTTGAAGAAGAAACGCTGACATCAAGAGGTTACATTTTAGATTGCAGTGTCTTTTACTGTTCCTCTCCCGAGCTTGCCAGTGGCCTGCACACCACCTTCTTCTTCTTTGGTTTATTTTAAGATGGGAAGTCATGACATTGTCGGCGCTCGACGCGAAAAGACAAATGGAGGCGACTGTTTGATTTTAAACATGTTTATTAAAAATAAAATACAAAAAGATAATCGTGTTGAGAGCTACAGGAGGAGCAGACAAAGGGATCGACGGAAATAAACTACTAACGCCGCCGGGTGGGGTTAAAGGTCACCTCTGCTTCATGAGGCAAGGCGCTCCAAACGTTGAAAAAACAAAAGAAAAGAAAAGAAAGAAAAACATCCACAGGAGAGTGCCTCCAAAAAAAAGCTACTGTCTTATTGGACAGCTCAGTGGATCAGGGGAGTACCTGATTGGCTGAAGGAGCAGATTCAATAAATGAAAAAACAACAAAAAAAAAAACAGCCGAGGTTTTACAACCCCGGAACGTCTGAATTAAAAAGTTTAAAGCATTTTTGAACATAAATATATGTAATACCGTGAAATGCATATATTAGAATCAACCACATCGCCACCTGGTGGCCGAGAAAATAATCAGAAAGTTTAAAGTGCAACAAAACAGCAAAAGAAATACTGTGATTGGTTCATTGGATCAAAAGCAAACTGGTCTCAGTTCAGCTGCATCACGGCAAAGGTGGCCACCGCCCGCTGAATCTCCCATCAGCCCCGGCTCCTCTGTGAGGAGGAGGAGGGAGTGGGGGGAGGGGGAGCCCCAGCAGGTTGGGTGGGGGAGGGGCCGGGGACTCAGGCTGTCAGTTTCAGTCGTCCTGCGGAGAGAAGGAGCGTGTCAGTCATGTGACCTGCACCACTGTTGGACCATGTCCACACTCAAGAGCCACATCCTCCACCTGGTCCCCTGCTCCACAGCGCCACCATGGGGTTGAAGAAGTCTGAGTGCTTCCACTATTTAACTGGGGTTTTTAGCTCCCCTTAGATCAGTGGTGGGCAACCTCTTTGACTGGTGGCGCCACAATGGGTTCTAAAATGTGACAGAGGGAGCCACAGCAGGAGCAGATGGATGTTGAGGTTTGGTGACCCACCTCATAGGAGGAGAAAACATATGATGGGATAGGCAGAAAACATGTGGTTTGATGTCTATTGAAAATGAACAAAGGCAAATTACAACAAAATGTGTCTCTGAAGCCCCATGGTTTTAGCTTTTTAATGAAATGACTCTTAAAACGCTGAAAAAAATGAATGAAATACAGCCATGTTATAATTTACCTACTATTAATATAATTCTTCAAGTTCTGCGGGCTGGATTAAAAAGCTTAACGGACAGCATATGGCCCCCGGGCCGTAGTTTGCCCACACCTACGTTAGTGCCACCATCAGGTCAAGTTCGTGTCCAGTAACCAGTTCATTTCCTTCCTGGCTTCTTTTTTTTTTTTATTCTGATCATTAGAAACCATCATACTAACCTGCCCACTGGAACCGTTTGCTCAAAAACTCAAACTTTCTTTTTTTATCTTCTCACCGCTACTGTAAAAGTGGATGGAGGCGCTGGCTGCTGGCTTGTTTTTCCAGTCAAACACACCAGTTCTGGAGTCACACTCTAGAGCAGCGTTTCTCAACTGGTGGGTCGCAACCCAAAAGTGAGTCACAGAGCCACTGTATTTTGAATGGGCTGCAGCTTTGTGGACAGTGTCTTTATTTTTATTTTTTTAAATAAATAAATAATAATTAAAAAAAATAAATCATTGAGTGGTTTTGATTGGGTGTTCATTTTTGCAGGATTTACAATTCAATTCAATAATTTATTTCCTAGACATGATAGAAAGTGGGCTAGCGTTTTCATTTTAGTGGAATAAATTTGGGTCGCGACTTCACTATGGGGAAAACCATGAGGGTCCTGAGACTCCACCAGTTGAGAACCACTGCTCTAGAACACAACACGTCTCCCTACTGCTGCTGCTTTTGCATCACCCTGCTGTCCTGCTGTCCAACTGGACTTCAAACCCACAGTTGCATTCTTCTCCTCTGCGGCGCCCCCTACAGGTTTCCACCGGTGATTTGTATTTAAAAAAAACAGCTTCCTTCTGTGAAACTCCAGAACTGTCCTCTGGACCTCGCCAGCTCCTCGCCAGCTCCTCTCATCCAGTTCACGCAGAGGATGAACGCAAGCGACGCAACAACCACCACCAGCGCCTCCTTCTGGCGAAGCGCCCCCGAGCGTCGTCGATCGTTTGGCCACGTGAGAGTGAAAATGCTGCAGCCTCGTCAGTGTGGACATGACATGGCGGCAGGAAGCCCCACAAGCCTCCACAGAGAAGACGACACCCAGCCGCCGCTCTGGCCCCGTTTACAACCAAGACGCCTTTCCACTGAAACCGCACATTGGCACAGAAACGCTCTCCAGGGTGGGAAGGTTTGAAAACGCCGCCCTGTCCGGCTTCGTGTAAACACAGAAGCCTATCTTTTAAATGGGAATGATGATGTCACAACCGACCCCAAGACCCCTCGCCCCCCAGCCTGAAGTCTTCCCTTCAGCCTCCACGACAACAAGCAGCAAACAGTAGTGGACAATAGTGGACAATATGCGCAAAGTGAAAAGAAACTCAACCAAAGCGATTTGCAGAACCTCCTGTTTTACCATCACGTAGCTTTGAGGCTCTGTGTTCTACAAGCAGTGTTTTTCAACCACTGTGCCGCGGCACACTAGTGCACGAGTGAGATTATGTCAGGTGTGCTGTGGAAAATGATCCACTTAATTTCACTTAATTGGTCTAAAAAAAATAATAAGATTCCATTGTGGAATGCCAGCATTCCACAATGCTGTTCAACCTGCATTTGAACAGGTTTCAGGTTTCACACTGAGTGAGTGTAAATACATTAAGAAGGTTAGGGTTAGTGTCACTATCAGGCTAAAAAGTGTCATTTTATAATATTTTTGGTTGTTGGTGTCATTTTTCAATTAAACGTGCCGTGGCTCAAGAAAGGTTGAAAAACACGGTTCTCTTGTAAGTCGATGCGGAAATTCAACTTTGTCGTCTTTCCATGAACCATCTTTGCCATTTCTGTTAGCGAGCTGCTGCTTCTGTAAACACGTCACGCTGCTTCTTCTTCTTCTTCTTCTTCTTTTGGCTTGTGTTCGATTGTTTACAGTTGATTATTATGCATTTGTTTATTTATTGATTTTGCTTTGTCCCGAATTTTTATGTCGCAGTTTACAAGGTGCGTAATTTCGAAAAATCAAATCTTCAAAATCTTCCACCTTCAGGGAGTAAACTCACAGCGCCACACTAGGCCTGGCGAAGGTGCTGCACCTCTTTCAGTCGTTTCCAGCGTTTCTGTGTAAACCTGTTTTTTTCCCCGAGAGCATTTCTGAAAATGATTGGTTTCAAAATATGCCGTCTTCGTGCAAACAGGGCCATAGCCACAAAGCCACAGTAGCCAGCAACACACACACACACACACACACACACACACACACACACACACAGAAGCTAGGGGTCGCCTTGATGAGCGGTGGGTGGTGTTAGGGAGGGACATGCCATGCCGAGCGTGTCCATGCCAAGCTTTCCCAGCGACCTGCGTCACAGCGCCACCTACCTGCCCACTGCCTCCCACCAATGGGCTGGCTCTGTCTATCTGCCTGTCTGTGAACCAACCAATCACACCACAGAGTGAGATGCAGGATGATCTTCCTGTGTGTGTGTGTGTGTGTGTGTGTGTGTGTGTGTGTGTGTGTGTGTGTGTGGCTACCTGTGGACAGCTGCGACTGGGACCTCCTGCGAGTGCTGCTGGGGGTCCTGGAGGCGGAGGAGAGGGTGGAGCCGGCGCTGCTGGCCCGAGAGATGGGCAGCGGGACGGGGGTGACTGGAGGGGAATCCAGCTGGTGGTGGTGGTGGTGGGGGGGGGCAGCAGGGAAAAACAAATCCATCTTTAAAACAATCTTGAAAACATTTAACAAACTACAAAAACAACAAAAACATGCAGATTACTTTTGCGTTTAAAAGTGTTTAAATTATGCAAATTCTGTTCAAAGTCATTCACTCATTATTTCATCGAGTTGTTGTTGCTTGAAGTGGAGCTATTTGAACTCTGCTGGTGTGTAGTTGAATGTAAAAGTGGATGATGTTTTACAGGGAGGTTATTTTCGAGCACCTCAGCTCTGTGGTCACTGTTCAACTGTTCAGTACGTTTTCAGTACACAGAAAAATGAACATGTAGAAAATAACACGAAAATAAAATGAAATAGAAAATAAAATGGTAATTGTTATTAAAAGTGTCGTCCATATTCTATAATGGCTCACTGTCATGTTGTAGTATATTATATTATATTAAGACTACCATAGCTTTTTTCATTTTGCAACATTACCAATGAATGTATCGTTTCATTGATGGCAAAAAAAAACATTTTTCTAAAAAGTTTCTAAAATTAATTAACATTTCAGCACCCGTGGAACCTGTAACAACTGCAGACACACGTGGCCGCAGAGAACACAGCTGTGTGTGCGTGTCTGTTTGTGTCTGTGTGTCTCCTACCTCCACGCTGTCATGGGTGGGCGAGGACGACGTGGACGAGTTCTCGTGCCGCCTGCAGGAGGCGCTGAAGTCGACGCTGCGGACGCGCTGGGCGAACTTGAGCGAGCAGAGCGACTCGCTGGCGTTGGCGGGCAGCGGCGACACCTGGGGACCAGACGGGAGGGTCAGGGGTGGTGATGAGGGTGGTGGTGGTGGTGGTGGTGGGACCGGGTCTCACCTGCACCATCATCAGCGTCTTGCTGTCCCCGCTGAGCGAGTCCTGCAGCAGGTAGGTGAGCCGCGAGTTCCTGAAGGGCACGTGGGCGTGGCGGCAGCGCAGCGCGTTGATGACGTCGCCCAGCGCCGACAGCGACTTGTTGATGCACTGGGCCTCGCGGAGGCGGCTGCCCTCCGCCCCGGACTTGGAGATCCTCTCCGAGCCCGCCAGGTCCACCAGGTTCAGCTTGCCTGAGGGCGTCAAGCGCAGGCAGGCTATTAGATGATGCTATTGCGATGCTGTGTTCTGCAAGCGTCATCTCACGAAGATCATTACATCTCCCAATTGTGACCGTTGTCAGGGATGGGCAAACTACGGTCCGGGGGCCATATTTGGACCGGTAAGCTTTGTATCGGGCCAGTCAAACTTGAAGACATTACATTAATGGTAAAAAAGGTAATAAAATAGCTGCATTTCATTGATTTTTTTCAGTGTTTAAGAGTCATTTCAACAAACAAATATTTTGTTGTAACTTTGCTTTGGTTCATTTTCAACACACATTAAAACACAATGTTTTCTACATGTCCCATAATATATTTTTCCTCCGATGAGGTGGGTCACCAAAACGCTCCATCCATCTGCTGCTGCTCCGGCTCCCTCGGTCACACATTAGAACCCATTGTGGCCCCACCGGCCAAAACGTTTGGCCCACCAATGACCTAGGTTCACCCGACTCCTCCGACCACTGCGTGCGACTTCCTGTCCACATGCACCCAAACGATGACGCAATCACACGAGAGGCAGCTGACTACACAGAGGAGGAGCCGCACCACGCGGACACTGCGATGGACGGATGAACGCAGCCTGCGTGTTGACGCTACAGAAGATCTCCATGCTCATGACTGTATCGCATGTGTGTGTGTGTGTGTGTGTGTGTGTGTGTGTGTGTGTGTGTGTACCTTGCGTGCGTGTCCCCGTCGCCGAGTTGAACCCGGACACAGTGACGATGAGCAGAGCGTGGGATCGAGAGCTGTGCTCGTTCAGGTTGGTGCAGGCCGTCGCCCGGTTCATGTGACCCAGCTTGAACACCTGCACACAGGTGAGGCCGAGAGGCCGAGAGGTCAAGAGGTCAAGAGGTCATGCACCCAGGGCCAGAGTTAGAATTTGAGCATTGCTGCAACTGATGAAAAATGAAAAGCCACAGAATTTCTGTGTGATGTGTGATGTGTGTGTGTGTGTGTGTGTGTGTGTGTGTGAGTGCCAGCAGGAGGTCGTCACCCTGTTGATGTCCTCGGGGCTCTGGACGGTGACCTCCGTCAGGCCGGGGACGTACAGCTGTCCGCTGCCGTCGGGGTTCATCTTGATGTCCAGCCTGTCGGTGAGGTTCTCGCCCAGCAGGTTCCTTTACAGACCACATTTGGAAATATAAGAAGCTAGCTACTACACATAACTATAAAGCAGGTGTTTATCGTTAATTACATATCAAAATAATTGTATCACAATAATTCCAAGACGTTAATACTGGTGTACAGTGTCACAAATGCTACACGTGTGCCTGCAGATCTGCGTTTTCAAGCGAGATCATCTGACGTCGTTTTCTCCATAGTTACACAGCAATGCGTGCACGTTGTGTTCATACACGTGAACTTTTCCCTAACTCACTTGTCTGCATACGTGGGCGCACAGTTCACAGTAGACCTCTTCCCTGTTCATCATACGCCAGCAAATTCCAGAGGTCTCGCCACCGGGGCAAATTAGCCTAGCTTATTAGGTACGGATGTCGGGAACTGAGAAATTCAATGTGGTCAATCAGCAGCACATATGCATATACTGTACTTATTCAGGAAGCATCACATTTCATTTTATTTTTATGTCAATTTGATTTTATACTTTCTTTATCTCTTTTGATACTGTAGTTTAGCACATTGCATGCATATAATTACACGTTAATACAAGTTCCCTTGTCAAGCTGCTGTAAACCTGAATTTCTCCTGGAGATCAATAAAGTTTTTATCTATTAGCATTAGCATTCGATGTATAATAAGAATTGGATACTGACAATATGGCAGTGCGACAATTTTTGTCCAGTGGCCACATGAGGTACTGCAGCCAGAACTTTTCCCCATTGGAGCGCAATACACAGAACAGGACGACTCCGACCTGAAACACGGTTCGTAATAAATCTTTCTATTGTACATTTTTAAGACATGGACTTTTAATAAAGCCCAGAAAATCCCTAGAAGAGAGTTTATTCCCAGCCTGACATCACTTGACAGCATCATTTAAAATGAACGGGCCGCCATCTTGGGTTGTGGGTGCCACCGAGCGCAGTCAGTGCCTCCAGTCTTGATGATGTCTCGGTCTGGGTCGGTGCGACCTCGACCACACAGAGTCTCGCTCACCGCAGCGTCTCGTTGTAGATCTCCACCATGCCCACGGTGATGCTGTACTCCCAGTCCGGAGTCTTGTCCGTCACCTCGGAGAAGAGCAGCCGCAGAGCCCGCTGGTTGATGCCAGGGTCTTCCGCCACGCCCTGCACCACACACACACACACACACACGCACACACGCGCACACATAAACACCAGGATGATGTCACAGTTCAAGAGGCTGCTGCCGTTACGATTATGATAATAATAATAAATAACCATAACAAAATAATAATAATATTATCGAGTTATTATTGGGTGCGGGACAGGGTGAAGGGGGCGGAGCCAACAACAGGAAGTGAGTGCGTCACGGGGGCCGACCTCCATGGTGTAGGTCTTCCCGAGCCCGTCTGTCCGTAGGCGAAGATGCAGACGTTGAAGCCGTCGATACAGGAAGTGACCAGCGCCTGGACTTCCTGGAACACCTGACACGGACAAACGGAGAGCGTCACTTCCCATCCCACCCGGTCACATTGACTCGCACGCCACACAGGCTCCTTCCGACTTCCTGTTAGGGCGGTTCGTAGACAGGAGGAAGTGGCCGCGTCCGTCGCGCTGCCGTCATGTTTATGTCTTTTTAGTTTTTTTTATCGCTTGCAACACTTAGCGACTGCAATCTTAATCACATTACTACAATGATACATGGTGATAACAATGATCAATAGCAGTGACTCTACTGGGAATATTGATGAAATACAGGAGGTGTTTCTCTTTGAAGCGGAAGTGTGGAGAGAAAAGGGGGAGTGGCCATCCTGTCTCAAGCAACCAGCTTTGGCCCTGAGCTCACCTCCTCCTGCGTGGCCTGAGGGGGGAAGACTTTGTCCAGCTCGAAGCTCATGACCTTGCCCTTGCTGGAGAGGTGGAGGACGGCGTCGTCCTCCGAGTCGAAGCTCAACATGGTTTTGGCGTCGGCGGAGTCCTGCTCCTCCTGGCTGACCGGCCGCACGCGGCAGAAGACGCGGATGTTGCCTTGTGGGAGACGGACGAGAGAGGAGAGCAGCTCCAGATTCCATCATTCGACACCCGGGCGCCTCCCCTCCCCCGACAGAGACGAGATAGCGTTCAAAGCAAAAAACAAATGGGCAATATTAGTGAGTAATGCAGTGAATGCAGACGGACCTTTGAGTCGGACCAGCTCGTTGTGACATTTCTTCCTCAGGTTCATCTCTCGCTTGTATTTCCTCAGCAGTTCCTGATTGGCACTGCTCACCTCGCTGATCACCTGACAGATCTGACACACACACACACACACAGCAGGAATTGAAACAATAGTTCAAAATGTAAAGAAACCTGCAGCAGCAGCAGCAGCAGCAGCAGGTTGTCACCCACCTCCTGCTTGGCCTCACTGATGGCCTTGTCCAGCATGAAGGGGAAGTCCTGCACCTGCTTCTTCACACAGTTGTAGTCGCTGGTGAGCGTCCTGAGGGCCGGCTGCAGGCTCAGCAGGTTGAGACGCACGCCTGAGGACAGACGGCAGGACTCACACTCAGCTTACACGCACGCACGCACACACGCACGCACACGCAGAGCAGGGTGCAGCCTCTCACCAGCCAGGTTCTTGTGGACCGCCTTCATCTCGCTCTCGGCCCGGATGAAGGCCTCCTCGATCACGCGGTTCTTCTCCTCCTCCAGGTTCTGCATCTCGGCCTCCAGCTGGCCCTGGGCCCGCTCCATCTCGCCCTCGTAGACCAGGATCTGGAAGGGGAGGGGGGGGGGGGGCATGCCATCAGACCACCGCACATGGTGACCGCAGCCTAGCGCCACAGAGCCATCAGTCATCGCCGGGGGAACCGACATCATCGACCGCCATCCCGCAGCTCTGGCGCATGATGACACCCGACCACCACAGGCGGCCATGCCGTCTGAAAAGCCGACCATTCGAAACGCCCACGGGAGGAGGGGGGGTAACTTTCAACTCTGACACAGGCAGGTGCTCACGGTTTTAAACACCGAGAGGACAGGCGGACAGGCAGACAGACAGACAGAGAAATGAACGGACGGACGGACGGACGGACGGACAGAAAGACAGGCAGAGAGACAGACTGGAAGAAAGACAGATGGACGGACAGACAGACAAGCAAAGAGAGACACAGAGAAAAACAGAGATTGACTGAGAGACAGCTGGATGGAGAGACAGATAGAGATACAGAGACAGACAGACAGAGAGAAAGACAGGCAGCCAGACAGACGGACAGAAAAACAAGCAAAGAGATAAAGACAAACAGACGGATGGACGGACAGACAGACAGAGAAAAACAGAGACACAGAGCGATAGACTGAGAGACAGACGGATGGAGAGACAGAGAGATGGACAGACAGACACACAGGCAGGTGTACAGGTGTGCAGCAGACGGGTGTGCAGACTCTACCTGCGTGCGCAGCTGAGTGCAGGTCCTCTGGGACTCGTGCAGCTGCGTCTCCAGCTCCCTCAGCAGCTGCCGCTGCACACACAGCTGCTCCTGCAGGCCGGCGTTCTTGGACTGCAGCTCCACCAGAGCCTTCTGGGAGTCAGCGGACTTCACCTCCACCGTGTGGGCCACGTACTGCGCAGCCACACACACACACACACACACACACACACACACACACACACACACACACACACACACACACACACACACACACACACACACACACACACACACACACACACACACACACACACACACACACACACGGTCACATGTCGTCAGCGGGCGGGGAGAGGCCAGACACTCTGGACGCCGGAGCGCCACCTCACCTTGACTCTAGGGGGCGTGGCCGCCTGCCTGGCCAGCTCGTCCTCACACTGCTGCACCCGCAGGGTGAGCCGCTGCTCCGCCTCCCCCTGCCTCCACCGGGCCTCCTCCAGCTGCCGGGTGGCGTCGTCCAGCTGCCGGCGGAGGCCCTCCACCCTGGAGCTCTTCTCCAGCAGCTCCTGCTCCAGCTCGGCCAGCCGCCGCTCCCTCTGCCGCGCCTGGCTCTCCCAGCGGGACACCTCCCTCTGCAGCAGCTCCGCCTCCTGCACCCCCGGGAGACAACGTTCAGCGGTTTACTTGATTTTGCGTTGTCCAATGTTACCTAACAGACTATTGATAAATGCTAATGACTATGCTTGTGTGTGTGTGTGTGTGTGTGTGTGTGTGTGTGTGTGTGTGTGTGCCTCGACCTGACTGTGAGGACAGTGGCTGCAGCAGCAGCCCTCTGCAGCAGCAGCGTCCAGGCTCTGAGACTCGGAGCTCCTGCATGACTTCAGCTCCTGTTTCAGACGCTGGTTCTCCACCACCAGCAGCTCCAGCTGCTTCTCCACGTCTGTCGCCCCCTGCAGCAGACAAGAGCAATTACATAACCTGGCCTTTTGTATGTCGTCACATTTGCACAGGTGTGTTAGAACCTTTCATGTGTGATACTAAAAAACTGCCAGAATCAAGACCAACATTTCATATGCTCTGAGTTTTTCGATATGGCAAACAGGAAGTGAGCCATTTCCACTTGTTTGAAAAAAATCCCCAAAAATGTTTTTACAACAACAAAATTCCTTGACTTGAGGTAATATTGGCTTGAAAATTTAGTATAAATTTCAGTCTCACCAGTTCAGAGCGAAGTCTCTCCACCTCCTCAGTCTGATCTGACAGCTTCTCCTCCAGCTCCTCCACCTGCAAACGCAGCATCATGTCACCAAACCTTCACCAGCAGGGGGCGCACTGCGTTGGCACATTTTCCACCGCAGGACACAGAGACCTTGCGCATGCTGTAAATCATAGGTGTCAAACTCTGGTCCATGGGCCAAATTTGGCCCGCAGTGTAATTATATTAGGTCCGTCAGGCAATACAAAGGATATCATTACTTAATTGGTTTATCATTGCTATTATAATTTTATTTAATATTTTTATATATTTAATTTATTATTATTATTATTATTATTATTATTATTATTATTATTATTATTATTACTACTACATTTTATTATTAGAAAAAGGTTACTGTTGAAATTTAAATCAGGTTCCAAATAAAAAAGGCACATGATTTTTTATTTATATTTTATTTATCTTGATTAATTTTTTTAATTTGAAATTCGATTTGCAAGTGTGCAATATGAAGGTATAAGGTTTAGTGCATAGTATTAAGCTTTGCTTTGTTCCATATTCAGTGTTGAAGCAAAACATATAAAAAGTTTCACTGTTCTACCTCTTTTATTGAGTTTTATCAATAACTTAAAGTTAGCCAGCAACTTTGTGCAAGTTTTAATATTTGGTCTCAGATTTTGGGGGTGGGCGGGGTGTGTGTGCTCCTCCTGGCACCCCAGACCAAAAAAACCTGAACTCTCTGTCACACACTTGTATGTTTGATCAATTGTGTTGGATGGCTCTGGTGCAGGTGAGACTGTTAATGCACACCTACCTGTGTGCGCAGCTGACACACCAGCTGCTTTTCCTCAGCAAGATGATCCAAAGGCTGGTCACCTGACACCCTCACACCTACACACGCATGAACACACACACACAAAATGAAAATTAAAAAAAAAAAAAAAAAAAAAGGAACTTTTATCTCTTATTTTTTTTAATCGGTGATGCAGAGAGGGCTGGCCAATGGAGATTAATCTTACCTTAAAGGTCCAGTGTGTAATATTTGACTTTGGATACATGATTTTTATATTACCCATAAACATGAATAAAAGTGTGTACCCACAATAAAAAACAGCAATTTGGTTTTCCTACCCATAGAAGCGGTTCTTAGTTATATATATAAGAATACACATAGATCCAGGGTCTTGCTGCCAGTTAGCTGACATCTTGCACCACCATATTTC